>JAZEWU010000044.1:195821-206223 GCA_036362915.1 Geotria australis | reverse complement strand
AGCCGAGCGCCGAGGGGCCAAAGCACAGCAAGTTGGCACAGTAGGGAGCTCAGGTGGTGTATCTGCCAGTCATCTCAGTCAGGCAGCCCATGTGACCTGGGTCTGTCCTGTGACCTCCTGTCGACGAGCCTTCGACACTTCACGTGGCCTCAAGGTGCATATGGCCTGGCACAGGCGACGTGGGACGTCACCGCCACTTAGTGGCGAAGGACGGTTGTTGTTGTTGTGTGGGAGTCTGCGCTGGGTTTACAACTTGGCGGCCCAAGTTCAAATCCCGCTCGTGGCCGACTCCAGTGACGAATTTCTGATCCGGTACCTGGGCCTTCTCCTAGGTCGACTCAAGTGAGTACCCAGGGCCATGTGTAAACATCGCTATTAGGGAGAAAAAGGCGGCCGGGCGTGGTGCTAGCCACGTACCCCCTTGTGTGCGGTGCTGGCTTTCATAGGTGTTACTCGCTAACGGCACTAGACCCTACGGTCTGTGGAGACTATACGGGGGATCTTTGTTGGTTGTGAGTGGGAATCTGTGCGTTTATGGGAGCGCGTGTGTGAATGTACGCGCCCTACAGTCCGTTAAGGCTAATTCGGGGATCTTTGTTGCTTGTCGGCCGGCAGCACAGCTCGGCGCCGACCCTAGCCGCGAGTCGAACTCTGACCTGCGGGTCGAGGCCCAGGCCGGCCCGCATGAGAATGACGGTGAGCGCGGCCCTGCGCAGCGCCGACGACCACTCCTGCGTCACCCCCTCCACCAGCTCGCCCGGGACGTTCTTCAGCGCAAAGCCGGCCAGCAGCATGCCTGCATCAAATGGTTATTTGTCTTTGGACTGCAGGAGGAAACAGGGAGTGTCCGGTGAAAACAGCACGCGGACACGGGGGAGAGAATACGCAAACTCGACGCACAGAGGCGGCACCCGAGGCCAGATTCGAACCCGGGAAGCTTCTTATAGTAATAATAAAAGCATTTATAGAGCTCCTTTCACCCAAGGATCGCAAAGCACTGCACAAGGCTGTGGAGAGAAGGGCATGTCAACAACATAACCGAGAGTCAAGCAATATCGATAAATTATAGGAGGCGGCAGCGCTACTCACCGCTACGCCACCGTGCTGCCCCAGTTTATATTTATCCATCCATCTTCTAAACCGCTTGTCCTGGTGAGGTTCACGGCGGAGGAGTGGACCAGACATCCCTTTCCTCAGCAACAGATTCCGGCTCTC
Organism: Geotria australis; assembly: GCA_036362915.1. Classification (NCBI taxonomy): domain Eukaryota; kingdom Metazoa; phylum Chordata; class Hyperoartia; order Petromyzontiformes; family Geotriidae; genus Geotria; species Geotria australis. Next base: position 205,008 of record JAZEWU010000044.1, on the reverse strand, counting down.
CCTGGGGGATTACCCAGGCGTTCCCAGGCCGGCCGAAGGATACAATCCTTCCGGCGCGTCCCGGGTCGGCCTCTATGCCTCCGCCCAGGGGCCATCCTTACAAGATGCCCGGACCCACCTCAAAACCGGCCGCTCTCAATCCGAAGCAGCAGCGAGTCTACTCCGGAGATTCTCCCGGATTTCTCAGAAACACATTTGTTCGTGTCCGGCGGGCGGCGCGCGCTACCGAGCAGCGGGGGGACGGGCGGCACGCCGGGCAGGCGCACGCAGTCGAGGAGGGCGCCGGCGAGCGAGGCGCACAGGAACAGCAGCAGGAGGCCGAACGCGTTCCCGCCGGGAAGCGCGTCGGCGCCCAGCACGGCCAGCGGCACGGTCCACACCAGCAGCGCGGTGAGCGCTGGCCGGCGGTCGCCGGCGAGACCGGGGCCGGAGTCACAATGTCGGACATGAAAGCCACGGCGTTAGAGACGCGGGTCACGGCACTCGAGATGTGCGCGAGTCGCAGTGTTGGAGATAGGAATCACACCGTCCGAGACGGTAAGGCCGTGTTAGTCGACGCGAGCCGCAGTGTCGGCGACGCGACCTCACCGACGGTGGCGACGCGCGCCGGGCGCCCTCGAGGCGGCCACCGCGCCGCGTCCCGCACCCGCCGCCGCCAAGGCGCGGGGCCCGCGGCCGAGTCGCCGGCGCCGCCCGTCTCGGTGTCGGTGGCCTCCGCGTCGCCGTCGGCGCCGGCCGGCCCGGCGGCCCGGGGACCGCCGTTTGCGACGTCTCGCCGGGCCGTCTCGCCGTCAGCCTGCGTCGCCATGGATGGCGGGAAACTGCTCGCGCGCGCGGTGGGGGGGGGGGGGCGGGGGGGACACGCGCGGTCGGAGGTCATCGGCGCGTGGATGTTAACGAGGTTGATGATGGGGCGAGCGGTGTTAGAGGGTAGGCGCGGCTGGTATGCTGACTACTCTCTCTAAGGTGCTGGTGTAGAATTATTATTATTTTCCTGTTGTCTTTATGTCCTATAATTTATCGCTTTTGCTTGACTCTCAGTTAATCTGTCTTGACGTTATTGACATGCCGCTCTCTCCGCAGCCCTGTGCAGCGCTTTGTGACCCTCGGGTGAAAGGCGCTCTATGAACGCTGTTATTATTATTATTATTACACCGGTGTGCCGCTCTCTAATAATAATAATAATAGCATTTTTAGATCGCCTACCACCCGAGGGTCACAAAGCGCTGCCCAGGGCTGCGGAGAGAACGGCACGCCAACAACGACAGAGAACAGAAAATCATCAACATTTTTTCTTTTCCAAAACACAAGCGTGCCGCTCTCTAACAAGCCGGCACAAACGGCCAGCCTGCTGCTGTTTACTCACCGGGTATTTTCTGCTGTAGTAAGACACATCTATCTAACATTCACAACGCGACCTTGATCACAAGCAACGTGCCGTTTGGAATCACGTGGAGACGACAATTCCCACCATTGTAAGCCTCTCTGCTCGGGACTCATCGTCTGGCTCCGATTCAAACTCATTCGTTTACGGCTGCAGGAGCGTGCGGCTGGAAAAAACAAATCGACCTTTAGCTTGATGAGTGAACCCGGTTACGTAACGCACATGGTGAATCCGTTACATAACCCACACGGTGGCGTAGCGGTGGCCTAGCCGCGCGTAGCGCTGCCGCCTTACAGTAAGAAGGACCCCGGTTCGATTCCCAGCTCGGGTGTTGCCTTTCTGCGTGGGGTTTGGCGTGTTCTCTGCCCATGTCCGCGTTGCTTCTCGCCGGGTACTCCGCTTAGGTTAATTGCTGCCTAGGTTAATTGTCTGTTGACTAAATTGCCCCCGTGCCCTGTGACGGACTGGTGTCCTATCCTAGGTATAGCCCTGCCTAGCGCCCTGTGTCTGCCGGGATAGGCTCCGGCTCACCGCAACCCTGTACAGGATTAAGCGGTTTCTGACAATGAATTGATGTTTTGACTATAGATACATATGGCATTGTATTGGCTTTAGCTACACAGCACATACCGCCAATTAACTAAGAAATCAAGCATCACACTCGAGGCTACCTAGCCTCCTCTACAGGGTGGTCCACATGTCTTGTGACCCCTATTTCACTTGGTTTTTTTTCTGGTTTGTGATATTTTCATAAGCCGATACGCTCCTCACTTCAAACCGGCTCTTCAACAGAATCTGAACCCCTACCAGCCATCTAAAATAAATACGGGTTATTCAAAACAGCGATGAATGACCAAAGGGGAAAAACATGCTAGGGGTCAATTAGCTCGTGGTCACAAGACATCTGGACCACCCTGTAGCTAAGAATCACTGCAGCACGTGTAACATTACAGAGTCGCTCACTGGGTTAATCTTAGCACTGTACGGGTGTGTTGTTGCAAAAGGTCGTATTCCAGAAATTCCGCGTCCAGAGCTTGCAAGCTAACAGGGTATTCTCTGCTGTAATAATACACATCTATCATACGTATATCTAGCCGCGTTAGAGATAGGAGCCAGTGTGTGAGACAGGAGCCGGTGTTAAAGATATGATTCCGCGTCAGAGCTCGGATCCAATGTTAGACATGGGATTCAGAGTAAGAGACAGCAGCCGGTGTTAAGACATATGAGCCAGTGTCAGTTATATCGCAGGCATCCACAGAGTACCCGACACCGCAGCGGCTCACAAACAACAGCAATGGCAGGGAGCATGCCCCGACGTTTCGGGAAATGACCCTACATCAGGACACGCGTGCGTGACGATGAACAAACCGACTGCGGCGCGTTGACAGGAGACCCTCCGAGCCTCCCGCGCGTTGCCCGCAGCTCCGCACGCCTGCAGCGGCCAGGAACGCGCGGCGCTAGCACGGAACCCGCCAAACATTTGGCATTTTACGGGCAATCAGCGACACGTTACATAACGTGACCACCCCCGTATTATTAGCCGTATCAATTATGAATTACCAGTCACCCCGGTGTTACTCGGAAGAGTGGGGGCCGTCGCCCTGTCAATCATAAATGAGGACAGGAGGCACCACGCGTTGAGTACACGAGACACACCACGCGCTGGCGCAGGCACCGCCGCGGACACCTGCGCGCCAGGGGTCCTCGCCGAGCCGACAACAACTTTATCGACGCCACGACAGGGACGGCGAAGAATAACTTTACTAGCACCACGACTAAGGTGGCCGGTGGCAGAGACTACCTTTTGTTGACATTATTGGCTGCTATAACGAGCGGGTGTGGAATAGCTTTATTTAACAAAAGTCGAAGGAGGCCTTCCGAGCAATACTTGTGAATAGCTCTCACGACTCGATTGAGAGGTGTCCAGTTTGGGGGTGTGGAGGTGGCATCGCTACTGTTTGCAGATGACATTTTTTCTCGCCTCATCCGATTGTGACCTCCGACGGGCACTCGAGCGTTTAGCGGCTGAGTGTGAAGCGTCTGGGATGAGAGTCAGCACCTCCAAATCTGTGGCCATGGTCCTCTCACGGAAAAGAGTGGGTTGCCCTCTTCAGGTGAGGGGAGAGCAGTTGCCCTTAGTGGAGGAGTTTAAATATCTTGGGGGTATTGTTCACGAGTGATGGTAAGCGGGAACGTGAGGTTGGCCAGCGGATTGCAGCACTTTCGTGACCAATGTTATCCATAGTCTAGCTCTTTTAATGAAGTAGGTCACGTAAAAATGTATGTGTTGTAAACTCACCTCTACTCGTCAGATCCTTATTGCTGATGAAGCTGATTGCAACTATCAGCGAAACGTCGTACCTTCATTGTAAATGTTGTGGGTTCGCTCTCCAACATACCGGGGTGCTGAAGTAGTCACGAATTGGCACGTTTTTCTTCACGTGACAACCCTTTACTGATTGGCTGTGTCGGGTGGAGACGGGTTTACAACACATACATTTTTACGTGACCTAACTCATAAAAAAAAGCTGGACTATGGATCTATCTTTCTACCTGCTAGTGGAGACAACCCATTCCTCCAGCAGCGGCGTGAGTGACTTTGTTGTTGCGGGTGCTGCGCATCTCCCGCCGTCAACACTGCTGCCCGATGTTCCGGGTTCACACCTGGTTGCGTTGTCATACCCTGCCAATCGGCTAATTCGCGGTGATTGTGTTCCGCAGACGTTTGACGCTCGGGAACGAGCCCGGGGCTTTAATTGACACCCGCGGCATCTGTTGTAAACCTCTACGCCACTCTGGGTGTGTATTTATAGCCGATTGAGATTCGCAGCCGGTTTAATAATAAACGTGACGACACAGCGCTCGCTCGCGAACAGACAGAGAGAGAGGACTGATAAGCCCCCGAGAGGGATCGCAGAGAAGCGGGAAAGATGACAGCTCAGCCTGGCGGTGAGACAGCGCCACCTCTACAGATTCAGTTGTTATCGGCAAGTAGGGGAGAAGTGTTGTCCCATTGCACATCTGGGTTTTTATGTGTCCTATGTCTTATAATTCATCGCTATCGCTTGACTCTCAGTTTTCTGTCTCCGCGTTGTTGATATGCCGTTCTCTCCACAGCTCGGATTCTAAAAAAAAAAGCCAAAAAAATAAATAGTTGCTGATTTTCCGTTCTCTGTCGTTGTTGACATGTCGTTCTCTCCGCGGCCTTGTACAGCGCTTTGTGACCCTCGGGTGAAAGGCCGCAGAGCTTGATTGTAGCGCCGGCTCACCACTGTGGTGTGGCGGCTGGCTTGCAGCATTCTCTGTGGTTCCTCGGCAATTTTGAGCGATGCAAATTCTCCACAATATATAAAGCCAAAAACATTACAACGCATACGTTGAAAATCCATCCATTATCAGAAACCACTTAATCCTATAAAGGGTTGCGGTGAGCCGGAGCCCATCCCGGCAGACACAGGGTACAAGGCAGGGCTATACCCAGGATAGGACGCCAGTCCATCCCAGTACGTTGAAAATCGCTAAGGCAATTTAGCTTCAATATGCATCCCGTTCAGAACATCCACTTCTAAGTCCAAACTTTAGTGGCTGTAAAAACGAAAATGGTGGCAAGGGAAGGGCTGCCACGTAGCAATTAGTACAATGAGTGGACGTGTCTGACTCCTGATAATTAGTGAGACTCCGAAGGAGAGATTGCATAACTGGTGGGTCCATCAGTGAGGTGCGAGCGGGCGGGTAGGAGAAACGACAAAGCCAGGAGGTGCGATGATGTTCGGATCTCGAATGAGGCGTTTATTCTGAACGTCGGCTGTGGGTTATCCGTTAGATCACGCGTTATTCCGATCAAGTGGGACACACTGCGGGTGTATAACACACCCAGGCCACGATGCCCACGGCCGTGGTCCGCATAGCCAGAGGAGGTCACTGCCTAAGGACACTGGTTCATCGCGTTAACAGTGGTCGTAAACATCGCGCTTGCAGGTTTACAATCGTAGAAGCGTGACAAGGTTCACGGTATCAATGCCATTCACGAATACAGTGCTCTTAAATCTGGTAAGTTGGCGCATCGTGTTAATAATATTTTCATAAACGGTAAATATTCGATTCCAGCACCCGAATGTGGGAATGATGGAATGATACAAAACAATTAACGATAATGTGATTTATTGCGACGCGCCACCGTGCAAACTCCACCCCTGCTCACGGACGAGGCACGGATACGGGTATGGCCGGCGATTGCAGTTTGACCATTCCGAGTCGCTTCTTCCTATCGACCGCCACCACCTTCCGGTTCTTCGTCCGTCACGACTGGCTTGTTTGGGTTGTTCTGAACCAGCCAATCGGCAAGCCACACCTGACGCAGACACGCAGAGTGTGAGGGCGGGGAGGAGGTCAGTGAGTGAATGAATGAGAGAAACAGGGGTGGAGGTGGAGCGGGCACGAGAGAGAAAGGTCACCAACTGCTTCGGCTATTTGGAGGGTTTCGTGGTTGCGTTGCCTCCGCGGTTGCCCACTCCCAAGCATCGTAACCACATCGTGGTGGAGGGGTTCGAGTGTTTCAATGAAACCCACAGCTATGTTGCCTGGAGTCTATCGCTCCTACTGGGGTCTCCCCCGGTGAACTGGTCTGGAGTCCAGCACTCTTGCTAAGGTCTCCCTTGTTGAACAGTTCTGGAGGCAAGTCAGGCGCCGGCAAACCGCCCGGCTGCCTCTTCCGCCTCTCTGCGGTTTCCCCGCGCCTCCGAGTCGTTCCCTCTTCGAATGAATACATTCGAAACTAAATTAATATGTGCGCGTTATAAATGTAAAGGTCACAAAGCGCTGCACAAGGGCCGCGGAGAGAATGGCATGTCAACAACGACAGAAAAACAACTAATAAAAACCAAAGCAACAAAAAATAAATGATTAAGGCTGCTTCGAATACACTGAAAACTCGTGAAACTGGCAATCTTAAGAGCGGCAAAAATCTGCCAGCGTCCCCTAAGATGGCCGTCACTTCCTTAAAGACGAACACGGAGGGAGACAGGGAAGGAGGGTGAGCGACAGGAGGGAGACATAGGGACACACAGACAGGAAGACAGAGAGACACCGCCAATCTAAATTAAACAATTAACATTAAAGCACAAGAACATATACATAAAGAGCTACTCTCGAGAGTGATTCTCATCACACACACACACACACACGTGGGGCCGTGATGAAATCCGCGTCCGATAACCTGTGTCCGCGTCTCACCACGGGGTCGGCGGGCTTGTGCTTGCACAGCTGGGCGAGTCCGGCGAGCAGGGTGGGGGTCACGGTTCGCTCCAGGTACTCGCGGGCGGCCGCGCCCTGCGGCACGGGCTCCAGCACGGCTGCGAGTCGCCACGGACGGCAGAGAATGTCAGGAAATATCCGCGAAAATCCGGCATGTTTATACGACGATTTTTTTTTTTTTACATGTACGGAAAGAAAAATTACCACCGCTTCAATCTCATCAGAAACCGCTTAAAGCTGTAACAGGGTTGCGGTGAGCCGGAGCCTGTCCCGGCAGACACAGGTCGCAAGGCAGGGCTGTACCCGTGATGGGACGCCAGTCCACCACAGGGCACCGGGGGCAATTAAGTCAGCAGGCCAATTAACCTATGCAGCAGCATGTCTCTGGGCTGTGGGAGGAAACCGGAGTACCCCTGCGAAAACCCACGCGGGCACGGGGAGAACGTGCAAAAGTCCACACAGAAAGGCACCCGAGCCCGGATTCGAACCCACATGTAATAACAGCATGTAACCTACGAACACCATTATACGGAGTAATACACGTATTTAAAAACGGCAATAAAAAAAAACCACTGAAATAAAATACGATTATTTGCAATGCTTTATAGCTGAGTGCGTGGGTGGATTAGCAAGTGGGGTAAGCAAGTGAGGGATCGATCGAGCGAGCGAGCGGGGTGAGTGGGTTAGGAGTTTGGTGAGTGTTACCATCGGGGAAGAAGAACCGGATCTCCCGCTCGGCGGCGCCTGGGTTGTCGCTGCCGTGCACGGCGTTCCGCAGCTCGTCGGTGCCGTACAGCGCACGCAGGCTGCACACACACCCAGCCACATCATCCCACACCGCCACACCACCACACCACCAACGACCAAGAGCTGTTCATTCAGGACACCGTGTCGAGCGATCTCCATCTCTCCCTCGCGACGTTTCGCCTCCCACCGTTGGAGGCATCATCAGGCGTTTCGCCTCCAACGTGGGAGGCGAAACGTCGCTAGCGAGAGAGAGATGGAAATCGCTGGACACGGCTGCAGCGAAAGAACGGCTCTAAAAGAGCAACCGTCATGAATCGAGCCGTGGAAACCTACATCAATACAATGCGTATTTTTATCGGAACATTTTGCTTGCATGTTTGTTCGTTTACAAACTTTACACTTTGTGAAAGGTGTCCATTTGGTGTATTATCGCCGTTAAGGGTAAAAAAATATGTTATCTTTTCCCATCATCGTTACAACCCCCACAAACCGCACCCAACCCCGTCCCTTCCCGCTCCATCTATAAATACGACCCGGGGAAGGGTGGGTGAGTTGCTCGTCAGATCCTTTGTGAGATGTTTAAACACCAAGTGAACACCTTTTAACAAAGTCTCCAACGTGCATGTAGCCACACTTACTTGTGGCAAAACCATGCAAAAATAAATGCTGTCGCAATGCATTGTCCTTCAAGCTTATCGGCCAACACCAGACGGCTTTCTATGTAGCCTAGACGGTGTACCTATCAGCGAAACGTCGTACCTTCATTGTAAGTTATGTGGTGTGCTGAAGTAGTCACGAATTGGCACGTCATTGTCCACGTGACCACCCTTTACTAATTGCCTGTGTCGGGTGGAGGCGGGTTTGCGACACTTATATATAGCTTTACATGACCTAACTCATAAAAAGAGCTAGACTACGGATAACATTGGTCACGAAAGCCTTCGTGTTAAAGTTACATTCCTCCTCCTTTCCCCGCGCCCCGTACCTGTCGGGATGGCTCTGCCTGGCCTTCTCGCTGTTCCTGGGTCCCATGAGCTGCTGCCAGAGCTCCACGGCCCGGTGTCGAGCCAGGACCATGGCCAGGATGGGTCCCGAACTCATGTAGGCCACGAGGCTGGGGAAAATCATCTTCCCGAAGTGCTCGCCGTACAGCTCGCTGCACTGCTCGGGGCTCAGATGCACGCGACGGCACTGCACCGTGGGACGCCCAGCACAGCGGTGCGTTAGTAAATAAACCATCCATCCCGTCCAATGTCAGGAACCGCTTAATCCTGTAACAGGGTCGCGGTGAGCCGGAGCCTATCCCGGCAGACACAGGGCGCACGGTAGGGCTATACTGTCCCCAGGATGGGACGCCAGTCCATCACAGGGCACCGGGGGCAATTTAGTCAGCAGGCCAATTAACCTATACAGCAGCATGTCTTTGGACTGCGGGAGGAAACCGGAGTGCCCGGCGAAACCCCACGCGGACACGGGGAGAGAATATGCAAACTCCACACAGAAAGGCGGCACCCGAGCCAAGATTCGAACCCGGGGCCTTCTTGCTGTGAGGCGGCAGCGCTGCTCACCGCTGCGCCTTCGGATTGAGAAGGAGCCAGTTTGGGATGGTTCGAGCATCTGTTAAGGATGCCCCCCCTGGGAGGCTCCCTCGGGAAGTCTACCAGACGCGGCCCACTGGACGGAGACCTAGAGGCCGACCCAGGACACGCTGGAGGGATTATAATCCTTCGGCTGGCCAGTTATGCGTTGCGATGGGGAAAAAAAACCTAAAAACATATTCCAGGTAGCGTATTCAACATTGAG
>JAZEWU010000044.1:108514-120710 GCA_036362915.1 Geotria australis | reverse complement strand
TCTTGTGCTTCAATGTTGATTGTTTAATTTAGATTGGCGTTGTTTCCCCCTCATGTCTGTCTTTCTCTCTTCCTGTCTCTGTGTCCCTATGTCTCCCCCTGTCACTCACCCTCCCTCCCTGTCTCCCTCCGTGTTTGTCTTTAAGGAAGTGACGTCCATCTTAGGGGACGCTGGCAGATTGTTGCCGCTCTTAAGATTGCCAGTTTCACGACCTTTCAGTGTATTCGAAGCAGCCTTAATCATTAAATGTTTGTTGCTTTGGTTTTTTATTAGTTGGTTTTTTTCTGTCGTTGTTGACTTGTGGTTCTCTTCGCGGCCCTTGTGCAGCGCTTTGTGACCCTCGGTTGAAAGGCGCTCTAAAAATGCTATTATTATATGAAACATTTGCAACATTTCAAACGCATATCAAACTTTCGCAATCGCAGCTAGGCAGAAGCGTTCAATCTAATTGGGATATAAAGTTGCTTATCGAAACTAGTGACTCCTAGCCTCAAGCTCACGGCAATATTGTTCCAAAAGATAGGGGCCAGTGTTAGAGATAACGGCCAGTCTTAAAGATAGGGGCCAGTGTTAGAGATAAGGACCAGTGTTTGAGATCGGAGTCAGTCAGTTTGTATTTCCGCTGCAAGGAACCGTTGAGCTATGTGGCTCTTATCAACAGTTGTCCAGCGGGAAGGAAGGATGTGCAAGTTACAACCTCACAGGGCACCGGGGACAATTTAGCCAGGAAAGTTAACCTCGGCAACAGTGTGTCTTTGGACCGTGCGATGAAACCAGAGTACCCGGCGAAAACACACGCGGAAACGGGGAGAGAGAACACGCAAACCCCACACAGAAACACACCCGAGCTAGGTATCAAACGCCAGGCCATCACCGGGCACCAGGGGCCATTTAGTCAGCAGGCCGATTAACCTATGCAGCAGCAGCAGCGTGTCTTTGGACTGCGTGATGAAACCGGAGTACCCGACGAAAACCCACACGGACACGGGGAGAGAGAACATGTAAACTCCACACAGAAAGGTGGCACCCGAGCCGGGAATCGAACCCGGGGGCCTTCTTGCTGTGAGGCGGCAGCGCGACTCACAGCGACCACCGTGCTATTGTCAGGGACTCACTTGTCGCTTGATTAAAAACGTGTTTATATATGTATATTTTATTTATTTTAAATTATCGTCATCAATTCGCATGTTTGTTGCGTCCCACGAATCCCGTAAGGAGCTTGCAAGCTCGCTGGGTATTTTTCTGCTTTAATAATAAACATTTATCTATCTAGCTGTAAAGACACGGGCTCCGACATGTACTGGGACTCAAGAGTGGAGCGACGTAAATCAAAAGCTGCTGACGGTTTGTTGTCCCGGCTGATAAGGCGCTATCCGAGGGCGATGATTGTTCGTGAGATCAGAGATCGTTTCCGTGATTGCATTGTTCGAGGTGCCAAGTGGCCTTGATGGAGAGCAGCTGCAGCTAACCGCGATCGCGTGCGCGGTGGTGTGACCAAGTTGAGTCAGGTTTATTGGTCACATACACGTAAGGTAGATGGCAGTGAGATTATTTTGTTCCCGGTTCTCTCTGTCTCTCTCAGCTCAAAACAATTCTGTCCGGCGTACAAGTTTACGTACTTGGACGCTTTTTGTCGTTGTTGCAAATAAAATATAAAATACAAAGTGTTTACCCTTACCGGCCTTGTGACAGAAACTGGCTTTACACCTTCTAGGCTAAAAAGGAAGCCGTTGTGTATTGGCCAATAAGCTTGAACGACAATGCATTGCGACTCATTAATTTTGCATGGTTATGCCACACGTATGTGTGGCTACCGGCACGTTGGAGCCTTTGTAAAAAGGTGTTCACTTGGTGTTTAAACATCTTAACACTGTGTTCTTATTGCCGGTAAGGGTACAAACTTTGTTTTTTATACTTTAAGTTTACGTTCATTCATTAATTGTCGATAAAACCGCTTAATCCTGTAACAGGGTTGCCGGTGAGCCGGAGCCTATCCCGGCAGACGCATGGCGCAAGGCAGGGTTATACCGCAGCCTTCAAGGACGTGACGGCCATCTTAGGGGACGCTGGCAGATTTTTGCCGCTCTTAAGATTGCCAGTTTCACGACCTTTCAGTGTATTCGAAGCATCCTTAATCATTTGATTTTTGTTGCTTTGGTTTCTATTTGCTGATTTTCCGTGCTCTGTCGTTGTTGACATGTCGTTCTCTCTGCAGCTTTGTGCAGCGCTTTGTGACCCTCGGGTGAAAGGCGCTATATAAATGCTATTATTATTATTATTTGTTGTTTTTTTCTGTTGTTGACGTGCCGTTCTCTCCGCGGCCCTTGTGCAGCGCTTTGTGCCCCTCGGGTGAAAGGCGCTCTATAAAATGCTATTATTATTATTAAATGGGACGCCAGTCAATCACAGGGCACCGGGAGCGATTTAGTTCACGAGCCAATCAACCTATGCAGCAGTAGCAGCATGTCTTTGGACTGTGGGAGGAAACCCAAGTGCCTGGCAAAACAACCATCTCAATCACTGCATCTTATCTCTCACACAGAATGACGTGGGAACCATCGCCGGCGACCAGCCAGCTGCTTATCGGCCAAGCAGCGGTTTGATTGAAAATTCACCAAAAGGGTCAACTGTCCAGTGTAAAGGTCATGGGCTGAGCCAAGTAACACAGTGACTTGTGCTGTCACGCAGCCTCTCGGCGGGGTTTCATAATAACCAGCGCCCGTCAACGTTTGGGTTCAAGCTTCAAGGCCGGGTCTAATTGTCCGGGTGTGACTGGGTTGAGAGGGTTTCACAATGCTTCAGCGGTGGCTCAGTGGTTTGCGCTATGCTGGGCTACAAACCCCTGGCTGTGACCCGAGTTCGAATCCCGCTCATCATCACGACCAACAACACCACTGACGATTTTCAGAACCGGTCCTGGGCCTCCCCTAGGTCGACTCAGCCTCAAATGAGTGCCTAGTGCGGTGTCTAAACATTCCTGCTGATGATGATGATGATGCCGATGATGATAATAATAATGCTGCTGCTGATAATAATAATAATAATAGCGATTTATATAGCGCCTTTCACCCGAGGGTCACAAAGCGCTGCACAAGGGCCGCGGAGAGAATGGCACGTCAACGACGACATTTTTTTTTTTTATAAAAACCAAAGCAACAAAAAATAAATGATTAAGGCTGTTTTGAATACAATGAAAGGTTGTGAAACCGGCAATCTTAAGAGTGGCAAAAATCTGCCAGCGTCCCCTAAGATGGACGTCACTTCCTTAAAGACAAACACGGAGGGAGACAGGGAGGGAGGGTGAGTCACAGGGGGAGACACAGGGGACACAGAGACAGGAAGACAGAGAGACAGACACGAGGGGGGAAACAACGCCAATCTAAATTAAACAATATGATGCTGATGATAATATTGCTGCTGATGATTGGTGATGCTTCGCCTGATGATGATGATGCTGGTGACTCACTGGAAGTGCCGGGGTTCGGAGGCAGGGTCGGGCAGTCCTGCTTTTGCAGGCCGAGCCCCAGACCCAGGCCCAGCGCCAAGGCGAGGCCGAGGATCAGAGCGCTGCCAAAGATGACGAAGCGCAACTCGGGACGCCGCCGCATTCGCTTCTTGTTACTCACTTTGCCATCCAGCTCCATCTGAGGGTTCATGGCTGGGGAACGGCATCATCAGCAGCTTCATAAACCCGTACAGTGTACAGCAACTTAATCTGCTGTACAGCAGATGCTTCGTCAGCCATGTGCAGCCCCTAACAACGTCTCGAGAAGAAACCAGACTCCAGCTCTGGACGGAAACGCTTGAGAATGACCCTCCTGCAACTGGCATGGGAATCCCACCTGCTGAACACTTCCCTCCTGGCTCAGATGCACCGTGGATTCAGTGGAAGACACTCAACCGCCTGAGAACTAGAACGGGACGATCAACAGATGCTTTGGTCAGATGGGGTTACAAGACCGGCCCAACCACCTGTGAATGTGGAGAAGCAGGCCGTACTATGGAGGTCTGCCTTGCCTGCGCTCTACTACCCAACCTCTGCAGCTCAAAAGACCGGGCAGAGTTAAACAAAAATGCAAAGAACTGTGTAAAGAAATGGGAAACTCTCATACAACCATCACGCTTCGAAGAATCGAACAGAAGAAGATCGTCATCATTCTCACGGTCACGACAACCATTACATCATCGTGATCAGCAGCATCATTATCATCAGCAGCATCGTCAATCAATCGCCATCGAATCGCTCACCGTCACCATCCCTAACATCAACATTCTCACCATCAACGGCATCATCACCACAGCCCATGGGGGGTGGGTGAAGGGGGGGGGAGGCCTTCATCCAGCAGTGGACAGAGCCCGTCCCGTGGCCGTGTTGATGATTCGTGAAACGGGTGACTTGGGTGTGTTTACGTTGTTTCACGTCTCGAAATGAGATCCGCGATTGAAATAACAGCAGCTGTGGAGAGTTCCCTCCCACGCACACCGGCTCAGGAAAGAAGCCACACCCGGGAATTTCAACCATTCCATTGGCCCGCTTTAATCCCACACTAATGTCGCGGTGAGCCGGTACCTATCCCGGCAGACAGAGGGCGCAAGGCAGGACAGGAACATTAGCTCATGGCGAGTGAGTGTGGTTGTGTGTGTGTGGGTTGGTAAGTCTGTGAGCGGAGTAAGTTAAGCTTGGCGAGTTGACACAGCGCGGGAGCAAACTGGTGGTGCCTCGGCACACACATTCTCAAGTCAGTCAGCCCGTGTCACCTGGGTCTGTCCCCTTAACCCCCTTACTCCTGCACCTAGCCTGGCACAGTAGTCCCATGACCGTCCCTTTACGGGATTCCTGCAACGCAACACTGGCTCCTATCTCTAACACCGATAGATAGATACATACATGTTTGTTATTACAGCAGAAAATAGCCAGGGAGCTTGCAAGCTCTTTGCGGGATTCCTGCGACACGATAAACACGCGAATTGACAAAAAATATATAAACATCACAAGTTAACACAATGAACTACAAAAACATAGTGTAAACATTTACACACAGCATTGCACAAGGCATACGTAACCAAATTAACAAAACATACAAATACAAAGTAGTCAAAACAGTTAAACATTCCGTACCGTTTTGCTTAATCCTCTACAGGGTCGCGGTGAGCCGGAGCCTATCCCGGTAGACACAGGGCGCAAGGCAGGGCTATACCCAGGATAGGACGCCAGTCCATCACAAGGCACCGGGGGCAATGTTAGTCGGCAGGCCGATTAACCAGAGGTGCCCGGTGGCGAAAACCCACGCGGACACGGGGAGAACATGTAAAAGCCACACAGAAAGGCACCCGAGCTGGGATTCGAACCCGGGCTCTTCTTGCTGCGAGGCGGCAGCGCTACTCACCGCTACGCCGCCGTGCCGCGATGATGATGATGATGATGTAGCTTACCTCTCTGCTCTTCAACGCTCCGTCTCGCTGAGAGTCGAGTGAAGGATTAAAGAATGACTCTGGACTTTGGAATCCACCAATCATTCCTCCACACCCTACACCCCACCCCCCCACGCACTCCGAGGCCCACAGTCACTCGGTTTGTATTTAAGCTGGAACGAACCGCTGAGCTACGTGGCATCTTGTTTTAACAGTTGTCCAGCGAGGGAACGTGGTAAGCAGTTTACGTTATCACAGGGCATCGGTGGAAACTTAGCACAGCAGACCTATGCAGAGTTCAATACAAATGCAAATAACCGTGTAAAGAAATGGGAAACTGTAGTTTAACCATCTCACTTCGAAGGATCGCAAAGACGAAGTACAGCAAGACAGCCCCCGTGCCATGTGTTGGACTGGCGTCCCATAATGGGTATAGCCCGTCCTTGCGCCCTGTGTCTGCCGGGATAGGCTCCGGCTCACCGCGATCCTGTACAGGGTGATTAAGCGGTTTCTGACAATGAAAGGCCATAAACCTCGGTGCCAGAACCCCTCTTGAGAACGGGTCTTGGGACTCGGTGAGTCTCTGGGTCAGCAGGAGGAACCCGTCACCCTACCGCGGGTGTGTCAGAGGGCACTACACTACGAACCCCGCAGCCCAGGTTCGACTCCTGCTCACAGCCACCCTCCGACACCAGTGACACAAACCCGCGTGCTTGCTGTGTCAATGCAGGAATCCCGCAACGAGCTTGCAAGCTCACCGGATATTTTTTCTGCTGTAATCATAAACATCTATCTGTATCTAACCGTTCCTGGAACTCCCCTAGGTAGACCCGGCTGATTTTCCGTGCTCTGTCGTTGTCGACATGTCGTTCTCTCTGCAGCTTTGTGCAGCGCTTGGTGACCCTCGGGTGAAAGGCGCTATATAAATGCTATTATTATTATTACAGTACCCGTTGCGCTGTGGAGACAACAACAGTGGGGAGACAAAGGCGGCCGTGTCGACTTCACGAGGCGCTGCTGTTCGCTGACGGCGAGTGTAGCCAGGGCCGAACGGGCTGCACCTATTTGGGCAGAGGCGCCCTCTTGTGCCGACAGACGGGAACGTGTCAATTTGGACATAACGGTCCCGGCTCGGGTGCCTTTCTGTGTGGAGTTGGCATGTCCTCCCCGTGTCGGCGTGGGTTTTCGCCGGGCACTCCGGTTTCCTCCCACAGTCCAAAGACATGCTGCTGCATAGGCTAATTGGCCCGATGACTAAATTGCCCCCGGTGCCCTGTGATGGACTGGCGTCTCATCTCGGGCGTGGCCCTGCCTTGCGCCCTGTGTCTGCCGGGATAGGCTCCGGCTCACCGCGACCCTGTGCAGGATTAAGCGGACTAGGACAAGGAATGAATGAATTGTCCCCAGTGTAGTCTTGAGCCCTAATGAAGGCCGGCACGGCCCCGCAGGAGGTGGGTGGCCAGCACCATGCCCGGCCCTCTTTCTCTCCAGCGATGATGTACACACGCGCGCCGACCTCCGCCTGTACTATACAGCGCGCGTGCGGACGCGTGGAAACGGGGTCACATTTTAAAGATCGTACCGATGTAGGTTTTCACGCGCTCGATGTACGATGGTTGCTTTTCAAAGACTCTCTTTCGGGATAGCCGTTTCGAGCGCTCTCGCCCGCTCTCTCCTGCGCGACATTTCGACTCCCACGTCTCCGGATTCCTCCCACAACTTAAAAAAAACCCCACTCATTAATGATTTGGCCGATAACATCATAATATATAGGAAGCAGTGTGTGGCAATATGGCGCCGGCAGAACCTCCTGGCTGCCTTCCTCGTGCATCGGAGTCGTTCTGTCGTCGAATGAGTGCCTTCGACAGTGAACGAATATGTGCGCGTTATAAATGTAGAATCATTAGCCTCACTCGGAACGCCTGAAAATGCCTCTCCGTGGAGTTATGGGGCCGAATAGCCGGCGACCCATGAGACCCAACTTAATCAGTTGAGTGTGGGGGTTGTCAGGGGCCTATCTACGGAAAAACAGCGCCTATGGCAAGCACTGTAATTGCGCCCCTGTATCTGACACCCAGTGGCAACTGTGCTGTATGTGTGGTCACGTATCTCCCAGCACTATTTTAACCTCATAATTTACAAACGTGGTTTAACAATCTGGCCATCCTAGTGCCTCTAGCCCATGCTAATCAAAGACAGATCATAACATCTGAAGAAGAATATAATGTTTTCACTATCCGAGAAAGGCTTGTCTGACTTTAATAGAAACTGCTTGGTGGCGCCCCCCTTCAAAGTGGCGCCCAGGGCACGTGCCATAACCTAGATCCGCCTCTGGGGGTTTGGCGCCGTGCATAGCGAGAGGGGGGAGACCTGGGGTAGTCATGATTACGATCAAGGCAGCTACGGGTAAATAATCGGAGGCAGTGACGCCCACGGGTGTCTGGTGACTAGTTTTATTGCCAGGCGATCCACGGGCGATGTTCGGGATTGACGTGGGGGTGACGGGGGATCACTGACCGACCGGATATAAGTCGGGGGGCTGTGCGCAGAATAGAGAGAGAAGCGAGGTGGTTGCTAGGCTGTGGGTTCAACGGCGAGCGGTGCCGTGTGGTGCGAGTTGAGTGCTGGCGCTACAACCGCTGACGCCTGCGTTAAATGGTGTCGGCGTTAAGCACACCCTGCCTCTGTTCAACTGGTGTCGCTGGTGCTCCGCGCTCGGACCCCCTGGTGGAGCGATGTGCGCGTTGCCGCTGTGCGTGACACGACGAAGACCGCGAGTTATCGAGACCCGCTCATAGAGACTCCTAGAGACCCTAACCCTCGACACGGTTCACGGACGTGGGAGGCGTTACGTCGCGGAGGAGAGAGCTCAGCGACACGGCTATCCCGAAAGGGCACCTTCGAAGAGCAACCATCGTTTTATTCATCCTTTTGCGGCGGTTCTGTCGTACGTTTCTGTTGTCGCGTCGCGAAAATCCCGCCTCCGTATCAAAGGCCAGCGTCTATGCCCACCCGGCCGCCTTTGTCTCCCCAGTCCGGGTGTCAATGTAATCAGCGGACACGTAATCAGCGGACACGCGTTTCGAATAAATACGTGCAATTTATTTCTGAAGCGGTGCAGGGGGGGGAAGCGAGTTCATTGGCGGTTTACACTCTCGCCCGATCGTCGGTGTACGTTTTTTTTCACAGCTCGATGTATGGGAATTGCTCTCATTAGCCGCTCTTTTCGGGATAGCCGTGTCAAGCGACAGCCGCGTCGAACGACAGCCACGTCGAGAGAGGAGGAACGCTCGGGACGGATATTCTGAGAAGAGCAGCAGGTCTCGAGAGCTATTCTCAAATGTAGTGCATTCGTTAATTGACACCGAGCCGCGACCAAAAATTAATCACGCGACCCCCACAGCTCCCACTCACAGCTCCTTGCTGTGTACCCTCACCCAAATTGCCTCGATCCCATAGCTCGCGATCCCATACGGCGCTCGCGGTCCCAAATCGCGATCCCGTACACCGCTGCTGATCCCACATGGCGCTTGCAACTAACCCGGACTTACAATGGCGGTCGGAGTATCCCTATTATACTATTACATTATAGACCGCGTGTATAGACTGCAGTCTTTCCTCGACGTACGACATATGCGACTTATGACCACCCAGACTTACGACGGCCGTCCCGGTAACGCTATTATATTATTTTTTGAGTCCCGACGGTCGCTCGTGAAATCTAACGGCGATAACATCGGCTGGCCGCGCTGCCGCAAGGCGGCCATATTTGTTATTGTCTGGCTCTCGGTCTGTGCTTGGGTGTCGAAGAGCTGGCTGCGTTTTGTTTCCAAACCGTTATAAGGGTGTCTTCGACTTACGACCAAATCTACTTACGACTGGGTCATCGGAAAATAACCCCCGTCGTAAGTCGAGGAGGGACCGTATTTATAACGGATAGATTAATTCACTGATTCGTGGTCAGAAACCGCTTAATCCTGTACAGGGTTGCGGTGAGCCGGAGCCTATCCAGGATGGGACGCCAGTCCATCACAGGTATAACATTGAGAGACCTGTAGCTCCCAGACTTTCTCGGTTCATGGCACCCTTAGTGCATCAGGATTTTTTTTTGTCCACGGCGCCCAAAGTCAGAAAACACGTCGCGACCGCGCACACTTTGGGAACCACTGCCGTAGACAACACACGGTGTAACTATCAATCTTCTACCCCGAGCACCACCCAGTTCATCACCCCGTCTCCACCGCACTCACACACACTCACTCACCCTCCGCTAACCCATCCACCTCTCCCCTCCATGCCTCGAACCCCCTTGCCCCCCACAATGCCCTCGCCTACACGTGCACGCCGTCGTCATGCCGTCATGGAGCTCGTAAGGCGGGCATGGGACACCAGCGCGTCGCAGGTATAACGTGTAGATGACACACTATCCATCATCGCCCCCCACAACACCACCAACACCATCAACCCGCATCCTCGCACGCTCGCCCCTAAACCGCCCTTACTCAACACCGCCCGCTAACCCAATGAACCCCCTCGGACCCCCGCCACAGCGCCGCTCACCTACACGTGCACGCGAGCGCCGTCATGCTGTTGTACAGCTTGTAGGCGATGGCACCGTCGGGCTCCCGCACCAGCGTGCTCATGGCGCCGTAGCGCGACGGCACGCAGGTCGCCCGCGCCGCGCCCGGCACGCCCGCCTCCTGCACGATGGCCTGCACGATGGCGTGGTTGGTCGCGCCCAGCGCGTGCAGCAGGCCCCGGGGACAACCGCCGCGGCAGCTGCCCGCGTTGTAGCGGTGCGGCGCGATGATCCAGCGGTCCCAGCCCAGGTCGACGAAGCTCACCGTCAGGTTGTGCAGGCGGCAGCCGTTGCGGTAGGCGCCCGCGTAGCCGCGCTCAGACAGCCACTGCTCACGCTGACGCTGCTGAGACGAGCCCGGTGAGGAGGACGACGACGAAGATTGACGGCGATTCGGAGGTTCGTCCGGGACGGGCCCCGCGCCCACCCGCGTCTTGCCGAGCGACCGCGCCACTCTCCGGCGCGCCGCGCCATCGTTCGGTTCGGCCACGCGTGACGCGGACCTGGAGGGGCACGCGGCCCACCAAGGGCCTTGGCCGCACCCGGGGCCCTGCTCCATCACGGCGGCGGCGGCGTTGGCGGCGTTGGCGGCGTTGGCCGGCGACGCGACCTTCCTCCTCCTCCGGCTCTTCTTCCTCTTCTGCAGCAGCAGCAGCATCGAGTTGAGCTTCTGCTCCTCTTTCTTGCCCCATCTGCGGGCGCGGATTGTCGGGTCCGGGCCGAAGGCTCGCTCGACCGTGTCTCGGAGGAACCGCGCGCTGTCCGGCTCCGCGTCGGGAACCTCCGTCCCCGCCTGCAGAGGGTCGTCCAGGTAGACGAGGAGGAACGGAGGAACCGCGACGCGGGGAGACGCGGGGCTGCAGCTCCAGGCGACGCGCAGCTTCGGCGAGGAGCTGGTGGACGAGGAGGAGGAGGAGGTGGATGAGGAGCGGTCCAAGAGGCGCGACACAGGCCCTGTGATGTCCACCTCGAACCACTCACCCGGCAGGATCCTGGGAGGAAGCTCCACGTTAGGGTCCGAGATGGATTCCCAGTTGGAGTCCGAATCGGGGCCAGCGTTGACGTTCTGTGTAAGGTCTGGGTTAGAGACCGGCTTAGGGTCGTTGTTGACGTTCTGTGTGAGGTCTGGGTTAGAGTCCAGGTCGGGGTCGGCCGTTAGATCCAGGCTAAGTTTGGCGTCGGGGTTCAGCTCCGGGTTGCGTTTCGCGTGAGGATTCCCTCCCGTGCCGTCGCCGGGTTTCGGGGTCACGTCTGAGGGCGCGTCCAGGTTCAGGCGCGGCTCGGGGTCACGGGTGACCCCTGCGTCTCGCCCAGGCTCGGAGGCTGCGCGCGGCTCGTACCCTTCAGGGTCCGCTCCGACGGAACTCGCCGGCAACACCTGCAAGCAGACAAGGTTGCGGATTGGAAGCGTTAGTTCAGGTAACTGTATCTCAGCAGCAGCAAGGGTTTACTTCAGCCAATCTACGGTGGCGATTTTGGCGACTTTTTTTTTACCAGCGAAACGTCGATAACATCTTTACAGGTAAGTGCTGTATGTTCAGTCGTTTTGTCCAACATATCGACGGGTGTACGACACCTGCATAACTTGTCACGTGACCTAAACTCATAAAAAGAGCAACACTATGGATTTTTGCCCGTTATACAAATTATGATGATCGTCATCATTGTCAGAAACCGCTTAATCCTGTACAGGGTCGCGGTGAGCTGGAGCCTATCCTGACAGACACAGGGTACAAGGCAGGGCTAGACCCAGGATTGCACGCCTGTCCATCAAAGGGCGCTGGGGGCAATTTGGTCCGCAGGCCAATTAACCTATGCAGCGGCAGCGTGTCTTTGGATTGCGGGAGGAAACCGGAGTGCCTGGCGAACAAAACCCACGCGGACACGTGGAGAACACGCAAACTCCACACAGAAAGGCAGCCGAGCGCTACACACCGCTACGCCATTGTGCCGCCACCTCATATAGATGGTGAAAGACCAAAATCAAATTTGCAATAGCCACGCATGCTTGTGGCAAAATATTGGTTGCAAAAATATAATTAGGCGTACTGATAATAATAGTATCATGTATAGAGCGCTTTTCACCCGATGGTCACAAAGCGCTGCACAGAGCTGCGTAGAGAACCACACGTCAACAACGACAGAGGGGATCAAGGTAGAGGCGTTCACGTCGCGATCCCTGTCAGGTAATACTTGGTGTTGCCT
>JAZEWU010000044.1:63783-78851 GCA_036362915.1 Geotria australis | reverse complement strand
CGGGACCCCCTGCCGTGGGGGGTCCCAGTTCCAGGCAGGCGGCGTCCCTACCAGGGCGCAGGGGGCGTCCAGCCCGGGGAGACCCTGATCCCCCTTATCCCCTCGGGATCCCCGTCTCCCCCGGAGACCCTCCTCGCCCTGGGTCGAGCGGCAAGGGGGTCAACAAGGGGTCAGCAATGGGGTCAACAAGGGGTTAAAAAGGGGTCCACAAGGGGTTAACAAGGGGTCAACAAGGGGTTAAAAAGGGTCAACAAGGGGTCAACAAGGGGCCATGGAGAAGAGAGGATGTGGGGTGGGCGACAGTAACATGGTTTAAATCTGCGGCAGCTCCTAGAAATCCGGGGCAACTGCTAGAAAGCCGCGACAGCATCTGCTAGACATCCTCAGAAACTGGCATCAATCAGCGGCAGCTCCTTAGACGTTGCGCGGCAGCTCCCAGAAATCCGCGGCAGCTCCCAGAAATCCGCGGCAGCTCCTAGAAATCCGCGGCAGCCACGGCGTGATGGATGACGCGGGACCCGACCTTGACCCTGACCGTGACCCCAGCTCTAGGTCACGGCCGCGGCGGCCAATCACACAGACTGGCGCGCAGAGATAGCTGCCGCTGGGGCGACCCCAGACCAAACTGATGTGGGATGAATTTCATGGATGGTGGCCTGTGTACGTTAAGTGGTGATGGTGATGATGATTATGGCGATGTTATGATGGTGCTGTTGATCGGGGAGGAGGTGATCATTGGTGGTGATGATGCAGTGATATTATTTTCCACCATCATCATCATCAGCATCCCTGTCAGTAAATTACATTTATAACATCACCAGCAATTATCACCAACACTGAGATCAACATGCTCGTCACAATTCCTCCGCAATGATGGGAGACACAGGGACACGGTGACACGGAGACACGGTGAGATGGGGACACGGAGACATGGAGATACTGAGACACGGGGATACGGATAGACGGGGATACGGATAAACGGAGACACTGGGATATAAGGTCACGGAGACACGAGGTCACAGTGGAAAAAACTCACCCGATCGCCCTTGTCTCCCTTGGGGCCCTCAAAGCCCTGCAGAGACAGAGGGACAGGGAGACACGAGGACAGACACACCGCCACGTGGTCAACCAAACGTGGCCCACAAGAGGGAGGAGGTGTGTGTGTTGTGTGCGTGGCGGTGAAGTCACTCACTGGGTGCCCACGCACGCCCTGCACCCCATCCACTCCACGTTCGCCCTGTGGGTGCAACAGTAGCATCATCATCATCAGCAGCATCATCATCATCATCGCCATAACCCGTCACCACATCTCGTCACCACCCATCACCACCATCCCCACGTCTCCCCACCAACACCATCACCACCACCAACTCCATCTTCACCACCACCAACTCCATCATCATCATCACCACCATCATCACCATCATCACAACCACCATCACCTCGTCTCCCCACCACCTCACCTGGTCTCCTTTAGGACCCGGTGGACCGGACGGTCCCATGGGCCCTATGTCTCCCTGTGATGCACACACACACACACAGACAAAGGTCTCCCGTAAAATTAACTCGAAGGCTTTCATGACCAATGTTACCAATAGTGAAGCTCTGCTTATGAGTTTAGGTCATGTGAAAAA
This sequence comes from Geotria australis, assembly GCA_036362915.1. Taxonomy (NCBI): domain Eukaryota; kingdom Metazoa; phylum Chordata; class Hyperoartia; order Petromyzontiformes; family Geotriidae; genus Geotria; species Geotria australis. The sequence goes on along the minus strand of JAZEWU010000044.1, from coordinate 77,217 downwards.
GTGTGTAAGTGTTTTCTCCAACATATCGACGGGTGCACTACACTTACACACCTTTTCACATGACCTAAACTCATAAACAGAGCTTCACTATGGTCTCCCGTATAATAATAATAGCATTGTATAGACCGCCTTTCACCCGAGGGTTACAAAGCGCTGCACAAGGGCCGCGGAGAGAACGGCATGTCAACAACGACAGAAAAAAACAACTAATACAAACCAAAGCAGCAAAAATTAAATGATTAAAGCTGCTTCGAATACACTGAAAGGTCGTGAAACTGGCAATCTCAAGAGTGGCAAAAATCTGCCAGCGTCCCCTAAGATGGCCGTCACTTCCTTAAGGATAAACACGGAGGGAGACAGTGAGGTTAGGGTGAGCGACAGGGGGAGACATAGGGACACAGAGACAGGAAGACAGAGAGACAGACATGAGGGGGAAACAACGCCAATCTAAATCGTCCCGACAGACTCAACAGACTGTAGGGTCAAGTGCCGCTAGCGAGTAGCACCTATGAAGGCCGACGGCCTTCATGGTGTTAGCAGCCGTGAGCGGGATGTTGAACTCGGGTCGCCAGGATTGTAGGACAGCTCGCTAACCACTGAGCCACCGCTCCCACCCACTCACACACCCACCTACTCACCCAATCACTCACCCACTCACCCAGACACTCGCTCACTGACTTACCCATTAACCACCCACCCACCCAATCACTCACCCACTGACACACCCATTAGCTACCCACTCACCCACTCACCCATTAACCACACAGTCACCCACCCAGGGTATTAGCGCTAGTGTTATTGCCAGGTATAGTGTTAGTGCCAGTGTTAGTAACTCACCGGTCGCCCATCCGCACCGGCAGAGCCCTAGTACATGCACACACCAAACAAAGACAAATATCTCCCGTGTAGCCTTAACAGACTGTAGGGTCGAGTGCCGTGAGCGAGTAGCACCCGTGAAAGCCAGCACGGCACACGCCACATGTACACACACGCACGATGCGATTATAGGTGAGTACGAGTCAGTGTCAATCAAGCCACGTGCCGGTGTGATAGATAAGAGCCAGTGTTAGAGACGGGAACCAGCATTAGAGACAGGCGCCAGCATTAGAGACAGGAACCAGCGTCAGAGACAGGAGCCAGTGATCGAGACAGGAGCCGTCATTAGAGACACGAGCAAGCATTAGAGACAGGAGGCATCATTAGAGACAGGAGCCAGCGTCAGAGACAGGAGCCAGCGTTAGAGAGAGGAACCAGCGTTCCAGATAGGAACACCAATCAGCACTTGCCCCAGCAGCCTGGAGAGGCTACACGAGGGGACCTTTGTCAATGTGCACATCACGTGGTGTCTCACCGGGAGCCCCAGGGGGCCCCGTTCCCCCTTGGCCCCCACCTCCCCGTCCCGACCCCTCTCCCCGTCCAATCCGTGCTCGCCCTGCACGCCACGTGATCCACCTCATTAGCACACCTCGTTAATTCCATCATTGTCATTCATCGTCACAGACTGCTTCATCCTGAAACAGGGTCGCGGTGAGCCGGAGCCTATCCCAGCACACACAGGACGCAAGGCAGGGCTATACCCATGATCGGACGCCAGTCCATCACAGGACACCGGAGGCAATTTAGTCCACAGCCCAATTAACCTATGCAGCCGCATGTCTTTGGACTGTGGGAGGAAACCGGAGTTGCCCGGCAAAAACCCCACGCGGACACAGGGAGAGGACATGGAAACTCCACATAGAAAGGCACCCGAGCCGGGATTCGAACCCGGGATCTTCTTGCTGTGAGGCGGCAGCGCTACTCACCGCCACGCCACCGTGCCGCACAACAACTCGTTAAATGTCATCGTTAGTTGTCATCGCGCTTGATTGGTGACGGTCACGGGGCCCCCTCCCTGCTGGGGGAGACTGGCCGTGGTCAGGGTCACGACCCGTGTCAGTTGTCACGACCCGTGTCAGGGTCACACCAGTGTTTCGAGATAGGAGCCAATATTGTATGGCAGGAATCCCGCTTCCAAAGCTTGCAAGCTAACAGGGTATTTTCTGCCGTCATCTATCCATCCTCCTCCCTCTGTCCCTCCTTGTAATCCAGCAGTGGATTGAACACTCACCTTAGGCCCTGGAAGACCCTGGGGACGGAGGGGGGCGAAAGGGAGGGGCGACAGAGTGAGCGTGGGGGGTGATTGTAATCCAACATCTCAGTGTTTAGGGCGGCCTTCGTAGGTGCTACTCCGCTAACGGCCCTTGACCCTACAGTCTGTTAAGGCTACACGGGGCGGGTGATCTTTGCGTTACGAGCCTCGGCTATGATCCCCGAGTTCGAATCCCGCTCGCGACGGCCACCAACACCAGTTACGATTAGCCCGAACCCGGTTCTGAGACCCCCCACTCCCAGGTCGACTCAGCCTCAACTGAGTATCTGGTGCCGTGCATAAACATCGCCAACAGGGGAGACAAAGGCGGTCCGGGCGTGGTGCTGTCCACCCACCCCGTTGTGTGCCCTGTCGACCTGCATAGGTGCCACTCGCTAACAGCACTTGACCGCACAGTCCGTTGAGGCTATACGGGGGACCTTTGTCTCTGCCCTGTGCCCCCCTATACTTACGGATATCCCAGGGTCTCCTTTATCCCCGTTTGCACCAGTGGACCCCTGTTTGGGAGGGAGGGGGAGGGATTAATCACGTGATCAGCACCAGGGCAGCACTCAAGCATTTGTGATGTGTGTCTATTGATTTATTTACGTCCGAATGATTCGTGTGAGGGACAGCACGGTGGCGTAGCGGTGCGTAGCGCTGCCGCCTCACAGCAAGAAGTTCCCTGGGTTCGAATCCCGGCTCGGGTGCCTTTCTGTGTGGAGTTTGCATGTTCTCTCCCCGTGTCCGCGTTGGTTTTCGCCGGGCACTCCGGTTTCCTCCCACAGTCCAAATACATGCTGCTGCTGCACATGTTAATTGGCCCCACGGACTTTATTTTTCCCCCGGTGCCCCTGTGATGGATTGGCGTCCCGTCCTGGGATTAACCCTGCCTTGCGCCCTGTTTCTGCCAGAATAGGCTCCGACTCACCGCGTACCCTATACAGGATCAAGCGGGTTTCTGACAATGAATGAATCAACGATTTGCGGGAGAATGACTCACCGCGGGTCCCTCCGGCCCCACGTCTCCCTGGAACGACACACCGGACATTCATTCATTAGCCGAGTCCTTCACTCACTCACTCATCCATTAATCGTCAGAAACCGCTTAATCATGTTACAGGGTTGAATTCGTGTAATAATCCATTCGTCTGTTTAATCACTTATTCACAGGCATACGTAAAGAGCTTGCTTAGCTCACCGGGTATTGTTTCTGCTGTGATAGTAAACATCTATCTCTGTCTCATTCACTAAGACATTCGACCAGTCATTACGGTGAGTACTCAACGTTAGGGCCAATCAGAAAATAGATCACTCATTAGTTCTCAAAGAATTGCAAAGAAGAAGAATAGTCATCAATCGTCCAGACTCATTCACTCACTAACCCACCTACCCCACCAACTCATTCACTCACCCATTACTCCACACTCACTCAACCTGACGACTCACTAATTAACTCACCCACATTCCTCCACTCAGCCACTCACTCCACACTAATCCACTCACTCACTTACCCCGCACTCATTCACTCACCCACTGCACACTCATTCACTCAACCTACCGACTCACTACCTCACCCACCGACTCACTCAATCACGCCGTTCTGAATAGCCTAGCAGTGCGTCGCAACGCTGTAAAGGCAGTGAACCAAACACCCCCACCCCGTCTCTCATCCACGCAGGAAGAATCAGGATTGCGACCTAACTTCTGTCTCGTTTGACAAATAAATAGATGTTTATTATTCCAGCAGAAAAAATACACTGAGCTTGCAAACTCTTTACGGGATCCCTGTCAGGGATCACGTCCCTGTCAGGTAATACTTGGTATTGCCTGCGAATTCCACCAAATACTTCGAGGCCGAGCTGAAAGACAACGATGTCCAGAAGCTGACCATCGTGCTTCGAAGAATCGCAAAGAAGAAGAAGTAGATTAAAATATATACAAGATTCATAAATAAACAACATTTAATTCACGATTACCACGTTATACAACTCGACGTGTCCGTCTGAGTGTGCTGTTACTGCGTGAGAGTGAGAGTATTAAAGAGCAAGAGTGGAACGTGCCTGTGGGGTTTTCGAATTCGATTCTTCGAAGCCTGACGGTTATATGACAGTTTCCTCATTGCAACAAGTTCTTCTTTAGTTGCGGACAGCCCTTCAACATTTAGAGATATAATAGCCAGTGCTGGCCTTAAAGGCGGGTATTGGCCTCTCTTCTTGCTCCAGACTGAGGGGCTTCTGGCATCTGTTGAGCTAATGGACATCGTTGTCTTTCAGCGTGTGTGGTAATAACGCGATAAGTTTCTGCCCGCTAATACCGGGTTACACACAACACAACCGCGTGCTCAAAATGGCAGCCTCTGCTTTCTCAACCCACGGCGATGACGTCACTACTGATGACGAGCACTACGGCCCGCGACCAGAACAACAACACAAACGCATAACATCCAACGAGAGTCCAGGCAAGACGTAACACTCGCATTCACTCCCTCAGTGCCTCATCCCCCCACTCATCCATCGCTCAGTCCACCCACCTTGTCTCCTAGGGGGCCCTGGAGCCCGGGGAGCCCTGGGGGGCCCTATGGAGGAGATGGGGGTATTAGGGCAGAGGTCACTCAAGTGCACACGTGTTCGTGTGTGTACACACTTGTTTGCGTGTACACGTTTGTTGGTGTGTGCGTGTGTAAACATTGCCATTATGGAGACAAAGGCGGTCGGGAGTGGCGCTGGTCACCCACCTCCTCGTGTGCCGTGTCGACCTTCACGGTTGCTGCTCGCTATCGGCACTTGCCCCCGGAGCCTGGCAGAGGCTACACGGGCAGCTTTTGTATGCGTGCTCACCTGCACCACGCGTATGCCCGCCTCTCCGTCCAGCACGTGCACAGCGCCTGGTTCACCCTTGGGTCCCACCACACCCTGGGACAGACACACAAAGGCAAAGACTGTAGGGGTCAAGTGCCGTTGGCGAACAGCACCCGTGTAGGTGGACAGGGCACACGACGGGGTGGGTGGCCAGCAGTGTTGATGGTGGTGGCGTCTTCTTACCCTGGGTCCTACAGGCCCCACCGGACCAGATCCTCCTCCATCGCCCTGTACACACAGACGAGCAAACACACACTTTCATGATGATGATGGTTGTGATGGTTGTGATGGTGGTCACGGTAATGATAGTGATGACGGTGGTGATGAAAACTGGTACCAGCGGTGTCGAGATCGACCTCTGCGGAGGAGGTTCGTGAAGGACGCTAATGGGCAGTTGGAGGCAGTCGGCCTCCGGCAACAACGGAGGGCCGAGGAGCGACGCTCACAACAGCGAGCCGAGCGCCGAGCGGCCAAAGCACAGCAAGTTGGCACGGTAGGGAGCTCGGTTGGTGCATCTGCCAGTCATCTCGGTCAGGCAGCCCGAGATACCTGGGTCTGTCCTGTGACCTCCTGTCGACGAGCCTTCGACACTTCACGTAGCCTCAAGGTGCATATGGCCTGGCACAGGCGACGTGGTGACGTCACCGTCACTTAGTGGCGAAAGGCGGTTGTTGTTGATGGTGATGATGTTGATGATGTTGATGATGCTAGTGACGTTGGTGATGTTCACCTTGTCACCAGGGGGACCAGTCTGTCCCACCTCTCCCTTCTCTCCAGCGTCACCCTTCGCACACAACACAGACAAAGATCCCCCGTATAGCCTTCACAGACTGAAGGGTCAAGTGCTGTTAGCGAGCACATCAACAACCGCCGTTCGCCACTAAGTGGCGGTGACGTCACCACGGCGCCTGTGCCAGGCCAGGTGCACCTTGAGGCTATTACGCAGAGTGTCGAAGGCTCGCTGACAGGAGGTCACGGGACAGACCTAAGTCCCATGGGCTGCCTGACTGAGATGACTGGCTGGGGCACCACCTGTGCTCCCCACCGTGCCAGATTGCTGACTTTTAGCCGCCCGGCGCTCGGCTCGCTGTTGTGAGCGTACACACACACACACACGAGGCACCTTGAGTCCGGGGGGACCTTCAGGTCCCGGGGGGCCCTGGATCCCTGGGAGACCCAGATCCCCAGTGGGGCCCTGTGAACAAAAATACAAAGATAAAGGTCACCCGTATAGCCTTAAGAGACTGTATGGTCAAGTGCCGTGAGCGAGTAGCACCTGTGAAAGCCAGCACGGCACGCAAGGGGGTGGGCGGCCAGCACCACGCCCGGCCGCCTTTGTCTCCACAGTGGCGATGTTTACACACCGCACTAGGTACGGTACTCGTTTGAGGCTGAGTCGACCTAGGGGAGGCCCAGGACCGGTTCACAAAATCGTCACTGGGGTTGGTGGCAGTGAGCGGGAATCGAACTTGGGTCACAGCCAGGTGTGTAGCCCAGCACAGCGCTAACCACTGGGCCACCGCTCCCCACACATGTACACATACACACACATTAACACGTGTACGTAATAATAATATAATAATAGCATTTTATAGAGCGCCTTTCACCCGAGGGTCACAAAGCGCTGCACAAGGGCCGCGGAGAGAACGGCATGTCATCAACGACAGAAAAAAAAACAACTAATAAAAAACCAAAGCAACAAAATAAAACGAAGATCCCTTGTATCGGAGTGGGTTTCAGGTGTGCTTACCTGCGCGCCAGGTGTTCCGTTCAAGCCCTGCGGAGAACACAAGTCTAGGTTCAACTCCCAACACCCGCTCACCCACGCTCCCATCCACACTCCCATCCACTGAAGCAACCACCACTCCACCCACCCACTAATTCACTCGCTCACCCACTCACTCACCCACCCACTAATCCACACTCCCATCCACTCACTCGACCATGACTCACCCACCCACTCATCCACCCGCCCACCCACAACTCTAGGGGGCGACATGGCATTTGAGACCAAACCATCCCTCTAGGGGGCGACAAGGTAGCGTAGCGGTGAGCAGCGCTGCCGCCTCACATCAACACCCACCCGGTTTCGAATCCCGGCTCGGGTGCCTTTCTGTATGGAGTTTACCGTGTCATCTCCCCGTGGACTACGAGGAGAGGACATTGCAAAACTCCACACAGAAAGGCGGCACCCCAGCCGGGATAGTATGTAAGTAAACACCGCCACCCCCCTCCCCCCACCACCACCAATCCCTCCGCGGTTCGCTTGCCCGTGAAACGATTAAGCAAGCCGTGCCGGGAAACCGGGGTATTTGTGGCCAAGCCACCACGACCACCATCATCATCCCATCACGCGCCTCACAGCCAATTACAATCATTAGTTCCCGCGCCACGAACGCTGCTACCGTTACCACGCTCCCAGCGCGCTAACCGCAGCGCCACCGCTCCCACGGGGGGTTCCACGCAGGCAGGGAGGGAGGGAGCATGGGGGGGTAGGGAGGTCGCCTCTCAGCTTCGTAAAAGGAGTTGAAAAATATCCGTCGTTTATTACGGTTGCGTGAGAGTTTGTTCGGACGTGGGGTGTTGGTCTGTGTGTGTGTGTGGGCCTGCGTGTGAGCGTGACTCTGTATCTGTGTAATCCGTGTGTGTATGTGAGTCTCTGAGTCTGTGTGGGTGTGGGTGGGGTGGTCTATACCCGTGCGTGGCGTGAGTGTGAGTCTGTGTGGCCGAGTGGTTAGCGCGCTGGTGTTGGCCGTGAGCGGGATTCGAACTCGGGCCATAGCCAGGTTTGCAGCCCAGCGCGCTGACCACCGGGCGACCGCTCCCCACATGCCGCCACACACACCCCAGTGTGGCTGTAACACACCTGTGCGTGCCCCCCCTCACTGAGCCCCGGGGCCCCCCCTCTCCCACCCCACCAATCCCATGGGGACCCACAAAAAGCCCAATTAGGGGAATGTTTGGGATCGTGGCCGAGATTACCATCTCCATGGCCGATCGAGTTTCCAACGTGGAATTTTCACGCCACGCTCACAGTGGCCGCGTCACGGACGCTTGAGCCGTGACCACTTAGGGCCTGGGTTCAAGCCCCGGATGCAGGGTGTCTGTCTCGCTGCCTCGGTCTCTCTGTCAAGTGGTTCGTAAGACGCCAGTGTCACAGGCAATGAGCCGGCACCGCTAAGCACCTGGGTTTGAGCCCCATGTGTGGGGGCGACTCCACCTCGGAATGTTGATTGTAATAATAATATTAATAATGTATTGTTTTTCATAGAGGGCGGCACGGTGGCGGAGCGGTGAGTAGCGCTGCCGCCTCACGGCAAGAAAGGTCCCCAGGGTTGGAAACCCGGCTCGGGTGCCGCCTTTCTGTGCGGACTTTGCATGTTCTCTCTCTCCCCCCGTGTCCGCGTGGGTTTTCCCCGGGCACTCCGGTTTCCTCCCACGGTCCAAAGACATCCTGCTGCTGTATAAGTCAATTGGCCTGCGGACTAAATTTCCCCGAGTGCCCCTGTTATGACTGGCGCCTCATCCTGGGTATTAGTCCTGCCTTGCACCCTGTGTTTTCCGGAATAGGCCTCCGGCTCACCGCGACCCTTGACAGGATTAAGCGGTTTCCGACAATGACGATCGACGATTGATTTCACCCATTTGTCTCCCGTTTCTGCGTGAGTCCACCAACCACCCCTACTCACCGGGGCACCGGCGGCTCCCCGCGGGCCGTCTTTCCCCGTGTCTCCTGGCGGGCCCCTCGGGCCGGGGGCCCCGGCAGGGCCGGGAGGACCCGGGGGCCCACTCACTCCGGGGTCGCCCTGACACGCGGGGGCGTGAGACAAGGTGTGAGTCGGGGGTCGTGAGTCAGCCTGTGAGTCAGATTGTGAGTCGGAGTGTGAGTGTAAGCGGGGTGTGAGTCGGGGTGTGAGTCACCTTAAAGAAGTGTCTCTTGATGATCTGTTGGTCGCTCGTCAGGAACCCAGCGTTGGCGCGGGGGAACACCATCTACTCACACACGGCACCGTGTGAGTCTGTGGTGCGAGTCTTTGGGTCTCTGTGTGAGTCTATGGGTCTCTGTGTCTACGGGTCCCTGTGTGAGTGTACGGATCTCTCTGAGTCTATGGGTCTCTGTGTGAAAAGACCCGCAGACGGTGGTGATCACGTCGCGATCCCCGTCAGGTAATAACTTGGTATTGCCTGCAAATTCTACCGAACACTTCGAGGCCGAGCTGAAATACAACGATGTCCAGAGGCTGACCATCGTGCTGCTTCGAAGAATCACAAAGAAGAAGACCACAAACTGGGAGCTAACTTCGGCATGGCTCTCTGCTTCCAAGCTGCTGGCAAATGCCCGCCTCTCGTCCTCAGCTTCCTCACGAGACCACGTCCTCTTCTCCGCCATTCGTCCCAACCCTTTTTTACAACTGTCCAATCCATTGCCCTGTTTTATTTCCCGCCTAAATTCAAACGTCCCCGCCTGTTGCCCCCTTTCAGCCAATCCTGGCACCTTCCACCTCAAACCGAAGCCTACGGACAAATCCGGACGCCATAGTAATGTGACGTCCTCCCGTTTCACATGCCCCACGGAACGGGGAGCCTTTACTAAGTCTCTACATCTGTATGATGATGCTTATGGGGATGATGCTGATGATGAAGCTGATGCACATACCCGGGGCCCAGACTCTCCTTGGTCGCCCTGCAAGATACGCAGACAAAGATCCCCCATATAGCCACAACCGACTGTAGGGTCAAGTGCTGTTAATAATAATAATAATAATTTTACATTTATAACGTGCACATATTCATTCACTGTCGAAGGTACTCATTCGACGAGAGAACGACTCAGAGGCGTAGCGAGGAAAGCACAGAGAGGGGGAGGAGGCAGCCAGGCGGTTTGCCGGCGCCATATTTCCACACACTGCTTTCTATATATTAGGATATTATCGGTCAATTCATTAATGAGTATTTTTTGTGAGCGAGTAGCACACACACAGACAAACATCCCCCGTATAGCCTTAACAGACTGTTGGGTCAAGTGCTGTTAGCGAGTAGCGCCTATACACACACACGCACGCACACTGGGTATAACAGGTGCTATAGGCTGTAAGGCTAGTGCGGCTAATTACACTCTTGTACTGCATCCCTATGCACCCCCCCTCCCCCGTGTTACCCAACCCGGCACTGAGCAGCGACGTGAAATATGGTCGTTTAACGACTCACCTTGTACCCCCTCTCTCCTCTGGGTCCCTGCACGCACACACACAAAGATAAAGATCCCCCGTATAGCCTCGACAGACTGTAGGGTCGTGCCATTAGCGAGTAGCACCTATGAAGGCCGACACGGTACACAGACACACAACAACAATAACCGCCGTTCACCACTAAGTGGCGGTGACGTTACCACGGCGCCTGTGCCAGGCCAGGTGCACCTTGAGGCCATGCAGAGTGTCAATCACGCAGACACAGAATCACACACCGACACACACGCGTAACAAAATGTGGCGGTGACGTTACCAGGACGCTTGTGCCAGGCTAGGTGCACACACAAACAATCACACACACGTGACACTCACGGGATCTCCTTTGGGGCCCGCCTTTCCCTGGGGAGGGGGGACAGATCAGAACATCAGAGACGTGGTGGTGATGGTGGTGATGGTGGTGGTGATGGTGGTGGATCTGGAGCTGGGTGGACTTGCTGAAAACTGGTACCGGCGGTGTCAAGATCGACCTCTGTGGAGGGAGGTTCGTGAAGGACGCTACTGGACAGTTGGAGGCAGTGGCCCTCCAGCAACAACACAGGGCGGAGGAGCGAGGCTCACAACAGCGAGCCGAGCGCCGGGCGGATGAAACACAGCCATTTGGCACGGTAGGGGGGGGCACGGGTGGTGCATCTGCCAGTCATCTCAGTCAGGCAGCAAATGGCACCTGGGTCTGTCCCGTGACCTCTGCGTGGCCTTAAGGTGCACCTGGCCTGGCACAGGCGCCGCGGTGACGTCACCGCCATTTAGTGGCGAACGGCGGATGTTGGTTGGTTGGTGGTAATGATGATGATGGTGGTGGTGGTGGTGGTGATGGACGTGTGGTTGATGGTGACACTTATCCTGACGTCTTCCAACACTTACAGGCGGACCTGTGAATGACAACCACAACCAACCCACAATCACCAACCGCAGTCTACGCGAGTCTGTGTGTCTCTGCGCGTGTGTGTCTCTGTGTGTGTCTGTCTCCGTGGATCCCGGGTAGAAATCCGGAGAAGACGCGCCATTCAAAACCCCCGCACAGATGGATTCGCGAATCCGCTCGCCCTACCTGCTTCTCCTCTGCGTCCCCTTCTGCCTCTCTTTCCTTGGGGTCCTGCGGTTGGTAGAGAGAGGGGGGGAGGGGGTGAATTAACCATACTTCACCAGTCTATCCGGGACGGTATACAGACGCGTACAGGGTGGTCCAGATGTCAGAAACCGCTTAATCCTCTACGGTGTGTACACGGTGTACAGGGTCGCGGTGAGCCGGAGCCTATCCCGGCAGACAAGAGGGCGCAAGGCAGAGCTGTAACCCTGATCGGACGCCAGTCCGTCACAGGGAACCGGGCAGCAATTTAGTCAGCAGGCCAATTAACCCACGCAGCAGCAGCGTGTCTTTGGACTGTGAGAGGGAAACCGGAGTGCCCGGTGGCGAAAACCCACGCGGACACGGGGAGAGAGAAACATGCAAACTCCACACAGAAAGGCACCCGTGCCGGGATTCGAACCCGGGCCCTTCTTGCTGTGAGACAGCCGCGCGAATCACCGTGTTGGCGAATACAGACGCAACAAAGACAAAGATCCCCCGTATAGCCTTAACAAATTGTAGGGCCAAGTGCCGTGAGCAAGCACCTATGAAGGCCGGCACGGTACACCAAGGGGTGGGTGGCCAGCACCACGCCCGGACACACACACACAGACACGCAGACACACACACACGGCGTGGGACGAGCGAGCAAGAAAACCGGTTATAACCGGTTCTGCTGTCGTCGGAAACAAATCCGATTGTTTTGTGTCCGACCCGAGCAGGGGATTGAACTTAATTGGGTGAATCAGTGCGAGACCCACGCGTCACGAACATGGGACCCGACCAGGCAATCAAAGAGTTCTCGCCGCGGGATTACACGGGGACCGTGTGTCGGTGTGTGTGTGTGTCTGTGTGTCTATTGAGAGCGGTGGCTCAGCGGTTAGCGCTACGCTGGGCTACAAACCTGGCTGCGACCCGAGTTCGAATTCCCGCTCACGGCCACCAACACCGGTGACGATTTTCTGAACCACCGGTACTGCGCCTTCCTCCTAGGTCGACTCAGCCTCGAATGAGTACCCAGCGCGGTGTGTAAACATTGCCGCTAGGGAGACAAAGGCGGTCGGGCGTGGTGCTGGCCACCCACCCCCTCGTGCCGTGCCGTCCTTCACAGGTGCCACTCGCGAGCAGCAATCGCCCAGCAATATCGTGTGAGGGGGCTATTTGGGTCATCTTTGTCTTTGTTTGATTTTCCCCTAAAACCCATTACCCGCCACCCGTAGCTAATGCGCTATTGCAGGGTCCCCGTGTGTGTGTCTGTGTGTGTGTGTCTGTGGGTGAACGGTGGCGCAGTGGTTAGCGCGCTGGGCTACAAACCTAACGACCCGAGTTCGAATCCCGCTCACGGCCACCAACACCAGTGACGTTTTCTGTACCGGTCCTGAGCCTCCCCTAGTTCCTACTGTGGTGTGTAAACATTGCCGCTAGGGAGACAAAGGCGGCCGGGCGTGGTGCTGGTCACCCAGCAGCCCCCTCGTGTGTCGTGTCGACTTTCATAGGTGCTACTCGCTAACGGCACTTGACCCTGCATACAGTCCGTGAAGGCTATACGGGGGACCTTTGTTTTTGTGCCATGTGCGTGTACACGTGTGTGGTCACGTGTGCGTGTGTGTGTGTATTAACCCGTAACCCTTCACCCGTGGCTAATGCACGGATAATCCATTTATTACACACACAAGACAAAGCTCCCCCGTGTAGCCTCAACAGACTGTAGGGTCAAGTGTTGTTCGCGAGCACCGATGAGGTCCGACACGGCGTTCCAGGGGGGGGTGGGTGGCCATCACAACACCCTTACACACACACACAAGCGCCCTCTCTCACACACCGTTACACACACTCGCGCGAGGTGTTAATGTCCCTCATTACAGGCGCCCTGTCACATTCCCAAACTGATCGCGTTTCAAGGTCAGCGTTTGTCTCAAAAATATCCGCGACTGCGTGAGTGTGTGGGTGAGTGGGTGTGCACACACGCACACCCACTCACCCAAAGATCCCCTACTCACCCAAAGATATAGGGGATCTTTGGGTGAGTGGGTGTGCGTGTGTGCGCGCGCGTGTGTGTGCGAGTGTGTAAGTGCGAGCGTGTTTATGTAAGTGTGCGTGCATGTGTCTGCGCGGGTGTTTAAGTGTGTG
>JAZEWU010000043.1:5428135-5438289 GCA_036362915.1 Geotria australis | reverse complement strand
ACAGTCTGTTAAGGCTACACGGGGGATCTTTGTCTTTGTGTGTGTGTGTGACTGAGTATGAGTATGAGTGTGTGTGTGACTGAGTATGAGTGTGTGTGGGTGACTGAGTATGAGTGTGTGTGACTGAGTATGAGTCTTCTTCTTTGCGATTCTTCGAAGCACGATGGTCAGCTTCTGGACATCGTTGTCTGTCAGCTCGGCTTCGAAGTGTTTGGTAGAATTCGCAGGCAACACCAAGTATTACCTGACAGGGATCGCGACGTGAACGCTTCTACCTTGACCCCCACTGAGTATGAGTGTGTGTGGGTGACTGAGTATGAGTGTGTGTGGGTGACTGAGTAGGTGAGTGAGTGACGTCACCGCAGCTTGTGGCCTCCCTTCTTGCGTAACCCCTTCTGCTGAAAACGCCGTGAACGAGGCTCCGGGATTCAGCACCTGCATCATCAGCAACATCATCAGCATCATCAGCAGCTTCATCATCATTAGCAGCGTCATCAGTCAAGAAGAAGCTTCCTCAGCCATGTGCAGCCCCTAACAACATCTCGAGGGGAAACCAGACTCCAGCTCTGGACGGAAAAGCTTGAGTGACCCTCCTCCAACTCGCATAGGAATGCCCCCTGCTGAAGACTTCCCTCCTGCCTCAGATGCACCGTGGATTCTTCTGGATTCCGAGGTCGTGGCAGCGGGTCTGAAAGAGCCCCGCCTCAAATTCTCGAACCTGCCAGCACACCCGGGCAGCCTTGGGCCCAGGCCGCCGCGTCCGGCGCCAGCCCTGGCCACACAAAGTTACACCGAGGGGTCTCCCGCGTGCGCTGCTCCCAGTTGGGGTTGAGTCGACTGCAGAACACACAACGCGCCATCCTCTCCAAACCCGGTTAGCTGCTGTGTCACTCTGTCCTGCAGTCCCAGCCCCCCGTAGGGCCCCCCAATTGGTGGCGCATGTCGACGAAGCCCGTCGCAGACCTCGGCCAGATAAGGGTTGTCTCTCTGTAGTTGCTGGAGCTGCTCTGGGGTTAGCCCCGGGAAGGTACAGCCTGCATCCTCCTGCACCTCGCCATGCTCCCCCGTGACACCGCGCTGCCCCCGCTGCCACCCTTCGCCGCCCCCCCTGGTCTCGGGCCCATGGGGAGCCTACAACGGCCGCCGGTGAAGAGGCGGCATGCCTGATGAATGCAAGCAATGGCCTATGCACCAACAAACTACACCTCAGATACTTCCTTTCATGCCTTTAATGATCATTTATTGAAAGTCAAAAATCAGAATCCAGTCGTTAATAGACAACCAGAGTTCGGTATATGCTTGGTTCCAAAAATGAGAATTACCACTAACAAAACGAATCACAACTCGGTACTAGTACACGACCAACATTCGGTGGTGGCCAAGTTTCAAGGAGCATAATAGAAAGACACAAAGGAAAATATTTACAGGCCCCGATGTCTGGTTTGGCTCTGCGCCCCGTTCATATCGCAGAGAGTTCACCAACGTACAATTATAATAATCTACAACGTATAACAGGCGCCATTTTGTTCACTCGATTTACCCACCCACTCACCCACTCATCGCAAAGTGCTCACCCACCCACCCAAAGATCCCCGTATAGCATTAACAGACTGTAGGGTCAAGTAGCGTTGCCGAGCACCTATGAAGGTCAAAACGGCACGCGAGGGGGTGGGTGACCAGCACCACGCCCGGCCGCCTTTGTCTCCATAGTGGCAATATCTACACACCACGCCAGGTAATCATTTGAGGCTGAGTCAACCTAGGGGAGGCCCAGGACTGATTCAGAACGTCGTTGCTGGTGTTGGCAGTGAGCGGGAATCAAACTCGGGTCGCCAGGTTTGTAGCCCATCTCGCTAACCACAACCGCACTTTGTGACCCTCGGGTGAAAGGCGCTATACAAATTGATAGAATTATTATTATTAGCCACTAAGTGGCGGTGACATCACAACAGCGCCTGTGCCAGGCCGGGTGTACCTTGAGGGCACGCAGAGGGTCGATGGCTCGCTGACAGGAGGTTATGGGACAGACTCGGGTGTAATGGGCTGACTGGTGTGCCAGGTTAGGCGCAGGAGGAGGTCACGGGACAGACCCAGTTGTCATGGGTTGCCTGAGATGACTGGCTGAGGCACCACCTGTGCTCCCTACCGTGCCAATTTGCTGAGTTTTATACGCCTGGCGCATGGCTTGCTGTTGTGAGCGTCGCTCTTCCGCCCTCTGTTGTTGTTGGAAGGTGACTGCCTCCAAGTAGCGTCCTTCACAAACCTCCAGAGGTCGATCTTGACAACGCTGGTACCAATCATCGGCAAATCCAATCAGCTCCACATCATTCTGCACAACATTAGTCCAAAAAGTACAGCCACACACCTTCATATCCACAAACTGCTGGGGGTCGCCTCTTCCCACTCAGTCTGAATCATCCCCCTGCTTAACATTCCCACCAATCATGTAAAGATTGGATTTCAAGTAGAATGCTCAATGAAGACACGAATTTTGCCGATATTTGCAATCAGCTCCAACAATTATGTGCAATGCTGTGTGTAAATGTTTTATTTGTTTGGTTAATTTGTTATTTTTATATTTTTACTTATTTTGTCAATCTGCATGTTTGTTGTGTCGCAGAAATCCCGTAAAGGGCTTGCAAGCTCACTGGGTATTTTTCTGCTGTAATAATAAACATCTATCTATACGAGGGAAGGGGGTAGGGGTTGTGATGTCATTGCCGTGTACCTACCTATGCATGAAACAGAGCAGCTAATGTAATCACATTAATGATATAAAGTTATGTTAATTATTTGATTATATACGTTTGCTCTCCAACACACCGGTCTGCTGAAGTAGTAAAGAATTGGCACTTTTTGTTCACGTGACAAACCTAACTAATTGGCTGTGTCGGGTGGAGGGTGGCTTAAGACACTTTTTTTTAAGTGACCCAACCCATAAAAAGGGATACACTATACATAATATTGGTCACAAAAGCCTTTATGTTAAATTGAATCTTCAACTTCACTTTTAACATTCACTACTTCACTTTGCACCTGCACTCCTGGCCACGTTTCAAAGCTGTAGTTTTCCTCTGGTTCTTGTTTGATACGAACTGGGCTCATTGATACAGTTTCACTGTCACAAGTCGATGTCAGTAGCCTCACTTTGTGCATCTTTTCATGCCTGGTTCGCAGTTCTGAATTTGCAAACGCCTTCCCACAACGGGTGCACTTGAAGGGCTTCTCTCCCGTGTGAGCGCTCTGATGAATCTGAACGTCTCGTGATCGTGTAAATGTCTTCCCGCACAAAGCGCACTTGAAGGGCTTCTCTGTCGCGTGTGTTGCCTGATGATTTTTAAGCGTTCCCGAATGCGAGAACGCCTTTCCACACACGGTGCACTTGAAGGGCTTCTCACCCGTGTGTGTTCTCCCATGAATCTGAAGCGTTTCTGAACGTGTAAATGCCTTTTCACACACAGTGCACTTGAAAGGCTTCTCTCCCGTGTGTGCTCTCCAATGAATCTGAAGAGCTCTTGAACGTATAAATGCCTTGTCACACAGAGTGCACTGGAAAGGCTTCTCATCTGTGTGTCTTCTGAAATGAATCTGAAGAGCTCCCGAACGTGCAAATGCCTTGTCACACTGGGTGCACTTGAAGGGCTTCTCACCTGTGTGTGTTCTCTGGTGAACGTTAAGATGCGATGACTGTGCAAATGTCTTCCCACACACAGTGCACGTATAGGGCTTCTCACCCGTGTGTCTTCTCCAATGAATCTGAAGGGTTCCAGAATCTGTGAATGCCTTCTCGCAGAGAGAGCACTTAAAGGGCTTCTCACCTGTGTGCGTTCTCTGGTGAATCTGAAGGTTTCCTGACCGTGCAAATACCTTCTCGCACAGGGTGCACTTGAAGGGCTTCTCACCCGTGTGTGTTCTCTGGTGCTTGGTCATGTTCCCATTGTAATCCGTGCTGTATGAGCACTGGTCGCATTGGTGTCGTTTAGCACCCAGCTGCTGCGTTGAAGGTCTGTGCTCCATGTTATTGACTCTGCAGATATACATTTGAATTACACACAATGCACACACGTTACACAAAGACAAATATCCCCCATATAGTCTTAACAGACTGTAAGGGCAAGTTCTGTTAGCGAGCACCTATGAAGGTCGACACGGCGCATGCGGGGGTGGGTGGCCAGCACCACGCCCGGCCGCCTTTTCTCCCTAATAGCAATGTTTACACACACACAGCGAATTCTACCAACCACTTCGAGGCCGAGCTGAAAGACAACGATGTCCAGAGGCTGACCATCGTGCTTCGAAGAATCGCAAAGAAGAAGAAGCACTAGGTACTCGTTTGAGGCTGATTCGACCTAGGGGAGGCCCAGGACCGATTCAGAACCTCGTCACTGGTGTTGGCCGTGAGCGAGAATCAAACTCGGGTCGCCAGGTTTGTAGCCCATCTCGCTAACCACTGATCTATCGCTCCCCATGCACACATTACACACATATCTACACACAGAGTACATTCACACAACATGCATACTCATTACACACTCGAATGCAAAGTTCACATACACAAAATAAACTGGTGGTGCAAGTGCTGTAAACCAGCAGATATTAATGCTTATACCGAACACAATGGTGTGGTGTGAGCAGCACCACGCAGTGTTTTTTCCTCCCCAATGTTGGTGTATGCACACTGCACGAGGTACTGATTGAGGCTGAGTCCCCTAGGTCGACTCAGCCTCAAATGAGGACCTGGTGCGGTGTGTAAACATTGGCAATTGGGAAATAAAGACGGCCGGGCGTGGTACTGGTCATCCACCTCCTCATGTGCCGTGTCGACCTTCATAGGTGCTACTCGCTAATGGCACTTGACCCTACAGTCTGTTATGCCTGTACGGGGGATCTTTGTCTTTGTGTGAGTGCATGGGAAGCGGTAGCTCAGTGATTAACTTACTGTGCTACGAATCCTGTGACCCAAGTTCTATCCCTGCTCACTGCTACCAGCAATATCACATATCCCACCTACCGCATTGGACATTACCGCCAAAACGAACACTGATCACTGCCAACAGAGGACCCCATTGCTGCTATGCATGTCACTTACACTTTTTGTATATGCATATGCTATTAGTACTTATTATCATATCATACTATTCTTGACTTTTAAAGATATTTTAAATACTTAAGCTTGTGTGTTATTGCACATAATTGTTTTGCAGAGTTCAGAGAGAGAACGGGAACAAAGAATCTCATTGCCATGTAACTTTTGTCTACGTGATCAATACACTTTACTTGACAGAGACGCTGATACACTCACTATCAAAAGACCGCAAACACTCGGCGCAATTTTTCAGTATTGGCACCGTTAAATATTAGAGATACATCAATCCCTAAAATGTATTATAATGAGGGCAGCAGACCGGCAGAGTGTCACACTTGTGCCTCACAGCAAGTAGAGCGCATGGGTTCAATCTCCAACTCAAGAGCTTCACTGTTTGGACTTTGTGGACTCCCCCTGTTCTGCAGAATTTGAGTGAGAGTTGGTGTGTGAGTGCAGTGTCGTGCGTGAGTGCATGGGAAGCAGTGGTATGGCATATGTCACTTCGACTTGTTGTCTATGCATATGCTATTACTAATTATTATTATACAGCGGTCCCTCGCTTTAAGATGGCCTCACAATATAATGAGATCACTTTACGATATACACTATAATATATATAAAATCGAAAGCCCTTTTACAATCCCCAGTCCGGATAAGCGGCCCTGTGATTTCTGTTCAGGACATACTCCGCCAAATCGCAACCAAATCGCACGGGAGCTTCGCAGAACGACGCCACTCGGTCCCAGACGGGTTTCTGGCAACTTACCGCCCGCCGAGAGGCCAACCCCGCCATCCAACACCACTTTGTCTCCATCCACTCACACGATACGCGCCACCGCCATTACTATCAGGGCCGAACCTATTACAAAAGCCAGTTCGGATAAGCATAGCCGCCACGATTACAATCCACAGTTCGGATTAGCACAGCCCAGACTATTACAATCCCCAGTTCGCATAAGCGGCCCCACTGATTGGGTGGGTGGGTGAGTCGGTAAGTGAGTGGGTGAGTGGGTCAGCGGGTGAGTGAGTGAGTGACTGACTGATTGAGTGATTGACTGAGTGATTCTCTGTCTCTTTGCCTCACTCACCCACCCAGTTACGATAAGCGCCGCCTCCATTACAATACGCACTTTGAATAAGCGGCGCCTATATTACTATCCCCAGTTACCCGGGCAACGCCGGGTCACCCCAGCTAGTACACTATATTAGAACATTAGTATTACATTACAATCAAATGTCACTTTACAATACGTGTTACGATATGGCTGTGCATGAGCGTGGGTGGCACGGCAGCCAATCAGCGATGCATGCTGATTGGGTAGCTTCTCAGCCGAAAGCAGCGCTGTTCATGTTTTCATCACAACTTCCAAGGTCTTGAGACGAATTATCATAAAGCAATGTACAGTATTATTGGTCTCACTTTAGAATGGTCTCACAATATGATACGTGTTCTGGAACGGAGTAATATCGTAAAGCGAGAGACCACTGTATTATTATATACGTTAATCTCCATACATTTTCTAAACCGCTTGTCCTGGTGAGGGTCGCGGCGACAGCTCTTTAAGGAGGGTGGACCAGACAACAGATTCCAGCTCTTCCTGGGGGATTCCCAGGCGTTCCCAGGTCAGCCGAAGGATATAATAATAATTTAACATTTATAACACGCACATATTAATTCACTGTCGAAGGTACTAATTCGACAAGAGAACGACTCAGAGGCGCGAGGAAAGCACATAGAGGCGGAGGAGGCAGCCAGGCGGTTTGCCGGTGCCCTATTGCCACACACTACTTCCTATATATTAGAATGTTATCGGTGAATTAATTAATACGGTTTTTTTAAGTTGTGGGAGGAAAACGGAGAGCCCGGAGGAAACCCACGCAGAACAGGGGGAGAACACACAAACTCCACACAGAAAGGCGCCCAAGGCGGGGATAAAACCTGCTCGGGCAAGACCATTCTTTCTGTGAGGCGCAGATGTTACCACTGCGCCACCCTGCCGCCCTCCAGCGTGTCCTGGGTCGGCCTCTAGCTCTCCGCCCAGTGGGCCGTGCCTGGTAGAATTCCCGGGGGAGACTCCCTTGGGGCATCCTTACCAGATGCCCGAACCATCTCAACTGGCTCCTCGCAATCCGAAGGAGCAGCGACTCTGCTAGTATATATATAATTATATGATAAAGGGTTGAGAGAGAGAGAGAGAAAGGGGAACAAAGAACCAGCTCGGGTGCCGCCTTTCTGTGTGGAGTTTGCATGTTCTTCCCGTGTCTGCGTGGGTTTTAGCCGTGCACTCCGGTTTCCTCCCACAGCCCAAAGACATTCTGCTGCATAGGTTCATGGGCCTGCGGACTAAATTTCCCTCGGTGCCCTATGATGGACTGGCGTCCTATCCTGGGTATAGCCCTGCCTTGTGCCCTCTGTCTGCCAAGATAGGCTCCGCCTCACCGCGACGCTGTACAGGATTAAATGGTTTCTGACAATGGATGTATGGAAGAACCTCACTGCCATGTACCTGATGTTTACGTGATCCAATACACTTGACTTGACTTGAGGAAGTATGTTCCGAGGCTGGAGGTTTGGAAGCTGAGACACTGGCAGAGAGAGTGAGCTTATGGAAGCGTTGTGTGGATGGCGAAGCTGTGGAGAAAAGTTGAAAATTAATGTTAACACGCACTCGCACACAATACTCACACAATAACCACACACAATAATCACACACACATAATACACACACAATACTCACAATAATCTCTCACACAATACGCAGACACCGACTCACTCACCCACTAACCCACCAAAGATCCCCCGTGTAGCCTTAACAGACTGTAAGGTAAAATTCCGTTAGCGAGCACCTTCTTCTTCTTTGCGATTCTTCGAAGCACGATGGTCAGCCTCTGGACATCGTTGTCTTTCAGCTCGGCCTCGAAGTGTTTGGTAGAATTCGTAGGCAATACCAAGTATTACCTGACAGGGATAGCGACGTGAACGCTTCTACCTTGACCCCCTGCACCTATGAAGGTCGACACGGCACACTAGGTGATGGGTGACAAGCACCACGCCCGGCCGCCTTTGTCCCCCTAGTGGCGATATTTACACACTGCACTAGGTACTCATTTGAGGCTGACTAGACCTAGGGGAGCCCCAGGACCGGTTCAGAAAATCGTCACTGGCGTTGGTGGCCGTGAGCGGGATTTGAATTCGGGTCGCCAGGTTTGTAGCCCAGCGCGCTAACCACTGGGCCACCGCTCCCCACCACCCACTTACATACACAACAACAACCGCCATTCGCCACTAAGTGTCATGATGGGTTGCCTGACCGAGATGACCGGCAGATGCACCACCCGAGCTCCCTACTGTGCCAACTTGCTGTGCTTTGGCCGCTCGGTACTCGGCTCGCTGTTGTGAGCGTCGCTCCTCCGCCCTCCGTTGTTGCTGGAGGGCGACTGCCTCCAACTGCCCAGTAGCGTCCCTCACGAACCTCCTCCACAGAGGTCGATCTTGACACCGCTGGTACCAGTTTTCAGCAAGTCCACCCAGCTCCAGGTCCTGTGCCGCATCAGCCCATCGCTTCTCTAGCCCGTGCCGCGCCCGTTTAGCCCCCTCTATCCGACCAAACAGCAGTTGCTTGGGCATGCGATGGCTGGGCATACACTACACGCATTGTGCTCACACACTACACGCACTGTACTCATACACAACTCACACAGTATTGACCCACACAATACTCACACACAGCGTACCTACTCACCAAAGACAAAGATCCCCCGTGTAGCATTAACAGACTGTTGGGGCAAGTGCCGTTAGCGAGTAGCACCTATGAAGGTCGACACGGCACACGAGGTGGTGGGTGACGGCACCACCCACTCACCTTCACTCCGTCTCCGTGTGTCGCGATCCCATGTGACTGACATCTTCAGCGCGAGACGCGCTCTACGGCGCGCGAGGCGGAAGTTCTCTGATGACGTCTGGAGGGGACGGACCGCGCTGCGCCACGTCATATCCGCCCACACCTCACCCATCCATCCATTTTCAGAAACCGCTTAATCCTGTACAGTGTACAGGGTCGTGGTGATCCGGAGCCTATCCCGGCAGACACAGGGCGCACAGCAGGGCTATACCCAGGCTAGGACGCCATTAGATCACAGGACAAGCGGTTTATATGGATGGATGTATAACGCGCACATATTCATTCAATATTCGACGAGAGAAGGACTCAGAGGTGCGAAGAAAGCACAGAGAGGCGGAGGAGGCAGCCAGGCGGTCTGCCGGCGCCATATTGCCACACACTGCTTCCTATATATTATAATATCGACCAAATAATGAATGAGTGTTTTTTTTACTTGTGGGAGGAAACCGGAGAACCCGGAGGAAACCCACGCGGACACGGGGAGAACACAAACTCCACGCAGAAAGGCGCCCAAGCTTAGATTCCAATCCGGGGCCTTCTTGCTGTGAGGCAGCAGCGCTACGCACTGCGCCACTGTGCCGCCCATATACAATACTAATCCATCCATTTTCAGAAACAGCTTCATCCTGTACAGGGTCGCGGTGAGCCGGAGCCTATCCCGGCAGACACAGGGCGCAAGGGAACACCGAGGGTGGGACGCCAGTCTATCGCTACCCACTGCGCTACCCACTGCACCACTGTGCCGCCTATATACAACAATAATAATCTACTTTTGTAACGCGCGCATTTTCTCCGGGCGCGTTGCACCCGTTGATTCGGAGGCGCGGAGCCCTGCTCAGTCGGTTTGTTGTGAGTCGGTGAAAAGGTGACTTTTTAAGAGTTTAAATCAACCAACAAAAACACATTTACACATAGCATTGCACACATTTTTCAAGTAAAATAGTCCAAAATACATAGCATTGCACGCATGTTTTTCCAAATAACTATAAGATGAAGGCTGTGCATTGCGATAGTGAAAAACTAAAGCATATTAAGGGTAAACATAACGTTAAGACGGAAGAGTGCAAACAATTGGAACCTTTAGAACACGAATCAAGATTAGAAATCACAACTAGGCAAACATTTAAATTCTAACTGTGATCTAAGTTTAGTAATGGACGGTAATA
>JAZEWU010000043.1:5386666-5398965 GCA_036362915.1 Geotria australis | reverse complement strand
CGTCCAGAGCCCCCTTGGCCGCTGTGGAGGCTGCGTAAACAGCACCACAGCGTTACCGGCTGGCACCACTGGGAGGTGGGGGTTGTCTTGCCAGCCTCTAACCATACTGCAGATGGTCTGACATACCACCGCTCACCCGCAGGTCATCCGCGAGATTTACCAGGCCGCCACCGGCACCGGCAGGAAGCTGATGCAAGCAGCGGCGGCGTCGGCGGCGTCGGCGGCAGCGCCGGCGGCTGCGTACCCGCCGGTGACATTCAAGAACAAGACGAACGACTGCATCTTCATGTGGGCGTCACGCGTGATGCTGCGCATAGGCCAGGTCAGCTACGACGCGACGGCGGCCACGTTCGAGGGGCAGGCCTTCACCGATGACTCGCACTGTACTGCCGACAGCGCCACGTGAGTCTCGTCTCCCGAAACAAACCGCGACAACAACGACACGAGGAGGAAACGTCGCGAGTGTGTGTGCTATGTTATTTTACTTTTATTTGGTACCCCCCCGCAGTGATCGATGCACCACATTGTCACCGGTGTGCATGTAAGGAAAGCACCTAGTGGCAAGGTGTGTCTGTGCAGTGGTTAGATAGAGAGATGATTATTATTACAGCAGAAAAATACCCAATGAGCTTGCACACTCTTTACAGTAACAACCGCGACTGAAGGTCCTGCCTGAGGCGATTCAATTCCTGCCTTGGGCGCCTGTTTTTGCGGAGTTTGTGTGTTCTCCTCCTGTTCTGCGTGGGTTTCCTCTGGGTACCCCAATTTCCTCCCATAACTAAAAAAAACCACTCATAATATAAGACGCACTATCTAGCATATGTTGGCGCCGGCTAACCGCATATCTGCCTTCCCACTGCCTCTCTGCCGTTTCCTCGCATCTCTGAGTCGTTCTCTCTTCAAACGAATACCTTCGACATTTTAAAGAGCTGCCTCCCACGTTGGGGGTGAAACGTTGTGATGGAAGGAACACTTGACACTGTTATCCAAAAAGAGCAGCTCTTAAAAACAATTCTCACACATCGAGCCGTGAAAATCTACATCCGTACATTACCTGGGTTCTCAAGTATAGCGAGTTGAGGGTGTCAGCCTGGTCACCAATGACTCCACAAAAACACACCACGTTCTCCGCCTCATTAAATTTGGTTCTTCGATTCTTTTTTGTTAAATTTCAACCCTGATTATTAAGAATATCGGTTTGACTCCAGTGCGAGAAGCAGTGCTGTCTGGCAGCGTGAGGGGAGAGGTGGGGCACCTGCTGTGTCTACCAAAGGACCCTAATGGGGCTCTCTGAGGCAGCTCGGTGGTATGCACTTCCGTGGACCGTCCACTACCACGAAGAGTTCCACTGCTCTCTGCAAGTGTTCCCAATGAATTATTCATGACACCTACAGTCGGATTAAAAACTGGGGAACCAGTGAATATTAACAAATGCTGCTCTCGGTAAATTCACGAGTATGCGACGAAGTGACTTAATGCTTTGATTTAACGCTGCCTCGCACGAGGTCACGTGCCGACGATTGTTGTCGTTGTTCTTCCTGTCCGACAGGCTGTCTTTGCAGTTCTCCAAGAGCAGGACGCCCAGTCTGCCGGTAAAGAGCTTGACCATCAGGTAGGCACTCGTGCGGGCGTCCAGCTCATTCAGACGATGCCGTAAGAGCTGCTCTTTCAGAGATCGTCGTGGAGAGCATTCCTCCTCTCTCGTTTGCGAAGTTTCACCTCCCATGTTGGAGACGAGTTCCAGAACACAAACGTGCAGACATTTAAAACACATCACTTTTCAGCTCAACCATTTAGAAGCCTGATGGTGCCTCCAATGTGGGAGGCGAAATGTTGCCATTGGGGGAACACTCAACACGCGTATTTTGAAATAGCAGCACTTTAGAGCAATTCTCATACATTGAGCTGTGAAAACCTATATCAATAAAGGGCAGCATGATTGTTGAATGGATTCTGCATCGTCCGAGGATGAGACGCCGATAGAGCGATCGGGATAACACTGGGGGAAAAGAGCCCAAATATTTATCTTTTGTTTATTTTTTCCCATAATTGCTGTCACGCTGGTATCGGTGCCGTGTTATCTGGAGTCAAAAAATGTTTTAAATGTGGAGCTGTCCCCGCAGCGAGCGGCACACCACACTGTAACCAGCGTGCGCGAGTGAGCAGCGCACCCGGTTGGAACCCAGCGCCGCCATCCGTTGACAACCTCTGCCGTTCCTGCCGCAGGTTCTCCATGTCCAACCGCCTGTACCCGGTATCGGCTGAGCGCTGGTTCGCACTGGACAAGGTGGCGGTGGCCTACGCCAACAGTACTGCGGGTGCCGGCGGCGCCGAGTTCAATGCCAGCTCAGTGTACGCACCGGCGATCTACTCGTATCGTTGCCAGGTCGTGAGCACCAGCCCCGCCTCGGGCGCCCGCCTCGTACCCGTGTCGCCGGCCTCCGCGCACGTCCACATGTCCCTCAAGGACTTCCAGGTGAGGGATGTTTCTGCTGTATGGATGTAGGTTTTTAACGGCTCGATGTTTGAGACTTGCTCTCAAGAGCCGGTCTGTTTGGATAGTGTCGAGCGTTCTTCGTCGCTCCTCCACAACGTTTTACCTCTGACGTTGGAGGAGGGAGGAGGCGAGCAATCTGACTGATACACCAGCACAGTAATCGATTACCTCATTGATCCTGGCGCTACTCGACCTTCGCTCTATGACCCCTGACCTCGACCTTCCCCCAGATCCAGGCCTTCAACGTGCGCGACGGGAAGTTTGCGTACGCGAGCGACTGCGCCTCCTTCTTCACGCCGGCCGTGTGGATGGGCCTGGTGGTCGGGTTCATCCTCCTGCTCGTGCTCACCTACGGAGTTCACATGGTGCTGCAGCTCAAGACCATGGACCGCTTCGACGACCCCAAGGGGCCCACCATCTCGGTGCCGCAGACCGACTGAACATCAGGGGCGTGAGTGGGGCTGTCGCCCGCGGTAGGGGGGCTCCCATTCTATTCTCCCTCCTCCACTTCCTCTTCTTCCTCCTCCTCCTCTTCTCCGCACCATCTTTGTTTGAAGCAGAGTTAAAACCTATATTATGCAGAGTATTTACAAAATAAGCTCCAGTGTAGAGTGTGTCCAATTGTAACTGGAGCGTTTTTTCGGGAATACCCTGTTTATGGTTGGAGACGTGCAGAAGCCAGGCGGGTTCTTTGTTGGCTCGTTGGTTATTGTGTTGTTAGGAACATTGCAGCCTGGGCACCTATCAACAACAGCTGGTTTTTTTTGCGTTGTGTTTCCGAGAATATCTCTCAAAAGCTGCTGTTTCAGGACAGCTGTGGCGCACGTTCCAGCTCTCTCTTTCGTGACGTTTTGCCTCCCGCGTTGGGGGCGTCATCAGGCTTCGAGTGTCCACGGGTGTACCTGTCTGGTGACCGTGTCACATTTCAGCAACGGTTGCGCTAGGCCAAAAGCACCAGTCGAGCTGTGGGTTTTTTCCCCGTCGTTTCTGTTAGGCACAAGCCTAACAGAAACGCCCGTTCCATCGTGCAGACCGCCATCGTGCAGACCGAGGCTGCTGACGGATGCCGGGTTTGTTTCGCAATCCATTCCTCGGGACCCATCGTGGTTTTGCCGATTCACCTCCCGTTAAAATGCAGATTAGGTGGTCACGCGAAGCTCGTGACTTGATTCATGACAGCGTGTCCCACATGACTCGGGGAGCCGATTTGAGTTAAGATAGAGGCCTTGTTGTGTGTGCGTACGACGTGGGCAGCGCCGATTCAGCGAATGAATAGGATCAGTTGTCATCTAGCAGTGGTTTGATAAACTCAGCAAAATTAGTTGAGTCGTGACGATTAGCGAGGAACTGAGGTTAACAAATAAATTATGTAGACGGGAACGTGTCCGAGAGGACGTCCGCTGGGGAGTTGGAGCTGTGAAGTGAGTTCGTATGGGGCTGCTGGGTGGATTAATACATCGCAAGATCACGAATGTTGGCGGTGGCTTGGGGAGGCCTTCATCCACCAGTGGATTGACCGAGGCCAATGATGAGCGTAATTTACAGACTTTTGTCAATCCTCTCATCGCAGGTTATTATGACATGCTGCACTCGTGCCGACTCTTCCCCTCTGTGTCTGCCCGTGCGTTCTGTCACAACAAATCACTGTTATTATCACTTCCGTTTCCCTTTTTTGTACATCACTGGCACCGTGAGTGTTAACAAAGCTGACATATTAACGGTTTGCTGTGCTGGGTTGGGCACAGGATCAACCGCATTGTCAAATCTAATCACTTAGAAATCAAAATACTTCCTGCTGCTCTCTAGATTTACATAACGTGCACTGAGAATTGTTCTCAAGAGCTGGATCTTCAAGCGCTAACGTGGGAGGTGGAACGTCGCAAAGGAGAGAGGAGGAACCCTATTATTATTTATTATTATCCCGAAAGAGCTGCTCTTGAGAGCGATTCTCACACATCAAGCCGTGAACCTAAGTAACCATGCACTGTAATCCTGTGGTGTGTGTGTGTGCATACGAGCATTATGGCGAGCGGGCAACAAGGCTCTTACTCAGCGGTCAGTTTTACTCGAGCTTACGTGTGGTGTATTTAAATAGTGACTTTGACGCAAATATATATAATGGGTAACACATGACTAGTATTTAAGTGTTGTAGGTGATTGTCGTTGTGTGTGTGCATGTGAGCAGTGGTTTATATTGTTTCGTCACTTGTATAAGAATTATTTACACCTACATGAACTATTTAAAAACCTATTTATTTACGTATAAACCCTGGTCAAATGTTACAAAAGCTTTCCGCGCAAGCACGCCCAGTTAGATATTCATTCTAAGATTAAATACCCACCACCCCTTCAGATTTGACCACCAAGTAAAACATTCTCCCATGTGTTTCCTGGTCGTACCGTGTGAATGTTCGGCTTGATGTCCGACATTTCGCTCCGTGAGCTGCATAGCACCACCACGACAACCTACACGGAGGTGAAATCTGTTTGTTCAAGTCTGTGAAATATTTTTTTGTGCAATAAAACTCAGTGTCCCGATGAACTTGCCTGTTTAATCCAAGGCACTGACAACATCGTGCGATCCTGCACACTTATTTTTCTAACGAAACGTCTGTGATTTTAAAAATCAAATCGTATTAAATAAACATGACGGCACCCGACGGATGAACGCGAATTGCAAGGTGATGCACGCTGGCTCGTGTACGAGCTCTGCACACGTTCCTCCTTCACATGGAATTCTCCACTAAAAAATATATAAGGCGGAGCATCTACAGTACACAGTCAAGCACCTACGTAATTTCTAAAAAGGGTTTAATACAAATGTCCTGGTCACGTTACACGTCATTTAAACGGCTGGACTGTCCGATGCCTGCCCGCTCCTGCTGAACGTACCACATGTAAACCTTCGAGCGCAAAAACGTGGAAATTATCTTCCGTCGACAAGCGCTCACCCTCGTGATATTTACATTCCCGAGCGAGACGCAAGAACACATTCAAAGGGTTCAAAGTTGGAGGGTGGGGGTCGCGGCTCGTCTCGCGGCCACTGGACGCGACCACGACAGCGTATGTTGGTGTATGAAGAAAAGCGTCACATTGTCCTGGCTCGGCAAGGCATGGGCCTGATCCGCAATCCATCGTCTTGTGCTCTTAACAGAGTCACAGCTTCATTATTGAAGAAACAGATTTTTCCAAAAGCAAAAGTGTTCTGCATTCGATTTCACGGTTGATTTTCTACGCTACTGGAAACGTATTTCTCCTGTGACGACACGGACGCCGCCGCCGCCACAAGTCCTGGGAAGCAGCGCGCCACGGCGCTACTCGAGCGAGTTGTCTTCCGAGTCCGGCGAGGCCGAGCGGCTGCCGAACCCGTCCGACTTGTCGTCGGGCGTCTCGGCGCCCCGGCTCGTGGGTGTGAGCGGCCCGAAGCAGTCGGCGGCGGTGCCTTGCCGCGGCACCGACGTGGGCATGGAGAAACCGGGGCAGAAGAACGGCACGGGCCCCGGGTACCAGCCTTTCTTGCCGGCCAGCGCCGAGGGGTCCAGCATCGGCAGGTAGGCCGCGGCGACCGAGGCCGCCTCTCCCGACGGCGCTGGGAAGAAGTAGAGCGGCACGCAGAAAGGCGGCACTTGCGGAGCAGCGCCGGCAGACCGCGGCTGCGGCGGCGGCGGCGGCGGCTGCTCTCCCGGCTCCACCTTGATCTTCTTCCTCTGCGGCTCCGACATCTCGTCAATGACGGCTGTGGTGTCGGCATCGATGGATTTGGCGCGCCTCGCGCCACCCTCCCGCCGCTTCGCCTCGGGGCGACCGCCGTCGCCGACGCCCTCAAGATCATCGGCCGAGCGGTTGCGCTGGATGACGGAGACGCAGTTCCCCACGTCCTCGTCCTTGACGTCGGAGGAGGAGGCCGGGCCGAGCGAGCTCGCCTTGCTCTGGAGGTGCTGCAGCAGGCGCGAGTAGCGGTCGTCGCGGGCGCCGCACCGCTCGTGCTTCTGCAGGTACCCCAGCGTCTGCTTCATGCACGCGTGGAAGCCCAGGCGGAACGAGTCGCCCTGCTCCCCCACGCTCGGCTCCTTGTTTGCGGCGGCTGCACGGACTAAAACAAACGGTGTTAAAAAAACATCCAAACGACCTTTGGGTGAAAGTCACTTAAAAAATGTGAATTGTTATCATAAGCAGAATGCCGGTGACGAAGGTGCGTTGTGGTGGCATTTCTGTTGAGAAGTGAGACGTTGCGGATCCCGTGGATGGGAGCCTATAGTCGAGGAGCGGTTTAGAGTCCGGGACTCACCAGTGGGGGCGGCGTTGGCTCCGTGCTGCAGGGAGTGGATGCGCTGGCGCTGCTGCTCGGCGAGTGCGTGCAGCTCCTGCATGTACTTCAGCGTGAGCTCCAGCACCACTGCCTTCTCCAGGTGGCCCAGGGTCTGTGCGCGACGGTCACGGATGCAACATTAAAACCCCTCGCGGTTTTATACAATGCCGAGAATCAAGAAACGTAATTTGTCCGTCAGTCGGTCACAGCTCTTGCTTTAGGAGTTTTTGACGACAGAAACAGGCAATGGTTCGTTTTGACCGGAAGGAATCAGGGGGACTCGTGGTGTTGAAGGAGAGCTGTGTATGACTTGTGACTTTTGATCTAGGTGAAAAAACCACCATGGCCAACATTTTGTTACAACACTAATCGCAATAAGAGGTGGTGTCACCACGAGTGGACACAGCGCGATAGTTCATCCAATATATAACGTGGCCGACAAAGGCCTTAGATCGCTCGGTATTGTTAAGAATTATAGTTCAGCAAAAAGCCCCCAAAACACACCACTCGGTCCATAACATGGGCTGGTACCGATTGTTCCGCACGTGTATGATCAAGTGCACTCTGCCGCACAATAGTGCTTCTTGATTGACAATCGAGTTCTAACTCAGCCCATCCATGTTTTCTCCAAGCTTGATAACCGAGCGGCGTACCACACTAGGATCATTTTTTGTAAGACTTCTTCAGCTGACCGAATCGACTTCATCGACGGACCGTGGCGGCTGCAACGTCACGTCGTGGACTGTAAGCGGGGGAGGGGACGGATGTCGTGCACGCTCACCGTCTGCTTCAGGTGGTCGGGCAGGAGCTCCTTGAGCTGCGAGATGCACTCGTTGATGCGGTCACGGCGCTTCTTCTCGATCAGCCGATGCGGCAGCTTGTAGAGATCCTTCGAGGAGGCGGCGGGGGAACGTGTGGCATCGTCAGCAAGGTCTGGCACGACAGGTCACCGCCGCTCTCTGAATGTGCAATAACTACGTGTTCTTTTTTTCCATCGTAATGTTTAACTGTTTTAACTACCTTGCATTCTTTATTTACTTTTTATGTATTTGATTACTTACGTGCATTACTGTGTATAAATGGTATTTTTTGTTTTGCTTGGTTCATTTGTTATTTTATGTTTATTTATTTTCGTCAATTCGCGGCTTTGTTGTGTCGCAGGAATCACGTAAAGAGCTTGCAAGCTCACTGGGTATTTTTCTGCTGTCATAATAACCGGTCCGAAACATCGCACAGGTTCACTGCACGCGGCTTGCCTCGAAACGGCAATTCGCAACGCGACTGTCAGAATTCTGGCACGTAGTTGCTGCTGCCTTTGCGATTATCTCGACGTGCGTGCTTCCCCCATATTAGGGATGTGACGATGCACCGATTAACCAAGCAATATTGATTCTCAAGATCACTGTATGTGCAATGAACCGCATGTGTAAGAATGCATATTTAATACACATGTTTCAATCTGTATATAAATGGAATCGTATTGATATTTACTGGAGAAAATTGATTGAATTTCCCCTTTTAAATATTTTTAAGAAAGAGCCCTATTTGAAAATGTTCCAAATCTTGGGTCTAACTCCACCACCAACGTTTACCCCTTGGGATGTGTAGACATTTAGTGCTGCCGGTGAGACAGTTTGCATTACCCGTGTAACCACTAGTGGCCGCTATATTCGCACCAATAAAGACACCTGGTACGATGTGTAAACATTACCATTAGGGACACAAAGTCGGCCGGGCGTAGTGCTGCCCACTCACGCCCATGTGCGCTGTGGTGGCCTTCATAGGTGCTCGCTAACAGCACTTGTCTCAAAGTTTGTTTAGACTCCACTGGGGAGCTTTGCATTTGTCACACACACACCTGCATGTCTTCAGATCCTCTTCTCAACCCGCGCCGAGCTCGGCCGACGATGAGTCCCGAGTATTGCAACCTGAAAGGACACAGATCATCAACGTCATTATCACTGTCATCATCATCAGCATCGTCAGCATTTCTATCACCGTATAATCTTTATCGGCATCACCAGCTATAGCTCTCTCTCTCTCTCGGATGAGCATGCTGCTTGTACCACGTGTTGTTCGGGACGCCGTCCACAGTTTCACTCCATGTGCCGACGACGTTCCAGGCAATGAAACCGTCAGCACGCTGGTGTCGCCGGTTGGAGACATTCCGCCCTCTATCCATCCATCCATCCATCGTCAGAAACCATTGTCAGAAATCCTGTACATGGTCGCGGTGAGCTGGAGCCTATCCCGGTATACATAGGGCGCAAGGGAGGGCTATACCCAGGATAGGACGCCAGTCCATCACAGGGCACTGGGGACACTTTAATAATAATAATAGCATTTTATATAGCACCTTTCACCCGAGGGTTACACAGCGCTGCACAAGGGCCGCGAAGAGAACGGCATGACAAAAATGAAAGAAAACAACCAAAGTCCGCAGGCCAATTAACCTATGCAGCAGCATGTCTTTAGCCTGTGGGAGGAAACCGGAATGCCCGGCGAAAACCCACGCGGACACGGGGAGAACATGCAAACTCCACACAGAGTCGCCCTCGAGCCGCATTCTGCCCTCTAGTCGCCGATTCGTGCCGCCGAGACGCTGGCTGCCCCCAAGTGTTTGGCGTCACGTGGCAGTGGGCTGCCATTATTTATATGCTTCGCTTGTTTTTGCAGGAAAACCTCCGCCAGTCTCATCACGCGTTTTCAGGAGGGTCCTGCCAACTTTTCACAGTTGGCATGATGACCGCAATGTGCAGTATAATCCCGATTGAATAATCTGTAGTGTCATTTTCCTTTTCAAATTTGGACCGACGTGCCGGGACACGATGTCCTTATCTTGCAAACGACGGCACAGGACCTTCAATGTAATTATTTTATGTTGATACACCCGCGTCATTAACCAGGGGAGCCGCTAGATTCGAACTGCATCCCTCTTGAACGAGCGGCGAGCTCGCTCCCGCTGGGCATCTGGCCCACGTCAAACAAGTTCCCCACACAGAGAATCATCATCCTGAAGTGCTAACTGAAGGGCTAGCTGCTCATCAGCGTACACTTCCAGTCATCGGCGAACCGAGTAATCCGCCTCGCGTGTTGTGTGACGCTAAAACCGATGGAACGCCATGCGTGTAGAGCTGTTTACAGGGTATGAGGAGGCGGCTGAGGGCCGACAGCCAAACGTATCCACTCTGCCCACTCTGTCTATAAATAAAACACGCGGCGAGCCAGACACGCGCCCCAGCATGGCCTGATCACAAGGCGTGCGACCACATCCTATACCGCCCAGCACCATCACACCACCGACCACCCTGCCTCCCATCACCCTCCTGCCAATCCTCTGTCACCATCACCACGCCACCATCACTCTCTCGCCATTGCCACCCTCTCACCAACCGCCTCCTCATTACCCCCATCATCATCATCATCGGAGTTTGCATGTTCTCCCCGTGTCCTCGTGGGATTTCGCCAGGCATTCCGGTTTTCTCCCACAGTCCAAAGACATGCTGCTGTTTAGGTCAATTGGCCTGTGGACTAAATTGCCTCCGGTGCCCTGTTATGGACTGGCGTCCCATTCTGGGTATAGCCCTGTCTTGTGCCGTATGTCTGCCGGGATAGGCTCCAGCTCACCGCGACCCTGTATAGGATTAACACAGGGACATGGGGAGACTTAAGGGACAGACTGGACCATGAGAACACAGATTCAGGCACACGGCAGCTATTGGGCATGGGGGCACTGAGACACAGTTTGTTTATTATTATTCCAGATGTTTATTATTATTATTCCAGATGTGTATTAACTGCGATGGACTGGCGTCCCCCTGGCGCTCACCCTCCCTCCCTATCTCCCTCCGTGTTTGTCTTTAAGGAAGTGACGGCCATCTTAGGGGACGCTGGCAGATTTTTGCCGCTCTTAAGATTGCCAGTTTCACGACCTTTCGGTGTATTTGACGCAGCCTTAATCATTTTATTTTTGTTGCTTTGGTTTTTGTTAATTGGTTTTTCTGTCGTTGTTGACATGCCGTTCTCTCCACGGCCCTTGTGCAGCGCTTTGTGACCCTCGGGTGAAAGGCGCTCTATTAGTATTATTAAGCGGTTTCTGAGAGTACATTCCCTTCCCACCCTCTCATCATCACCAGCAGCAGCCATCTCTCAATGGCAGCACAGTCCTTGCCACGCTGACCTGCCGTCACCTTGCGTCTCCTCCTCCCTCCCCCCCTCTGATTCATCACCACCACCATCTTCATCATCCCTCTCAGCCTCCATCCCCCGCAAGCACTCTGCTGCCGTCACGTGCGCCGGCGCGTGCTTCTGCTGATGATGCGGATGATGCCGACACGCGGCGCGAGGCCGCGGGGGCCCAGTCGGCACGGACACGACACGGAGGTACGTCGACACACACGTGGAGACAGGCACAGAGATATATACGCACAGAAATACACGGGGATATCAACACGCACGCGTAGGTATAGAGGTATGTATATACCCTGAGAGATACGCGGAGATGTGTCCATGTACAAAGAGACACACACGGAGAAATATTTAGAGCTGTGTATGCTCAGAGATAGATACAAAGACAAATATCCTCCCCCCCGATAGCCTTCACCGACTTTCGGGGAAGTGCTGTGAGGGAGTCCCTATGAAGGTCGGCACGGCACACGCAGGAGTGGGTGGCCAGCACCACGCGCGGCCGCCTTTGTCTCCCTTGTGGCGATGTTTACACACTGCACCAGGTACCCTTTGTACATTGGCACAGAGGGCGGCGGGGGATACGGGGGAGAGTCTGGGGGTCATCTTCTTTGCTATTTTTGGATGGAGACGGCTCTGCAGCATCACGCGCTACTCGCAACAGCATCAGCAACATCATCTCTCCGGCGAAAGAGGGTTTCCCCCTCGCGCGCGTTGCGTTCCTCCGGGCGCGCCGGTTTCCTCCCGTTTGTGTTAACAGCTCATAAACTGGCTGAAAATACATTAAAATATAAACTAAATGTGGCGGCAGGACCCTCCTGAAAACGAGTCCAACGACTCTGTGACTACCGGAGAGATAAGTAAATAGTAATCACCATGATTGGAAATGGCTCTTAAGCTGTGTGGAGCGTTCCTCCTCTCTCCTTCGCGACGTTTCACCTCTCACTTTGGAGGCATCAGGCAAAAACGTCGCAGAGAGGAGAAACCGTCGACACGGCTATCCCAAAAGAGCAGCTCTTAAGAGCAATTCCCAATCATCAAGATTAACGTTTAATTATCTGGGATCTTGCGATATAACCATCTATAATCCATCCATTGTCAGAAACCGCTTAAACCTGTACAGGGTCGCGGTGAGCTGGAGCCTATCCCGGCAGCCAGGGCGCAAAGGCAGGGCTATACCCAGGATGGGACGCCAGTCCATCACAGGGCACTGTGATTTAGTCAGCAGTCCAATAAAGCAGGATGTCTTTGGACTGTGGGAGGAAACTGGAGTGCCCGGCGAAAACCCGCGCGGACACGGGGAGGACA
>JAZEWU010000043.1:5320143-5358209 GCA_036362915.1 Geotria australis | reverse complement strand
GGGGGAGGCGGAACGCCCAACAAGCATCAGCCGGGTGTGCCGCACGGCAGAGAGGTGGCACGCCCGCGCTACCGTGCCCGCCGCTCGTCGCAAAAGGTTCGCGCTTCAGGTCTCGTGGGCGGTCGGGTTTATCTATCTATACAGAATGAAGCAAGCGTTTTATATATGTGTGTCCGCACTGAGGGTAGTGGGTTGGATCACGGTGTGGGCGAGTGACTCGGTCGGTACCTCGATCTGGGCGGTGTTGGTGGCGTAGTAGGAGAGGGGGTCGTCGTCCCCGGCGGCGCCATCCCCCGGCGCCTTCAGCATGGCCTGCAGCTCCTTGTTGTGCCGCGCGAGCTGCCGGGACGCGGGGGACAGACCTGCTCCTAAGCATTGCTCTTTTGGGATATCCGTGGTGGGAGAAGACGAACGCTCACCACACCTCAAACGAGCAAATCTAGAACTATTGTCAGTGCTTATCCGTAACTAAATAATAATCATCATCATTGGTGATGTACTCCCTGCTGAGTGACAAGCTCATGTCGGTGCTCCCTCTCTCACCCTCGTGCGGTATAACAATCCACCCAGCACGAGGCACGCGGGCCAATTTCATCCCAGACAAACAATGATCCAAAGGCCCCCCGAACCGAGGGAGGTTGGCATTATGAACGGCATGTGGCGGTAAAATTCTGCTGCAAAACTCCCACCATTGGGGCAACCAGCCGCTTAAATCGGCAACAACAACGTCTCGGTGGCGGCCGTACTGCCGGGCGGTGGTGATGCGCTCGGACCGCACACTCACCTGGTGAGCCAGGATGTAGATGTTGTGGCCGACCTCCTTGGGCGACACCGTGTCCTCCTGGCCCGGGTAGATCTCCTCCTCCTGGTGGAACGCGTTCCGGATCACGTCCACCTGCGGCCGAGTGGGCGGGCGGCGGAGGGGATGAGCGGGGGTGGGCACTCTCCTCTCCACGATCGAGCCGCCCCCCTCCCCGCGCTTAACGCGTCGCGCTCTCTAATGAGTGCAGGTGCAGCCATGACGCCGTAATCTCAGTGGTGCTGCCCCGACAAAAATTAAATACTGCCCCCTATGGATATATTGTGCAACCTCTCTCCCCCCCTCTATTGCTCAACTTCCATGTCACCCCTTCACACCGCGACTCTAAATGTAAGTGTAGCCACTAAGCTCGCTTTCAGAGCTCGCAAGCCCACAGGGTCTTTTCTGAAGTATAAATAAACATTATCTATTTATCTATCAAGGGACACCCCACTTACAAAACCTACAAAACCCTACTGCAATCCTGATGTTAAATATATATGCCACCCTCCCATTGCCTATTGCTCCCTTACTCAACAGCCGTGTCGAGCGTTCCTGTTCTCTCCTTTGCCACGATTCACCTCCCACGTTGGAGGCATCATCAGGATACAATGTCTGAGGCCAAACGTAGCGGAGGATAGAAGAGGAACGCTCGACATGGCTATCCCAAAAGAGCAACTCATGAAAGCAATTCTCATACATCGAGCCGTGAAAACCTACATGAACACCATTATTGTCATTATTAACTGAAATACCACGCCTCCTACAAAGCGCCCTAGTGCCTCCCGCCCGCCCGTCCGCTGAGTGGCCCACCAAGGCCCTCTATCCCCCGGCCGGCTCACCAGCTCCTTGGGCCGCATGTTGTAGAGGATGCGCTCAGCGTTCTCGCTGTCGCGCCGGCTCTCCATGATGGCGAGCAGCAGCTTGGACGCATTGTTCTGCACGCGGGATCGCACCGGAGGCCCTCACGTAAATACAGGCGCCGCCGCCATGGAACATTCCCACCCCGCTCCTCTCGCAACACCGCGGTGACTCTATCGTATGAGCATTTAAACGGCGTAAACGATGCCAGGAGCCGTGGTGAGGCTTTCCAGGCTAAACGAAATGGCGCGCTTGCTGTAGCTGTGTTTGCTCCTCGTAACGTCGTGTGTTTACAGGCGGTGGTAAGGAGACGTTATCTCCTTCGCCTCCTACGCAGAACTGCGAGGGGTCAATCCCGACCCTGACGATGGCTGCTGTATATTTAGAGTTTGCGTGTTCTATCTCTCCAAGTGGTCACGTGGCTCATTGCTCCGACCTCTGAGCCGCCCCACCCAGCACTTGCTTAAATTACTTCCAATGAAGGTTAAAAGGGAAAGAACGCTGGGCTCTGTCCTTCTGTCAGCAACAGGGGCACACGACAACGCTTGCGAAGATGATCCACCATGACCCCTGAACTGGACGGTTGTATCGCAACACCCCTCTCCCACAAGTACAGAATAATATATATAAGAATAAACCCATTTATAACGCGCACAAATTCCACGCCTGGTCATGAACAAGAAACAGATATGGAGGCGCGACGAAACTGCACAGGGGGGGAAGGTACCCACGTGGTTAGCCAGCACAAACATTTGCCAGACTCTGCGTCCTTTATATTATGATGTTATCGGCCAATTCATTTATGAGTGTTTTTAGTTGTGGGAGGAAACTGGAGAAGCCGGAGGAAACCCATGCAGAACAGGGGAAGAACACACAAACTCCACACTGAAAGATGCCCGAGGTGGAAGTAGAACTGCCTCGGGCAGGACCTTCTCTCTGTGAGGTGCAGATGTTACCACTGTGCCACTCTGCTGCCCGTACAGTACTGAATGCTTTAGCTACTTTCTTACCAGCACACCGTACCGGAGCGTACCAACTTATCTTGCCGTTGAATATAAATAAAATATAAAACAATTCCACTTTCCTCGCGCCTCTGAGTCGCTCTCTCGTTGAATGACTACCTTTGACACTGAATGAATATGAGCGTTATAAATGTAAAATTATTATTATTGTGTGCGGATTCAATGCTGACCAGGCTGCAACCATCAACTTTGCGCCGTATGGCAAACCGATTTAATCGCGAGTGGCTAGAACATGAAACCTTGGAGCAAGTGCCATTAGTCTGTGAAGGTCAGCGGGGCAACACGGTGGGTGGGTGGTCACGGCGGTTGGGCCGGCCAGCGTGACGCACGCCCGGCCACTTTCGTCTCCCCCGCTGTGTCTCAAGAATCTCACGAATCCGCATGGCGAGGCCTCCTGACCTTCAGCTCCAGCACAAGGTCCATCTGCTTGGTGCCCAGCGGGTTGATGTCGTTGAGAATGAGCGCCGTGATGATGTCAATCCCGTTCGACTCATGCGTGGCGATGGCGTTCTGCAGAAGTGAATTCGTTCAAAAAACGAGGCAGAAGCATTTGCGCACACTCTTGGGGATCACGGGTAACGCTTTCCAACGTGCGGTTGTCCTCGCATGTGTTTGAATTAGCGGTGCGGAAGCCGACTGGGATAGCGGTGAGGGCAAATTGTGTTTACGCGATTACAAACAGTTCTTTTAGTTTTGGTTTGTATCTGAAAATAATGGGCATGATGGATGCTTTTCAAAGCATCCATCATGCATCGAGTGCTGTCAGTGCTGTTCTTTTGGGATAGCCGTGTCGAGCGCTCGAGAGAGGGAGGGCTCAAGAGAGGGAGCTTAATTGATGTGGCCGGTTGTCCGGTGGGCAAGTCCCTAATAACAACGCGACTTTCAGCTAAAGTTACGTTTGCATCGGACCGTCCGCACGAGAGTTATCGATCGGGACGGTGCTATCGTCGTCTCTGCCCATGTGGCCGCACGGATCGCGGGATCCGCGTGCCATCCAGCAGCGGACCGAGCACGGTGTCCGCACCTGGTTGTCGTGGCAGGGCCCCTGACAGTACTCGGTGAGGCTTTGCAGGGTCTGGTTGATGAGGCCCACGTTGCGCTCGTTGATGTAGAGGCCGAGGAGGCCAAGGCCGCCCGTCGTGCTGCCGCAGATGCAGTCGAGGAACTGCAGCGTCTCGCACACCAGGTTGTAGTTCGTCTTGTTGCTCTGGTTCCGGAGGAAGTTCTGGGAGGGCGACGGCGACACCGTGTTAGGGGACATCTGTGTATCGTCTACATGTAATGGACTGGGTTTTTTCTGTGTGTCTGCACTGAAGGTACCGGGTTTGAATCCTTCATCTAGGTATAATCCTTATATATAATGGAACAAGTGTTTGTTTGTATGTATATGTAGGCCCGAACTAAGGGTACCGGGTTCGAACCCTTAATACGTGCAAATTGTTATCTGTGCAATACCAAGGGTTTCATCTCTTATTTCAGCTCTACTTTCATTTATTGATGATTCTTCTGAAACGTTCACACAATTTCAGCTTTACATTTCCACTTTTGCATCAGTACCATCAACTCTCTTAAGCACTCTTCCACCTTTTTCCTGATGCAAGAAAAACGTGTTACACGCTTGGAACAAGATTGCCCGCTATGATAATGTAATAAACTTGGTAGTCACTCTATTGTTCATACAGCGCAAGGATATCACGGAGAAAGGTGTTACTGTGAATTCCAAACCCGTGCAATGTTGCTGCTATATGCGTGATCCAAATTGAGTAATTTAGAACGTGACATTGGCACGCAACAGCTTGCCTATTCTTGCGATGACGTCGTGGGATCGTTAGCCTCCATTGTGAAGCAGAATGCGCAAAGTATTTCATGGGTAATACGCACCGCAGTATTAACCAGGTTGGCCTGTTGGATTTGAACGGCAAAGCTCTGTAGCAATCAGCAAGCGCGATTCCGCTGGGCCGCATCACCACGGCACATAGCCGTGCACGCCACGGTTAAAGCACTACATTGTGCTATCCATGCAGGTCAGAGGTAAAAACATGTAGAATTTGTCATCTGTGTGACTGCTTTATAAAGCTATCTTGTTGCTTGCCGACGTGTTTGCGGCCACGTGAGTCACGGACCCTACACGAGCGAGGGGCGGCAAGTAGTTAACCAACGAGTGCATAAATAACGCGTCACTGGCGACCAGCTGCCAGCTACCATCACCTCTCTACGTTTGAGAACCTGGTCTAAATCACAGGTGGCCAAAACCTGGATTAAAACCCAGACTCATCTCGGCCACGCTGGTCGTGACCCGCGAGGCTCCCTCACTCCATCCCAGTCTTTCTCTGTCCCCCCTCCCACCCGCCGGCCGGCCCGCCCGTCACCTGCAGCTCGTGGTTGTGATTCTCGCACAGCAGCTGCAGCAGACGCAGGATCGGCTGCATGATGGCGACGGCCGCGCTCATCTCCGCCTCTGCTCCCACTCCTCCACCGCCTCCTCCACCTCCTCCGCCACCACCACTGCTCCCACCGTCACCTCCCGCGCCGCCGCCGCCACCGTCCGGCCCGGCGTCGGTGCTGTCGGTGCTTCCGCCGGTTCCGCCGGCGGCAGCGGCGGCGGCCTCCTCGGCGTCGGCGCGGCGCACCGCCTGGAACGCGCCACGGGTGGCGACTGCCGCCTCCTCCAGCTGGTCGCGGGCGCGCTCCGACATCTGCGACTTGTGCTGCCCCCGCGCTGACGGCGAAACGGACGGGGAAATGCCGTGAGCCGCCGAACTCGGCTTTGGCCCGATGAAGCTAAATCACCGCGAATGGCATCCGTTAGATCGTCGGAGATCAGCGGTTGGCCACGCGCCAGCCCGGAGAGGAGAGATGGAGAGACGGGGTCCATCGGTAATCGATGTTGTTCACCGGACAGCAACACAGTTGGGTATGCGATAAATCGATCGTGAACGGTGTGACCGTGAGCGAGACCGCAGCGGATCGAGGAAGCAAAGCAGGGTTGAGAACCTAGCCAGTGGGCACGTAACGGTGAATTGGCTATCTCCGCCTTAAGTCGATGTTGATGGTGTTGCCGGTGTAAACGGACGCTATCCAGGTTGACGCAGGTTGACCGGTTGCCCCCAATAGTGGGGATATTTGAGCAGAATTTTACAGCTGGATCCCCTTCCTGACGGCAAGGTCTTAGGCCAATGGGTAAAATTATCGCGAATCCCGTCGGACTGTGTATACTAGAAAGGCCGGGGGGTGATGGGGGTGGTTGGAGGGAGGTGGTGGGGTCGGGTGGGGGCCCGGGTGGGGGGGCTGCTGCAGCGGTGCGGGGTGCCCTCACCTCGTATCCTACCCCGAGCGGACGTAACCTGGGTGCCGTTTCCACCACCGATGCTACCGCCGCCGCCACCGCCATCCTCGTCGGTCCTGTGGCCCAGCTCGGACGTGTTCATCGTGACGAGCACCTTGATCTCCAGCTGCGCCGCGCGCATGTGCTCGTAGAAGCGCTGGAAGAATTTCTCGGAGCGGTTCTGCTGCGTCAGCAGGCAGTAGAAGGAGTGCTGCTCACGCGCGGCACGGGGAGACCGAGGACAAAGAGGAGTTTGGAAATGTTTCATGGGATGTTTAATCGAGTCCGGGAAGGCCGCCGTTGCCGCCGCGTAGCCTTGTCCAGGTGTTCCCACACACCGGCGCGTCCACCGAGAAACCGGAGGAGTGATTCGCACTGTTTGACTTCATATATTAGCGTCATTCTTGACCGAATTATGTTTCCTCGTGGTGCTTACGGAAGCAAGCTGATCAGCGCTGCCTGTGATTCGATAGAATCCTGGCGATGACGACATGATTACGATGGTGCGATGATCCTGGTGACTGTGACAATAACGACGGTGCGACGATGACGACGGTGCGAGGAAGACGACGGTGCGAGGAAGACTGTGACCGTGCCGCTCGTTACCTGCAGCACGGTGTTGCCACCCTCGAGTAGCGCGATGCCCAGCACGATGCTCTCCTGGAAGATGCGCTGGCTCTTGGTGCTCATGATGAGGTCAATGACGAGGTCGGAGGCGCCCTGCCTGTCCAGGTGAACCTGCACCTTGGCCAACGTCTTCTGGGCTCTCACCTGCGGCACCGTGACGCCTGCAAATGGGGGAGCGTGCAGTGTGACAACCACTCCTCCACAGATCCTCCTCCTCCTACACGCATCCCCTTCTTCCTACACACATCCTCCTCCTCT
Source organism: Geotria australis (assembly GCA_036362915.1). Lineage (NCBI taxonomy): Eukaryota > Metazoa > Chordata > Hyperoartia > Petromyzontiformes > Geotriidae > Geotria > Geotria australis. Next base: position 5,351,317 of record JAZEWU010000043.1, on the reverse strand, counting down.
TCCACACATCCACCTCCTCCTGCACACACCCACTCCTACAAACATCCATGTTATTCACGAGTGAGAGGTGAGAGAGCGACGCACCTGCTTGGCTGCCCATCTTCTCGCCGTAGTAGCACGCGAGCAGCCCCTCCCTCAGCTCCTCCCCCTGCTCACGCGCAGGCACAAGGAACCGCGAGATCACCCCACGAGTGTGCAAACGGCGCGACTGTACCGGAGCCCACAAACCAGACGGCCCAGGTTCCAGGCTCCGAGGCGGTGTGTGAAGGCCGGGGTGCCGGTGGTTGACTGGAGGCGCTGGCAGAACCGGCTCCAGGCAACGTCGGGCATTTGCCGAGGGCGGTGGCGGATTACTGGGATCCGGCAAGAGGGGCGGCGGTGCTAAGTCGTGCTGCCGGACGGCTTGTGAACGGCGTCACGTGACCTGTCTATGACGGATGTGCTGCGGCGACGCTCGATTGCGTAATCGAGGGGCACCGTGTCGCCACGATCTCGCAGGGAGTTCCGCTGCCGATCTTTACATTCACCCGTGTACTCGTGTAGGTTTTCACGGCTCCATGTATGAAAACTGCTTTTACACTCACCCGTTTCTGGTCCTCCTGGTGCTTGCGGCTCAAGCTGCAGTAAACTTCCTGAGGTTCACAAACAAACAAGGATTAGAAGTGCCCTTAACACAACTGCTCTTTGAGGATAGCAGTGTTGAGTGTTCCCCCATCTCTCTTTCGCGACGTTTCGTCTCCTGCGTTGGAGGCATCATCCCGAAAGAGCAGCTCTTAAGAGCAATTCTCATCCATCGAGCCGTGAGAACCTACACCAATACAAACATCCATCCATCCATTTTATAAACCGCTTGTCCTGGTGAGGGTCGCGGCGGCAGCAGTCCAAGGAGATTGGACCAGACATCCCTTTCCTCAGCAACAGATTCCAGCTCATCCTGGGGGATTCCCAGGCGTTCCCAGGCCAGCCAAAGGATATAATCCCTCCAGCGTGTCCTGGGTCGGCCTCTAGGTCTCTGCCCAGTGGGCCGCGCCTGGAAGACTTTCCGGGGGAGCCTTCCAGGGGGCATCCTTACCAGATCCCCGAACCACCTAAACTGGCTTCTCTCAATCCGAAGGAGCAGCGACTCTACAATGAGGTTCTCTCGGATTTCTGTGCTCCTCACCTTGCCACGCAGAGTGAGCCCAGCAACCCTGCGGAGAAACCTCATTTCTGCCGCTTGTATCTGCGATCTCGTTCTTTCGGTCATTACCCAAAGTTCATGACCATAGGTGATGATAGGGATATAGATTGACCTGTAAACCGAGAGCTTTGTCCTTGGACCAAGCTCCTGCTTCACTACCACGGACCGGTACAGTGCCCGCATCACTGCAGACGCTGCTGCAATCCGCTGGGCAACCTCACGTTCCCGCATACCATCACTTGTGAACAAGACCCCAAGATATTTAAACTCTTCCACTAATGCCAATACAAACATCAAAGATAAAAATCCCCCGTATAGCCTTTTGGAATAGGTGTTGTTAGCGAACACCAATAAAGGCGGGCGTGGTACAAGAGGGGGTGGGTGGCCAGCGCCATGCCTGGCCGCCTTTATTTCCCCAGTAGCAATGTTTACACACCGCACCAGGTACTCATTAAAGGCTGGGTCGCCTTAGAGGAGGCCTAGGACTGGTTCACATAATCGTCACGAGTGTTGGCCACAAACGGGAGTTTATAGCGCAGCTAGGTAACCGCGATACTACTGCTCCCCGCACACACAAGACACACGCACGCAAAGACACAACAGCTACCGCCGAGACATCGCCACGGCACTTGTGCCAGGCCAGGTGCACCTTGAGGCCACGTGAAGTGTGGAAGGCTCACTGACGGTAGGTTACAGGACAGACACAGGTGCAATGGGCCGACTGACTGAGATGAAGGGCCGACGGACCACCTGTGCTCCCGACTGTGCCAACTCGCTGGGTTTTATCCGCTCGGTGCTCCACTCATTGTGAGCGTCGCTTGTCTGCCCTCTGTTGCTGCTGGAGGGCGACTGCATCCAATTGCCCAATAGCGTCCTTCACAACCCTCCTCCAGAGGTCAATCTTGACACCGCACTGCCGGTTCCAGTCACCGGCAAGTCTAATCCTTCTGTACTACACCAGTCGATCTCTTCTGTATCCGGTGCTGCCCCCGTTTAACTCGCTCCCACCCAGTGAGCCACCGGCTCGGACGGCGCCGGCTCACCTTGTCGCCGGTGCTGTCGGCGCTCCCGCTGGGCATCATGTCCTGCAGCGTGTGCAGGATCTTGATGCACAGATCCTCGTTCTCACGGTGGAGCTGCTTCGTGTGTCTGATGAGCCTGGAGTGGGGGAGGCGTGAGGGAGGGAGGGATGCTAATGACTCCGATTATGACAACAGTCAAATGATGACATTGACGATGATGATGATTACTTTCACATGGGCAAAATGGTCGTCGTTAATTTGAACCCAGATAGACCTAAATGACCGGACGAGGTCTATCCTACGTCGGGTCGGAGGCACGATTCAGAATCGCGATCACACCTCAAACATGGCAGGCAAACACATTTCAAATAAGAAGTGTTTGCCTGCCACGACGATCCTGTAAGAGCAATTCTTAACGAGACAATTCTCAATGGCGACGACGGCGACGCTGACGACGAGTGCGGTGCTGCTGCCGCTGCAGTGCGTAACGAGCACCACTCACCACAACAATCCTGCGAGAACAACTCTTCTTCTTCTTCTTCTTTGCGATTCTTCGAAGCACGTTGGTCAGCTTCTGGACATCGTTGTCTTTCAGCTCGGCCTCCAAGTGTTTGGTAGAATTCGCAGGCAATACCAAGTATTTACCTGACAGGGATCGCGACGTGAACGCTTCTACCTTGACCCCCAGAACAACTCTTAACGGAACAATTCTCAACTCCGAGGATGGCGAGCACGGCGCCGCCGCCGCCGCGCGTGACGCGCGCGCAGCGCTCACTTGCAGATGAAGCCGCCGTTGCCGATGCGCTGGAACGCCTCGGAGCCGTCGGGGAAGAGCATCTCGGGCTGGTGCAGCACGTCCACCAGCACCGACGTCTCGGCCTGGATGAGCGAGCGCATGCGGCTCTGCAGGGACTGCACGATGTCCTGCTCACGGCGCCGGCGACGGAAGGGAGGGAAGGGGGTGGGGCTCCATTCGTTACGCTTCTGAAACGTTACTATTTCAGGTTTTACATTTATACTTTTGGACTACCGTGCATTGATGTAGGTTTTGACGGATATATGCATGAGAAGGGCGGCACGGTGGCACGGTGAGTAGCCCTGCCGCGTGGCAGAAAGAAGGTCCCGGATTCGAATTCCGGCTCGGGTGGCTTTCTGAGTTTGCATGTTATCCCCATGCCCGCGTGGGTTTTCGCCAGGCACTCCGGTTTCCTCCCACAGTCCAAAGACATGCTGCTGCATAGGTTAATTGGCCTGCGCACTAAATTGCCCCCGGTGCCCTGTGATGGACTGGCGCCCTATCCTGGGTATAGCCCTGCCTAGCGCCCTTTCTCTGTCGGGATAGACTCCGGCTCACCACAACCCTGCACAGGATTACGCAATTTCTGACGACGGATGGATAGATGGATTACCTGCAGACGCTCGATGACCTGGCGGTAGTCGCGGTTGGAGGTGGAGAGCAGGGACTCTTTGCGCGTGCCCGTACGGGCGCTATTGCGCCAGCTCATGGCCGTCTTGTGCACGAGCGCCTGCGGGTTGGGGTGCACCACCTGCGCGATCTGCGCCTCCAGGTCCACGGGGATGGCGATCAAGCGATTCTTGGCTGCAGCGACAACGACGACGACAAGGACGACGCATTAGCGAGCGGAGCCGACGTGTTGACGCGATCGCATCGTCAGCCTGCAACGCGCGTCCACGACAAGCGGTTGATTTTAACGCGAGATTCAGGGCGTGCGGTCGCCAGCGTTGCAATTGATTTAACAGTTATGTTTTGTACAGTGGAGAAGAGGTACGAGGTATAAAGAGGGAGTCAGTACCGAGTCCAATTCCCAAGTTCGCAAAACTGAGCCGGCTCGGTATGCGAGACTTGATCTTAACGAGCTGCTATTTCGGGATAGCAATTGCCAAGCGAGGAAGAATGCTCAACACGGCTTTCCCACAAAAGCAGCTCTTTAAGATCAAGTCTCGCATACCGAGCCGTGAAATCCTACACAAAGCCATCGTTACAGAGTGGCCGTGGGAACGCCGCACAGAGGCTTTGACGGGCCGTCCCGGCCTCGGCTCGGCAAGCGCAGCGATGGATCGTGACGGAGCAGCGTGGCGCGCGTGGCGGCAGCGTACCCACGACGGACAGCGTGCGGATGCAGGTCTCTACCGCCGGCTTCTGCTGCGGCGTCAGCCACGGGCAGCTGATCACGCGGAACGACTTCTGCAGCAGCTGCACGAACATGGGCTGCCGCGTCTGTGTCGCACCGTGACGGGGAGGGAGGAGGAAGCGGAGGAGGAGTCGGGGGAGCGAGCAGGGTGGTCGCGGAGCGGGATGCGGGGATGGGATTGGTGGAGATTAAGGTGGTCGTGATGGTGCAGACAACAAATCCCCGAGCGATAAGGATGCGCGGATGCTACCGCTGCACCACCCTGCCGCCAGACCGCTGTTGCGAGCGTGGCTGTGCTGCGGCGACGCCATATCCCCCCCCCACTCACCTGTATCTGCGTTGCCTGCACGGAGAAGGGCGAGCTGAAGAAGGCGGTGATGATGTTCATGATGACGTCGATGACGTACTTCTCCAGTGCCGTGTTGGCGTGGCGTCTGTCCGGCACCATGTTGCACACCTGCCGTACGTTAAATTACGGATACACCACAAATATTAAAAACATTATAATAACTTACTTATCTACCCAGGAAAGCCACACCGAGTCACAGGGTTGCGTCAATTAATGGTTGATTATCGTGCAAGTGGGAGGAAAGCACAGCACGTGCACCAGGGGAGGCAACACAGCATCCCCACACAGATGGAACAAATGCATATTAGTCCGCGTGCTGTACCGCCTCCTCCTGGTGACATAGCGTGCGGCTCCTCCCCGACACCCACGGCGAGGGAGTTTCACCTCATCCGTGTGCGATCCACCAACCCTTGCTGCTGCCTCCACAGCGTTGAGTCAGAGGCCGCGTGCAGCGCAGCCACCACCACTCCTCTCCCGTACCCAATTTGAGCGGCAGCGACAAAATCAAGTTGAGGGACATGGCTTTCCCTCGTCCCTGCTACAAGCCACTGCCGTAGCAAGATGCCCGCATTGCCAGTGACAATTTCCAGGCAAGAACGTCCAAGTATTGCGGCATATTAATGGAGCCGACCGAACGGCGCGCCGCACCTTGTCCATATCGTCGAGGAAGTTCTCGAACACGGTCCACATGTGGTTGCTGCTGTAGATCTCCTTCATCTCCACCTCCGTGTCCACGTAGCAGTGGTTCAGGAAGTTCACGTACGCGATCTTGACCTACAACCCCACCCCCAGGCCAGGTTGCACGAGGTGGGCAGCGCAAACCAACAACGGTCTTAATTGAAAACTAAACACTGGAGACAAAGCACCATAGCTCAAATCCACGGCGGAGCCTTGCAACCAAAGTTATTCATTATCTTGTTGCTATCGGTGGTGTAAGAGCAGCGAGCCACAGTTAATTCTCATGTTGCGAGCGTGAAAACAGGGCAACGCACCGCGGAAACGCAGCTTTACCAGGAGATCACAGATGTGGCAGCGCCCTCGCACAACCACACGTTAGAAGACTGTGCGAGCTGTTCTCTTCCTAACAATTACCAAACACTGTTATATACAGATTTTTTTTCTTTGTAAATATTTCTGTTTTAGCTGCGTACAACCCTTTGCTATATCTCCATGAGAAGTGCAATTTATTATGAACACACCTCTGATTTTACCCCTCGGTGATACACGTGCAAACTGACGGCCCTTAAACCACCACAAATCGTAAGTCAAGCAAGTTCCCATTTTATCTTGTCGTCTTATCCCGATAAGACGACACGATAAAATGGGAACGTGCCGGTTGGCCAACGCGGCGGTGACGGCGTGCCCTCGTACGACCGCAAATCAGAAGTTAAAAACACACGTCACGACGAGTCTTCTTCCGAGGCGGCTAAAGGGCAGCAAGCGGCGGCAACGACGCACCTCCGTGACGCAGGCCTCGTGCGTCACCACGTGGACGATGTCCTCGAGCGGCAGCAGCGAGTTGCACTTGATCTCCGTGTAGACGTTCTTGCCCTCCGTGCAGGCGGCGAGCAGCTCGACCAGCGCGATGTGGTACATGAGCCCGTCGTGGTCCTCCACGTGGTCGCCGGCTAGCCGCATGGCCTGCACCAGTGTGCCGAACGACGCCCGGTCGTTGTAGAACACCAGCACCTCGTCACCGGCGTTTACCAGCTGCGAGCGGATGAGGTGGGGGACGGGAGAATATCGTCGTCGTCGGCGTTCACGAACGCTCGGCCGGCCGGTGGTGGTGCACGCCTGTGATGCGGCACTGTGTAGACGAGGGTTGTCTCGCGAGGGCATGGCACCGTCTCGCTAGGGCATGGCACCATCTCGCTAGGGTATGGCACCACCTTGCTAGGGCATGGCACCATCAAAGAGCTCTACCCTGGATCACCGGGAGTAAGCAGTTTCAGGAGAGTGCGGCCTAAAATCATCTAGACACTCTCTAAGGGGTAGAGCGTTGGTCCCTCTCGCATGTGGGTTATTTCTGGGTGCTCAGCTTTCCTCTGTATAACTCATTAAAAGGTAGAAAACATCTTTATACAGGACTGTAGAGCTTGGGTAATCGTTAGTGGCATGCAAAGTTTGGTCGGGCTCATGTAAGTGGTGGTGTCCGAATGCGTACAGATCACAAACACACAAACACACTCTCGGCTGCATATCAGATGTTTTCTATTGCGGGATTGTCGCGGTCGTCGCACCTCGGCCATGACCATGTCCTGGCTCTTCTTGATGTGCTTGCCCTCGGCGCGCACGATGGTCTGCAGGAAGCGCAGGTACTGCACGTGGCGGCCCTGCGTCTCGATGCAGTGGATGAAGTGCTGCACCACGCGCTCCGTCACCTCGTTGCACAGCTGGATGTTGTCCATGAAGATGTGGCGCATCGTCTCCGCCTCCAGCAGCTGCGACGACGCGGAGAGAGAGAGCGTGTGGGGGAGCGGAGAGAGAGAGCGTGTGAGGGAGCCGTGGCGGAGCGGTCAACGCGCCGCGCTACGAACCCCGGCCGCCAGTTCGATTTTCCGCTCACGGTTGACGTCAGTGACAAATATCTCACGTAGGTTTTGGGCCTACGCCTCCCCTGAGATCGACTCGGACCTAAGCGATTACCTGGTGCCGTGGGCATAAAACATCACTACCGCGGAGGCAAGGGCAGCCCGGCGTGGTGCTGGCCACCGACCCCTTGTGTGCTGTGCTGGCCTTTATAGGCGCCATTCGCTAAGAGCACTTGACCCTATGATCTTTTATGCTATGCGGAGGATCTTTATGATTTTGTATATACGCACTGGAGGAAGAGTCTGCTGCAAGGATGTCAGCACTCCGAAACCCTACAATAACAGGAAGGAGGGAAGCGGGAATGGCAGAGAGCGGCGGCGTGGTCGCAGAGCAAACTAACGAGTTTGCATGTTCTCCCCATGTCCATGCGGGTTTTCACAGGGTTATTCCGGTTTCCTCTCACCGTCCAAAGACATGCTGCTGCCTAGCTTTCATTGGCCTGTTGACTAAATTGCCCCAGGTGCCCTGTGATGGACTGGTGTCTCATCCTGTTTATAGCCCTGCCTTGCACCCTGTGTCTGCAGGGAATGGCTCCGGCTCACCGTGACCCTGTATAGGATCAAGCGGTTTCTAATAATGGATAGATGGATGATGAGTAATCCTGTGATGAGTAACCCTGTGACTCGGTGGCAAAAGGCGGTTGTTGTTGTTGATACGTACACGTGTGTGCGTGTGTGAGATACATACACGTGTCTGTGTGTGTGTGCATCTGTCGCACCCCAGGAGTGAGGAAGAGGCTCATGTCCTTGTAGAGCAGACTCTGGTTCTGCTGGTTCCCCGCACAGAAGTTCTGCAGGAAGCCGTGTGCAAGCTTCATCAGCTCCTGCATCTTACCGTCCTCGTTCTGACAACACACACACACACAACACCGGTGTAATCCCCTCAAACCCCCTTCCTCCACCTATCTCCACACTATACACTACACTATACACTATAAACAAATCCCCTTCATCCAACTATCTCGATTCTGGGCACCAATTGGAGGAGACACCCATCCTCCTCACGGTATGCTTCACCTCCTCCACCCTCGTCCCACTCGGTCTCCCTCTGGGCCTCGTCTCCCCCACCTCCTCAATCACTGTGCAGATCTCTTCACCCTAACCTTCCGAATTCCTCTACACTCGCCCCCAAACCACCTCTGCCTAATTCTCCTCCTCGCCACCACATCACCAATCTCCTCCGCTCCAATCCTGCCTCTCAACTCCACACTGGCCCTCGTCTCGCTCGGCGACACTCTGCACATCCACCCGATCATTCTCATCTCCCTCGTTCCGCGACCGCGACACGGCGATCGCGGCGCGTGGGCGGAAGGCGGCGATTTGGAGCGAGAGACACGGGTGGCAGCGGGGTGCGTGCGGGGTGGGGTCGGGGGGAGAAGGGACAGCGACACGGGAGGGGCGGTGTGGTGATCGTCCCGGCTCCGATCGCCATCGTGTCGTCTTGCCGTCACACCTTCTCGTACGGGATCTTGAGCAGGTCGAGCACCACCGAGTGGGCGCCCATGTTGCGCAACAGGCGCTGCTGCTGCTTGCGGTTGCGCCGCACCGAGCCCTTCTCCTGCAGACACAGCAGGCTGAGCCGCACCAGGATCTGATATCGCAGAGACGCACGCAAGCAAGCGCGCGCGCGCACAGAGGCCGGGGCGTGAGGCGACGAGCGCACACGCGCAAACGTCCAGACACACATCCACAAAGACAAAGATCCCCATATAGACTCAACGGACTGTCGGGCCAAGTGCTGTCAGCGAGTATCTATACAGGCCGGCATATTACACGACGGGGTGGGTGGCCAGCACCACGCTTGGCCACCTTTGTTTCCCCATTGGCTATGTTTACACATTGGCAAGATACTCATTTAAGGCCGAGTCGTGCTAGAGGAGGACCAAGAATAGTCACGGGTGTTGGCCGTGAGAGCGAATTGAACACAGGTAGCCCAGCTCAGGGTGCAGTGCGCTAACCGGTAGACCACCGCTCGACGCGGGGAAGACGCAACAACACGCGTGTAACACGTTCTTCTCATGTCTCTTGGTGACGACATTTTCAGCTGACATGACTGCTTGACCAGGATTTCCTCATGATATCCTTTTGAGAATATTGCTGGCCCTTTGAAACTTCAGAAGAGTAATAAATTAGTGGGAAGTATAGCTGAAATGAGACATAAAGGTGTTGTGAAGGATTCAAACCCGGTTACCTCAAAGGGGACATACATACATACATACAAAACACTCACTCCACTATATGTGGATTTACGAGAGTTGTCGTGATTCACTGCCCCCTCTTGGCCGCCCCTCCAATCACATAAACGGTTTCATCCTCAGCTGGAGAGGGGGTTAAATAAAGGAGGCAGCAAGTGGCACGGGAGACGGCGATGGCTCGCTCACCGTCTTAATGGCCTCGTAGTTGTCACTGCCGGGCGCCATCGCCGCTCCTCCCTCTGCGTCCTCCGTCACGCTGCTCACACCGCACTGACACGGCGCCGCCACACGCGCACCGTCAGCAGCCGCACTACACGCAGCAGCAGCTCTACGGGCAGCAGCAGCAGCAGTAGTAGAAGCAGTAGCGGCAACAGCAGAAGCAAGGTTAGAACAGCAGCAGTATTAATAATAATGATTTGAAATTTATAACGCGCATATATTCATTCAATGTTGAAGGTATTCACTCGACGAGAGAAAGACTCAGAGGCGCGGAGGAACGCGCAGAGAGGCAGAGGAGGCAGTCGGGCTATTTGCCGGCGCCAACATATTGCCACACACTGCTTCCTATAAATTATGATGTTATCGGCCAACTAATTAATGAAGGTTTTTTAAGTTGTGGGAGGAAACCAGATAACCTGGAGGGAACCCACGCAGAACATGGGGAGAACACACAAACTACACACAGAGAGGCGGCCAAGGCGGAAATCGAACCGCCTCGGGCAAGACCATTCTCTCTGTGAGGCGCAGATGGTACCACTGCACCACCCTGTCGAAACAGCAGCAGCAGCAGTGTTAGAAACAGCAGCGTTAGCAGCAGCGGCATAGGCAGCAGCAATCAATGCAACTGCAGCAGCAGAACTATTATCAGCAGCAAAAGCAGCGGCAGTAGAATCGGCATGATCATCAGCAGTAGTATAATGAGCATCGACAGCCGTATAATGATCACAAGCAGCAGTCATAGCAGCAACATTAGGTAAGAGAACGAGCAGCAGCTTTGAGTAACAGCAGCAACTTTCAAGGAAAAAAAAAATCAAGTTCGACTTTTCCTTACAAATTGGTGGACAGTTCCAATTTACGGCAAGGATTGCCTCCAGAGCGTACTGTACCTTTAATTGTTGACGTCTTGGGCTCTAGAAAGCCAAAACATGATCAGTAGTTAATAGATAGGTAAATGCCTACCCATGCTATGTCACCCATGGGGGCTGTTTGACCAAACTTCACCACTGGTCAGTTCTGAAGTCACCTCAACTGTTCTGCTGACCGGCGCGACACCCGACATCCACTCTGTGTCTGTCGCTGTTTCATTCTGAGAGCAGTGATTCGTGACCGGACTGAAACCAGCAACTCACTACACTTGAGAAACCAGTTTGATCACCACTCATTCGATGCGAGTCTATGCGTCTCTATGCAAGTTGTAATTGCAGATCGTGATTTGTGTTCAGGGTGTTGCAGGTATATCACTTGTTCCCTCTAAAAGTTGAATGAGCTACCTATAATTTGTTTTAGTTTTTCCCATCGCAATGTATGGCTGTGTTTGTTTATTTGATGGGTTATGTGTGTAAATCTTTTTTTTGGTTTGGTTAATTTGTTATTTTTAATATTTTATTCTATTTTTGTTAATGCACATGTTTGTTGTGTCGCAGGAATCCCGTAAAGAGCTCGCAAGCTCACTGGGTATTTTTCTGCTGTAATAATAAACATCGATCTATATACGCGCGCCCACGGGTCTCTATGTGAGTCTATAGGTCTCTATGCAAGACGCTGGTGACCAGTTTGAGACCATCGATCAAATCACTGCATTTTAGAACCCGCCTGAATGACAGGTGGCCAAGACCCGCATTTGAACCCAGACTCCCAGCATCTCCAGCATCTCCAGCACAGGCATCAGCCCCCTCAGCCCACGTGACCACCGCCCCCTCCCCCCGGGCTCCCGACGCGAACCTTCTTGATGTCCTTGGAATCCTCCTTGCGATCCTCGCTGCTGCGCATCTCCGAGAGCTTGGCGTGCTGCCGGCCCTTGTAGACCCACAGCTCCGACTTCTCCACCATGAGCCGCAGCTGGTCCAGGTCGGTCTTGATCTGCTTGTAGCTCTCCACCTCCTGCGTCGTCACCAGCAGCTGCACCTGTGGGCGCGACGAGAGCCGGGACGCGGAGCGATGTCGGTGGGCGGGCCGGCGCCCGTGTTACTTAACAAGCACGCACGCACGCAGTCAGGCTGACACAAAGTCCATCTCGAAGACGGTCGACACTGATCGGTGTTGAGAATTTCTCTCCAGAGCTGCTCTTTCCGGGATAGCCGTGTCGAGCGTTGTTTCTCTCTCTTTCGCGACGTTTTTCCTCTCACGTTGGAGGCGTCGTCAGCGCCTGGTGCTACGCCCGTCGTCGTGAGTGTCGCTCCTTCGCCCTCTGCAGATGTTGGCGTGCAACTGCCTCCAACTTCCCAATAGCGTCCTTCACGAGCCTCCTCCGTGTGTGCACGACAACACACTTAAGTGAGTGAGTGCGTGCGGGAGTGAGTGAGTGCCCCACCTGCTTGAAGGCCTCCAGCACCTCGTGCCGCTGGCTGAAGTGCTTGAAGAGGAGCTGCAGTGCCCCGGACACGAGCGGCGGGTAGTCGTGCATCGTGAGATTGAGCAGCGCGCGAAGGAACAGCTTCCCTCCGTGGCCGTCGAGGTCCAGCAGCGCGTTCTCATCGCTGCTCCCGCGATCGAGCAATCGAGAGATCGAGTTAGCGGTTGAGAAAGCAATCGAGCGAGGGATCAATCCGGCACGTACACAGCTGTCACCCGCTTTGTGTTCGGATAAAGTTAAGGGCAGATGCTGCCAGGGTGTAATAGTTAGTTGTTAATAGTTTGTACATTTGGTATTCACGCCGTTCTTACAGGGCAAGGCTGTCGCAAAGGTGCTGTTTTTGTTGCCGGTTTAAACAGCCGCTATCCAGGTTGACCTGGGTTTGTCGGTTGCCCGCCAATGGTGGGGGTATTGGAGCAGAATGTTACGGCCAAATGCCCTTCCTGACGCCAACCTCCTTTAGTCGGAGGGTCTTCGCATCGTTATTTGTCTGGAAACTCCTCCGACCTGTTCACCAAGGGAGATCCTAGCACGAGTGTTAGACTCCATGTGACTTAGCTCTGGGGTTCACTGCAACACGGTAAGTATTTTAAAGTCGACTGTGTAGCAAATGGCACGTATGTAACGGTTAATACACCTGCAGTAATAACTAGGGTGGCCTGCTGGATTCCAACCGTGAAACTTTGCAACAAACAGAGCTACCGTTGGGTCATGTCACTGCCTCCATACGAACACAATGTAATGGTTAGCACACTAGACTACACGCAGTTATGCTGCCAGATTCTTGTAATGAAACGAAGACTCTGGTGACAATTACACAGCCGAGAGAGTACATGACAGTATGCCAGGGAACTTGCCTGGCAGGAGGTCACCATGGGACTCCATCCATCCATTATCAGGAACCGCTTAATCCTGTACAGGGTCGCGGTGATCCTGAGTCTATCTCGGCAGAAACAGGGCGCAAGGCAGGGCTATACCCATGATCGGACGCCAGTCCATCACAGGGCACGGCAGCAATTTGGTCTGCAGGCCAACTAACCTATGCAACAGCATGTCTTTAGACTGTGGAAGGAAACCAGAGTGCCCAGCGAAAACCCACGCAGACACGGGGAGAACATGCAAACTCCACACAGAAAGGCCCCAGAGCCGAGATTCGAACCCGGGACCTTCTTGCTGTGAGGCAGCAGCGCTACTCACGGCACTGCGCCACTGTGCCGCCCATGATGGGACTAACCCTCAGAGAATTTTAATAACAATATATTCTAAAGCATCTTTAACCCTAAGGTCGCAGGGCACTGTACAAAGTGAAGAGTTAAAGAAACAGTTCAATAGTCAAGGACGGTCAGGTTCCTGAGTGTTGCATCAATTGGTTAACTCCCGATGAATTCGTACATTAACTTATTCATTCACGAGCTCCTTACCTTCCGTGAAATATTGCTTCTGCCTGTTCTCCAATCCTCTTGAGATCCAGACCTGCAAGGAGTGAAAATTATAATAATGTCAAGTTTCAGGTCTAAGGTCGATGTTGTTTAGCCGGGTGAGAACTCAAGAGACCAGGTTGAGTCTCGTTCGCAGGAGAGGTTTGCAACACGCAAACCCCTCCACCAGGATAAGGTTACAATCCGTGATCATTCCTCTCCGATCCCAGCATCGTTACCACCATATAAATCATCGTACGACGATTCACCGCGTCGTCATGGCGACCGCGGCGCTGGCGCCGTACCGGAGGGTTCGCGGAACGTGAGCTCCGTCATGCTCTCCTCCACCACGGGGCTGCTGTTCTCCTCGAACTGGTGCTTGAAGATGGAGAGGAGGCACGAGATGCGGTAGTCCAGGCGGACGTTCAGGATGAACTGCAAATCGAGAGGGCAGCCGGTGGTAAGGAGACAAAGATCCCCCGCGGAACCTTTAACGGACTCCATAGTGAAGCTCTGTTTGTGGTCATGAAAGCCTACGAGTCCGGCCCCCTTTGTCTCCCTAGTGGCAATGTTTACACACCGGTGGGTCGACCTAGCTGCACACAAACACTAAGGCAAACAATTTAACGAACACACCACATACGCTCAAACACAGCTCTATTGGGCTATCGATTCCACGGGCGTGCGCGTGCGTGTCAGCGTGTGTGTGCGTTTGTGCACGTGTGGACACCTGCAGGATCTCGATGATCTTGAGCTTCGTGTCCATCACTGTAATGTCCTCGTCCTCCCCGTCGCCGTTCCCCACCGGCTTGCGCCGCGTCGCGTCGGCGCCGTGCCCGCCCGGCCCCGCGGCCGTCATAGCGCCGCCGCGCAGCACCATCTGCGTCATCATCTCCCCCACGCCGTGGATCGAGCGCATCACACGGCTCGCTGCGGGACGGCGGGGAGAGGGACAGCGGCGGGGAGGGTGATGGGAGAGCGGGGAGGAGAGTAATGGGGCAGCGGCGGGGAGGATAAAAGGAGAGCGGCGGGGACGGAAGCATCTTCGCGAGGCCTCACCGCTTGGCACGTCTCCGCCGTGCTTGCCCAGGCGGTCGCCAGGGAAGGCCGGGAAGGTCTCAACGCAGTCGAGGAAGGCCAGCAGCGTCTTGGTGAGGCGCAGGAGGTTGCTGAACGTGTAGAAGCCGAAGTAGATGAGGTTCCGGGCCAGGTTCACCACCTGGCAGTGACGGGGAGCAACGGCAGGCTTGAGAACCCGGTTTCAATCCTATGGCTGTTTATTTAAACCTATGGGTCTCTATGTAAGCCCATGAGTCTCTTTGACAACCTATGGGTCTCGATATAGGTTTATGGGTCTGTCCGGATGCTACAGCGGAGGTGCATGGAATTCCAACAGGACCTGCATCTCTGCTTCATTGACCTGGTCAAGGCCTATGATATGATCAGTAGGTCAAGGCTGTGGGTTGTTCTTCGTGCTTTCGGAGTCCCTGACGGTTTGCTCACAATCTTTAAGGACCTTCATGATGGTGGGCGAGGCCGGGTAAAGCTACGTGGTCGGGAGTCGGAGCCATTCCCTGTTCACCTTGGGGTGCGACGGGGATGTCCTCTGGCTCCCACATTATTTAACATCTTTTTTGACCACGTAGTTCGAGAACACCGGCTCAGCGTCTGTGACCTGTGAGAGGTCAGGGGGGTGAGAGTGCGGGGGCGCGGGGAGGGGGGCGAGCAGTGGGGCTCACCTCGTAGGTGAGCTTGTTCTTGTCGCCGTCGGAGAAAGGGTTGCTCTGGTCCACGACGGTGCGCAGGTAGTCCTCCACGAAGGCGATCGTCTCCTTGAAGCGAGACTGGCTCTCCGCCGTCGACGTACCGTTGCAAGCGTCGTAGCTGCCGGAGCACGACACAAGGGCGGAACACACGGACGGGACACACGGACGGGCGTTGGAAGACGAAGGGGAGGAACACGGGAAGTATTTTACGCATGGCGCGTGTGCTCGCGTCACTCACACTCACTCGGGGCGTGTGTCAGATGCGCCGCTTGTGTGCAGTGCACGGGTGTTGCACGGTGTGTCAATGCCAGACTTGTTGTGAGTCAAAGTGCGCGTCCAGTGCGTCTGCGAGTGTGTGTTGCACGTGGTGTTAGCGCACGTGTGTTAGTGTGTGTGTCGCGCTACGCGTGTGCGCGTTGCACGCACAGGTTTAGTTACTGTGCGTTAGTGTGTGTTGCACGCGCGCGGCTGTGTGTGCGCACTCGCCTCCCCGGACTCACTCGTTGATGGTGATGCGCGTCGGCACCTTGTACCAGAGGCGCGCGTACCGCACGGGGGTCACGGGCTCCTGGGGGTCGCGGTCCACGTGCAGGTGCAGCATGAGGCGCGAGAAGGAGGCGCGCAGGTCGTAGGGCAGCCCCTCGTCCGCCATGCAGTGCAGGATCAGCTCCACGCTCAGCTCCGGGGACAGCCGGTCGATGGCCAGGTACTGCCGGTCCAGGCACATCCTCGAGAAGAGATTCAGCTGGTACCTGTGTGGGAGGGAAGAGGGGGTCGGTACGGTAGACACGTAGACGTGTACAAATAGTGTAAAATATACAAGGTTTTACCTTTTCTGGCAGTGAGAGAAGTGTTAAGATCTTAAAACACCAAATGGACACCTTTGTGCAAAGGTTCCAGTTAGCAAGAAGCCACACATGCTTGTGGCAAAAACATGCAAACAATCAGTTTGTCCTTCAAACTGATTGTTAGAGAGAGAAGCGTCGCGACACGCGCGACTACGAACCGCGAATCCCTTGCTCATGTCGCCACTCAATCGGCCACAGTCACGACTCAATCATCCCCACAGTCACCACTCAAACGGCCACAGTCACCACTCAATCATCCCCACAGTCGCCACTCAATCATCCCCACAGTCGCTGCTCAATGGGCCCCGAGGTGGCCGGACCTGTAGTAGATGAGGATCTCCTCGTCGTCGGCGTTGAAGGTGCGCGAGCTGTCGGCCAGTGCGCGGACCGACTTGCTGTGCGGCGTCTTCTCCCAGTCGCGCCAGTACAGCCACACCTCGCAGTACTGGTTCGTCGCCGTCATCTGGCACAGCCTGGTCGCACAGACGACCCGCGGCCGCGAGGTCAGCTAGGGGTCAGTTTGGGGTCAGCTAGGGGTCAACTAGGGGTCAGCTAGGGGTCAGTTGGGCGTCAGCTAGGGGTCAGTTGGGGGTCAGCTCGGGCAAGCCGCTCCACGTGTGCATGTTGCAGTGCGGAAGGTCGTATGGCAATGGGGGCGTTGTAGTTGGGCGGGTGAGTGTGCGGGTGAGTGAGAGGGTGTGTGAGTAGGTTGGTGGATTTGGTGGAGAGAAGAATTGGCATGTTGGTCGGTGGGTGAGTCGGTGCAAGGGTGAGTTGGTAGGTGGATGAGCTGGTGAATTGATGGGCGAGTTGGTGGGTGGGTGCATAGGTGGGTGGGTGCATAGGTGGGCGGTGAGGTGCAGTGTGGGGCGATCTCACTTGGTCTCCAGCAGGATGTCCGAGTTGGTCGGGTTGAGCACCGACTTGCAGATGAGCTCCTGCGTGACGGCAATCGCCGTGTGGTTTGAGACGCATAAGTCGGCCAGATACTCCAGGAACCTGCCGGGAAGATGTGGCGGCACTCGGTAACCATCGGTAGCCAACATTAACCACCGTTATCCACACCACCCACCGATGTTGTGGTGGTATACCGCCGCTAACCAGTCACCGAGATCGAACCCGCACCGCCCTGGCCGGACGGGGAGTCTCGGCTGCGGAGCTATCAAGTTTCATGGCTGTTGTGGTTGTTGTGGCAGTGGTTGTTGTTGTGGTGATGGCACCTGGGCTCGCGGTTCTTGCGCAGGAGGCTCACGAAGGTGTCCACCTCGGCGGCCGTGATGTGCTTCTCGAGCAGCTTGCGGTTGTTGTGGAGCAGCGCGGTGATGGTGTCCTCCGCCAGAACGTCGTAGCCGATCTGCTTCTGCATGAAGCCAAATTGCTTCGCGATGTACTCCTGTCGGACACACACGCCGTGACCATAGTATATCCATTTTTTACGGGTTAGATCACGCAACCAAACCTAACCTATTACAAAGCGATACACTATGGATAACATTGGTCATGAAAGCTTTCGTGTTAAATTTACACTCCGTGACGATCTCGCTGGCTGGGTTGGTTAGATGGGTTGGGTGAGTTGGTTGGGTGGGTGGGTAAATTGGGTGGGTTCTTGTGGGTGGTGGGGTGGGTTAGTGGGTGCTTGAATTAATGCTTAGATTGCTGCGTGGATGGGTTATTGTTGGGTGAGTTGGATGGGTGTAGTAGTTACCACGTTTTTGGCAATGATACCTTTTTGCAAAGGGTCCAGTTTGCAAGAAGCCACTCATGATTGTAGCAAAAATATGCAAACAAAATTCTATGATAATATATGGATTGTCCTTGAAACTGATTGGCCCACACCAGAGACAGCTTTCTTTATAGCCTAGTCTCAGTGTGAGCCAAGCATTGCTGAAAGGCAAGCAGTTTCGGACAATGCAAATATCAATGCTTTAGTAGCTTGTGTATAGCTGTTAAGTCTATGAGCACCTTTTTGGTGTGGGCCAATCAGTTTCAAGGACAATGCATATATTATCATAGCATTTTGTTTGCATGCTTTATCCACAAGCATGTGTGTCTTTCTTGCAAACTGGACCCTTTGCAAAAAGGTGTCCATTCGGTGTTTGTAATATCTTAACACTTGTCTCATTGCCATAAAAGGAAAAACCTTGTATATTTGTTTAACATTATCTGTACACTGGCAACAAGGTGCTCATAGACTTATTATCACTGTTACAATTGTATCGACTTCTATCTAATTTCATGTCGACTAGTGAGCCGTGGTGTTTGGTGCGTGCGGCCACCTGGTTCTTGCGGTAGTCCTGCTGCGAGTGTCGCAGCACACGGTAGCACAGCTGGCAGATGTACTTGTACGGGGCGTGCTTCTGGTCCGACAGCTCCTCCAGGCGCAGCAGCGGCTCCCGTCCGTTCCCCGAGAACGGAGCCTGCAGCAGCCGGAAAATCTGTGCGCAGGGGGAAAATATGAAATAAAATACAGAAGGGTGAGAGGAGATGTGGCCACCGGGACGGCGGAGATGTGGGGATAGTGGATGATGAGTGGGTGAGTAGGTGAGTGAGTGGATGAATGAGTGGGTGGGTCAGCCTGTGAGTGAATGATCACTGATTAAGTGAATAAGCAAGCTGAGTGACTGCGTTAATAGGAAAATGAGTGTCGATGAGTGTGCAAGTAAATGGGTGAGCAAACGAGCACATTACGGGTGAGTGAGTGGGTGAGTGGTTGACTTAGCAGGCGGGTGGGTGAGTGGGCGAGTGGTGGAGCGAGCAGGTGATAAAACAAATGAGCAGGTTTAGCGAGTGCGTATGCAAGCCTACGGTTTAACACGGTGGCTGGCAGAACAGTAAGTTGCACGCAGGTGACTGATCCGGCAATTACAATGACGACAACAACAATGACGACAACAACAAGGACGAAGACCATAACGACCACAACGACGACACAAAGTCCTGGCGAGGGGGCGCCACGGGCACCTGCTTGAGGATGTTCTGCTCGCGCGTCAGCTTCTGCCGCTCGCGGTTGGGCTTGGAGATGGCCACCTTGAGCGGCTCCTGCCCGTTGTTGGGGATGTCGGCGATGAAGAAAATCAGGTCCTCGAGCAGCTTCGTCACGAACCTGGGGAAGAGCGAGCGGAGGGTCGGGCGTTACGCCGAATCGCCGCGAGCGCCCGGGAAATAATCAGTTGCGCTCGTCGAATCGCAGTGTTGGCACTACTTCCGACGGGGCAGCCGCCACTCACCCCTCATGCCCCGCCAACCTGTCTCAAGAGCCCCAGCCCCACCGATAATCTATATACAGGATGTTCCACATAAATGAAACCGTAGGAAATATGTAGGGAGCATCGGGCGTCATCAGAAGTATGTATTTCCTATGGTTCCATTTATATGGGGCACCCTGTGTAATGGAGCATATGTTTGCATGCGTGAATGTATGTCCGTACCGAGGGTACCAGGTTCGAATCCTTCATGAGCGCTCATTTAATCTGTACAACACCAAGCCTTTTACATCTTATTTCAGCTTTACTTTCCACTTATTGATCACTGTTCAAAAATGAAAATGCTATTTCAGATTAAAATTCCCGCTTTTGCGCTCGTACTATTCAGAATTTTAAGCAGCTCTTCCCCCTTTATCCCGACGTCAGAAAAAGCGGTCGCCCTGCCGATCGCACAACTGGCCCACCCCCCAATCCACCACCACCACGGCCACCGCCCCCCACCCCGCGTGCTCACTTGCGCTCGTTGTGCGTGAGGTCGGCCTTCTCCATGCTGTCGGAGACGAGCGCGAGCACCTTGCACGCGTCGTTGGCAAAGTCGAGGTCGCGCACCTCCGCGGGCGACACGGGCACGATGGCGAACGCCTCCTTGTCCTCCTTGAGCGGCGACGTGCCGATCTTGAGCATGACGGGGCGCTCCTCCGACGCGTCGATCGGGATGAACGTGCTGTGCACCCACGTGTTGGTGCACAGGTGGCGCAGGCGCACAAACGAGTTGCTGCGAAGCGGCGGGAGGGAGGGGTTACCCCCTGCGTTTACACGTGTAGAGGGGTTCCAGCCCTGTCGTTGTTGTTGGCGGTTTAAACGGCCTCTATCCAGGTTGACCTGGGTTGGCCGGTTGCCCCCAGCCAGATGTCCTTCGTCACGCCAACCTCTTTTAGTTGGAGGGTTTTCAGATCATTATTTGTCTGATAACACCCCCCCTAGACCTGTTCACCAAAGAAGGGAGACCCTAGCAGGAGCACTAGACTCCTAACCTGTTCACCAAGGAAGACCTTAGCAGGAGCGTCAGACTTCAGGCAACATCGCTCTGGGGTTCATTAGAACACGCAAGCATTTTACCACGACAAGATCACGGTCCACGGGGGGCTAATAATAATACAGGCAGTCCCCGGGTTACGAACGAGTTCCGTTTTTAAGTTTGTAAGTTGAATTTGTGTGCAAAGTCGGAACAGTTACGTACGGTTCACAACTAGCGTCAATGAATCAAATGTTTGTCCTAGTATATAGTATATATTTTACCTAAAACATCTTAAATATAATAATACAGTAATAATAATAATAAACCGCTGAAAACGCGCAGTGTTTTGAGCGTCGCGCAAAGTAGTCCGCACGTTCGTTAGTACAAACCGTTGTATGTAACTCGATTTTTTAAATAATAGGCTTTACGGAGGTCGGTGCGTAAGTAAGGGCGTTCGTAAGTCAGGCGTTCGTAACCCGGGGACTGCCTGTACATTGTTATTATCATCAGCGCGGCTCGCGGCCGCGTCTCACCGCGGCACGAGCGAGTCGCCGCGCTGCAACGTTGTCGGGTCCAGCTCGAAGATGGAGGCGATGTCGTCACCGTGCGGCACCGAGATGAGCGTGAAGTGGATATTCTCCTGTCGGCGGCGCGCGCGGGTCCGCGACCCCTCGGGCGGAAACTCCGACTCCACCTGCGCGACGCGGGGCGGGCGAGCGGCCGGCCGTCAGAGCGGACAACGGACTGGGCGGAAGGGACGACCCCGACAGCCTCCCCCCAACAAGATTTTTTTTTTGTTGTTGGTTGATTTAAATTTGGTTAGATATGAATCTTGCATATATTTTAAATTATTTTCAGCAATTCGCATGTTTGTTGTGTCGGAGGAGTCCCTTAAAGAGCTTGCTATAGCTCACTGGGTATTTTTCTGCTGTTACCAAAAACATCTATCTAATACCGCAGCCTTCTTCAACATTCACACCTCGTACATCTGCACATCACCACTGCCTGTCGCGGTTGCGTAAAGTGAAGTACTCACGGGAGTTTGCGGAGATGCCACGCTCACTTCGTCTTGATAATCGGGGTTTATCTGGACGACATAAGACATTTCATTACAACCAAACGGTAAGGTCAATAAGAATGGCCTCCGTTAATCCAGGAGAGTCTCACGGAGTCTCAAAGCTCTTTTTCAAGAGGCTCCTGAAATCAGTGGCGTGCAGAAAGGGGGGAAGAGGGGGCGACGGCCCCGGGCATCCATTTCAGGGGGGCATCCAATTAAAGAGTGAAGTTAAACAGTCCCACAAGCTGGTGTGAATGTGGATCCGTGTTTTAATAAGCGAGACCAGAGTAGAGAACCTGTTATAGGTAAATACTGTGCGTAATGCTGATTTACTCTTTCAGTGCCCTGTCGACGCCGATCGACATTATTTTGCATCATCCACTGTGCCCTGTCGACGACCGTCGACACGTTATAGTACTGCCTTACAACTCAGTACTAGGCCCTATACTTGAGTCTTGGGGGCATACAATCAAGGATTTGGCCCCGAGCATCACCGAACCTCTGAATGCCACTGCCTGAAATTGGGATGTTTGGGCAAAACTCTGTTAACAACCATTCATTATAATAAAAGCAGTCACCCACGAGCCACACCCACTCCATATAGCCCATCCCACTGGTCAGCTAGCTCCGCCTGCTACACAGGTAGCCCTGCCCACTATACGGGTAGCCCCCCCTTTCCCGAATCATTAGTCGACCTTGATCCTTGTCCACTCAAGCTACCGACGGACGATGTTAATACCTAACGCGCAAGACTCTCCAACAACAAACCATGGACCACTCTCCAACACCAAACCATGTCCTTCGTGCAAGACACTCCAACACCAAACCATGGACCATAAAAGTGCGCACCGACCCAACTAAATTCACCTTTAAAGGCAGTGTATCTGCCATTCACCAATTCTCAGAGGAAGCAACTGAATGGCAAATTCACTTGCAACTGAATCTCCCATTAGTGGCTCTTCGCGGGGCGCACGTAATCACCACGAGCCGAGTGTGAAGCCGGAACTCGTTCATTCGCCGACGCTCTAGAAGGCGGGCGCTGGGATAACGGCCATGAACGGAGCATCGCTGCGGCCGGAACCGGGTCGCCCGGTATCTCAAGCGGAACTCACCTCGGCGGCGAGGTACTTTTCCGTGGCCAGGTGCTTGAAGCGGAAGAGCGTGTTCCAGTGTCCGGCACCGCCGCGGCACGGGCAGTGCTGCACCACCTGACGGCAACAACAACAACGACGACGATGATGGCGACATGAGTGGTGGTGGGACGAGTGCATCGATCGTGCTTCCCCGTGCCTCCCTGTGTCTCTGGGCAGAACGCAACAGATCAGATCGGCTCGTGTGCAGGTGCCGGGCAGACAGCATCAGCTCGGCAAGGGCGTCATCCAGCAGTGGAGTTGTCTATCCATCCATCCATTTTCTAAACCGCTTGTCCTGGTGAGGGTCGCGGTGGCAGCAGTCCAAGGAGAGTGGACCAGACATCCCTTTCCTCAGCAACAGATTCCAGCTCATCCTGGGGTATACCCAGGCGTTCCCAGGCCAGCCGAAGAATATAATCCCTGTCAGGACTTCTGATGCGGCTCGGCGCTGTCGTGCCAGGTTGTTGGCTCTCTTCATACCTGCACCTTTTTGGGAGCATTCGTTCCTTCCTCTGGCACCTTTTGGGAAGCATTCGTTCCTTCCTCTGGCTTGGATTGTTGGAGTGGGTTATCGGTGCTGTGCCGAGATGTTGACTCTCTCTCTCTCTTCCGATCTGTGTCTGCTAGGGGACATTTGTTCCCTCCTTGCTTGTTGTAGAATTATTATTAGTTTCCCTGTTGCATTTTATTTTGTCATTTGTCTTATAATTCGTTGCTATCGCTTGACTCTCAGTTTTCTGTCTCCCCGTTATTGTTGAGCCGTTCTCTCCACAGCTCGGATAAAAAAAAAACCCAAAAAAAATTGTTGCTGATTTTCCGTGCTCTGTCGTTGTTGGCATGTCGTTCTCTCTGCAGCTTTGTGCAGCGCTTTGTGACCCTCGGGTGAAAGGCGCTATATAAATGATATTATTATTATCACTGCAGACAGCTCTTTGCATTTGTTATTTGTCTGAATGATGGCGATGTGGTGCCCCACTTTGCTTCATTTGGGCCAGCATCGAGTTCGCCTTTGCGTCGCTTTTCTGGGGTGGATTTCGGTTCGGCGGGCGTCGTGGGGTCCGGCGTTGCGTCGCTCAGCAGCGTCGCCTGCATCATAGCAGGTATTACTGGGACGTGTTTTTAGTGTTATTTAATGTTTTATCAAATAGTTTTATTTTTTTCGCGCACCGTTTGCGTTGGTTTTGCATCGGGAACCGGGTGGCGTCACAGCTTTTGGGGCCGGTTGGTGACGTGGGGGCGAGTTATGGCTGTATTTTTTTATTCTTATTTTTTTACCATAGTATTTTTTTTAAAGCTTTGTTGTTTCCATGTGTGTGCCAACACCGGGTTCTGAGAGAGTGGAAATTTCGATCCTCGGTATGTCTTGGGCATATGGCAGGATTGACAATAAAGTTGAATTGATTGATTGATGATGAAGTTAAACTGATACCCTGCTGCTCAAATAGGCAACGAGGCGTTGGTGTCCATCTCCTGTTTACATAACAATGATGATTAATCATCATTTATTACATTTACACAGTAGTGCCTTTCACCCAGAGATCCCAAGGCACTGCAGAAAACCACAGAGAGGTGGGGAGGCATCCATGTAGTCAGCTGGCACCAAACCGCCAGACACTGCATCCTATATATTATAATGGGATTGGCGAATTAATTAATGCGCGGTTTTTAGTTGTAGGAGGAAACCGGTGAACCCGGCAGAAACCCATGCAGAACAAGGGGAGAAAACACGAACTCTGGACAAAAAGATGCGCAAGGCCGGAATCAACCCACTTCGGGCAGTACTTTTTTCCGTGAGGCACAGATGTTACCACTGTGTAGACAGCCTGCTGCCCTACGTTCCACAGAAATCGGCGCAAGGAAACCAGACGTGACAAAATCCAAGTAGGCAGTGGACGCCCTAAGATGGCGGCCGTGCTCGGGGCGCGCACCTCGACCTCCCAGAGTGCCTTGGGGCTGGTGGCGGAGGTGGCAGACTCCCGCAGCGTCGTGCGCAGGAACACGTACTCCTTCTTCTCCTTGTAGACGTCGCACGTCAGGAACTTCTCCTGCTCCGCGTGGAAGAGGCGCACGACGTCCCCCTGCAGAGCAAACATCGGCATCGTCGTCATCATCGTCATCATAAACATTGACAATAACGTAAACACCATCGCTGTGAGCGTGGTAGGAGTCAACGTTAAAAATAGCACATTATTCAACGTGAATCAATAAGTTAACGAGCGAACGAATGAGTGAATAAGTGAATTAATTAGAGAACGGATTAGTGAATGAACAGGGTGGCGCAGTGGTAACATCCGCGCCTCACAGAAAGGTCTTGCCCGAGGCGGTTCGATTCCCGCCTTGGGCGCCTTTTTGTGTGGCGTTTGTGTGTTCTCCCCTGTTATGCGTGGGTTTCCTCTGGGTTCTCCGGTTTCCTCCCACAACTTAAAAAAACTGTTGATAATTAGTTGGCCGATAACATCATAATATATAGGAAGCAGTGTGTGGCAATATGGCGCCGGCAAACCGCTTGACTGCCTCCTCCACCTCTCTGCGCTTTCCTCACGCCTCTATGAGTCGTTCTCTCGTCGAATTAATACCTTTGACATTGAATGAATATGTGCGCGTTATAAATGTAAAATTATTATTATTATTAAGTAATGAGCGAATGAACGATGAAGCTTGAGTGATTGAACAAGTGAACACAAACCCCTTTGAGGATGTCCTCCTGGTTGTCGCTGTACTTCATGAAGAGGGTGATCTTCCAGCTCGTGTCGCACTGTACCGAATTCACCTGCACAGTGACATTGCACGGACACCACGGCGGCGCGGTGAGTAGCGCTGCCGTCTCACAGCAAGAAGGGCCCGGGTTCGATTCCTGGCTTCGGTGCCGTTCTGTCATATACTCCGGTTTTCTCCAACAACTTAAAAAAAACCACTCATTAATTAATTGGCCAATAACATTATAATATATATGACGCAGTGTGTGGCAATATGTGGCACCAGAAAAAACGCCTAGCTGCCTCCTCCGCCTCTCTGCGGTTTCCTCGCGCCTCAGAGTCGTTCTCTCTTCGAATGAACACCTTCGAAATTAAATAAATGTGTGCGGTATAAATTGAAACTATTAATTATTATAATTGGTCTGTTAACGAGACCTTCAACCCACTGCACTCTACGGGAGTCTGCGGGCCTCTACGCAAGTCTGCGAGTCTCTACGTGAGTCTATCAGTCTCTATGCGAGCCACTGGTGACGGGAGTTACGTTTGTTCCCACCAGGATAAATCCTGGACTCGAAGCTGGGTTTCTCAGCGGTGCCGGCTCACTGCTCCGACACCCGGGCCGCCCAGCGACCTCAACGACGCAGTCATCGCAACCACACCGCGCACCGTCCTGGCCGCGGCCGAGTCACACGTTTGGTGGGATTGCGAAAGGGGGAGTGCGAGTGGGGGATTGCGAGTGGGGGGCGTGCGAGCGGGCGGGCTGACGGGTTTAGTGGGATTGCGAGTGGGGGAGTGCGAGTGGGCGGGGTGACGGGTTTCGGTGGGATTGGCGCGTCCGTTTCTCGGCTCTTGCGAGCGCACACCTCGTTGCTGCCGGGGTTGTCGACGAGCTCAAAGGTGCTGGCGTGCAGCGGCTGCCCGGCGTTCACGGGGTTCAGCACCACCTTGTCTCCCACGACCACCTGGGGGCGGCACCACCGGGTACAAGCGGGCGCAACCGGTTACGTACCCACGGCGACACGGTGATAGTGGGCCACAGACGCTGTTGTAAACAGTAAACAGACTCCGGCATGATACCTCGACACGAGCGTAAACACATAGAGCAGAAATTTATCCGGGGTCCGTTTGTGGATAAACATGCCACGGTGACTGAATGGACCAAGACCAACAACGTCACTACGTTTGAGAAGCTGATTTAATTTGATCAACGGTTCCTATGTAGATTCTAAACCAAAGCTATCGGTGTTGCTGGCTCAGCGCTCTGACCTCTAACCGCATCTCCCGGCCACGTGGCCTGCCACGACCCAATGCAGTCAAACTAATTAAACTGTCACTTGCGCGAGCAAAGAAACAATTATTGTTTTAGCTCGCTCTGCGTAAGCTGAGGAGACATTTATTAGTGTAGGTTTTCACGGCTCGATGTAAGAGCTGATCTTTCGGGATAACCGTGTCGAGTGTTCATCAGACGATCATGATGATGCCTCTAACGTGGGAGTAGAAACGTTGCGAAGCAGAGAGGAGGAACATCCAAGAAGTCAGGATAATCATCTGGGGAGGCAGGGTGGCTCAGTGGTAAGTCCTGCCCGAGGCAGTTGATTCCCACCTCGGGCGCCTTTCTGTGTGGCGTTTGTGTGTTCCCTCCCTGTTCTGCATGAGTTTTGTCCCACAACTCATTAACGAATTGGCCAATAACGTCGTAATATTAAGGCACAGTGTCTGGCAAACGTTTGCGCTGGCTGGCTGCGTGGCTACCTTCCCCCCGCCTATCTGCGGCTTCCTCGCAATTTACAAACGATAAGTGGGAGTTTGAGTTTGCACGTTCTCCCCGTGTCTGCGTGGGTTTTCGCATGACACTCCGGTTTCCTCCCACAGTCCAAATACATGCCGCTGCATAGGTTAATTGGCCCGCTGACTAAATTGTTCCTGGTGCCCTGTAATGGACTGGCGTCCCATCGTGGGTATAGACCTGCCTTGCCCCCTGTGTCTGCCAGGGGTTGGTTCCGGTTCACTACGACCCTGTACGGGATTAAGCGGTTTCTGACAATGGATGAATGAAGGAGATGTGGGCGTTGGCGCCGCGGACTCACGTTGTCCCCGGGCACGCGCAGCTTGTAGAAGGGCTGGATGTAGAACCAGGAGCCCTCGTTGCCGGACGGGTCGAGCATTACGCGCATCGCCTTCTTCTCCAGCAGCGCCGGCAGCCGCTTGTTCACCGTCATGTACTTGTTGCTCTTCATGTGCAGCAGCTGGCGCACAACACGGGGCGGTCAGTGCGCGGAGTTCAAGCCGACCGCGATTCGGCCCTCACACTTACACCCGGAGCGCGGGCGCCGCGGCAACAGGCACTCGCCGACGCGCAACGCACGCTGCTGGATTCGCGAGCGAGCCGCGGTCCGGAAGCAGGGTTTGGTTCATTATTTATTGGTTTGAAAAGCCTTCTGGCTCACCCCGAATTCTGGCTTCCTCAAGTGTAGCTTCGAGAGGTTTGACTGTGTCCAGCGGGCCTGGGGAACATTTTTATCACGAGGGCCCAGTAAGAATATCAGATCTTTAACAGACTGTTGGGGCAAGCGCCGTTAGCAAGTAGTGCCTGAACACTCATCCATTTGGCCTTGCATACGATAAACAGATGCATCTCTTGCAAAGCGCTCCTGGACAATTATGGTGGTATAGGAGGCGCCTATAATAAATCTGTATTGCTGAAGCACGTGATCGTGAGAGATGGGGACGACTTTGGGCAAACTTCATCCTGTGGTGGAGTGATCACAGCCCGACGATGATGACGATGACGTTGATGTGTTAAAGCGGAATCGACGGCCACACGAAGCGAGTACCTGAACCACGTTCCCATACTGAATGACGTTCCCCAGCAGCTTCTTGTTCTCCGTGTCATTTTGCTTCTTTTCAAGCTCTGCGGCGTGCTGCAACGAAACGATAACGCATCATGATCACACTCCCGCGCAGCAAGCCGGCTAAGCCCGCCGCCTATCCTCTGAATAATAATAATTAAGATGCTCATATTGGAGCGACGATACTCGAGTCACAGTGGCCCCCAACCCCTTCCGTTAGTGACAAACAGACGGACAAACTCACAGAGTTAATGTATTTTCTAAAAAGGCTCTCATAACCGATATTACAATTCACAATTGGGTTTTTGGGTCATGTCGTGCTGGATGTAATCTCCAGCGAAACATCAGTTATGCACCAACATTGACACCTTCAAATGGAAAGCGTTCACGATGAAATAAAGGCGTATTCAATTTGCCTGGTTGGTGTCCCTGTGGCGTTTTAGGGCCACCGAATGTAAAACAGTGACCCCCGCATCACAAGAATGTAATCAGGGCTGCCGGCTAAGCAGCAGTTCGGGAGAACAAGGCGACTTTAGCCAAACACGCGCCGCGGCAAAATATTTGACTGGGTGGTGAGAATGCTTTTCACTGTGAGCTGCAAAGTCAGAAACTAACCCTCTCTCCCGTTTATTTTGTCATCTGTTTGTTAAAAGCCATTTTGAACCTGGTGTGAATGTGTGTTCGTGTGTAGATGTGTGCATGTGTGTGCAGGGAGGAGGTTTGTGAAGGAAGCTAAGGGCCGTTGGTGATAGTAGCCATTTAACAAAAATAGAGGGAAGAGAAGCAATGCTCACAACAACAAGCAGAGCAAGAGTGGCTGAAACTCAGTGAACTGGCAAACTAGGGAACACAGGTGGTGCATTTGTCAGCCAAATCAGTCAGTCAGCACGTCGCACTGCACCTCTCCGATATCCTCCTGTCAGTCAGGAGGTAGAAGCAATCACGTCGCGATCCCTGTCAAGTAATACTTGGTACTACCTGCAAATTCTACCAAACACTTCGAAGCCAAGCTGAAAGACAACGATGTCCAGAAGCTCAAAACCGGCTATAAGACCGGCCCAACCACCTGTGAATGTGGAGAAGCAGACCATACTATGGAGCACTGCCTTGTCTGCGCTCTACTACCCAACCTCTGCAGCTCAAAAGACCTTGCAGAGTTCAATAAATATGCAAACAACTGTGTAAAGAAATGGGAAACTGCCATATAACCATTACGCTTGGAAGAATCGAAAAGAAGAAGAAGTCAGTCAGCGAGCATTTGACACTTCAATTGGCCTCAAAGTGCACCTGGCCTGGCACAAGGGCCGTGGTGACATCACCGCCACTTAGTGGCGAATGGCAATTGTTGTTGTGTGCTGGGAACCGTATTCTAGCATTTAGCACACTGCCCTATGAACCGGGTGACCCGAGTTAAATTCCCGCTCAAGGCCGACACCTGTGACAGTTATCTGAACTGGCCCTAGGCCTCCCCTAGGTCGATTCAGCCTCAAATGAGCACCTGGTGCATTGAGTAAATATCAGTATCAGGGAGGCAAAGGCAGCTACACCACCTCCTTGTGTCATTCTGACCTAAGCAGGCACTGTCTAACAGCACCTGCCACAACAGTCTCTTCAAAGGCTGTAAGGGGGATCTTTCACTTTGTACGTCCGAGTGTGTTCGGTGACCCCCGGCCACACGGTGGCAGCCAGGGCAGGGAGCGTGCCTACGTGGACGTCTCCCGTGGAGATGAAGCAATAGAGTCGATGCGTGTTGGTGACGCGAGACAGAATGTTGCATGCGAGCTTGGGGAGGTATTTATCCTGCAGTGGCAAGATCGCTGCTGACGATGGAGGTGACGATAAGGTATCTTAAAATAACCACAATTTCCAAAGTTAGCGAGCACGGTACGCGAGTGGGGTGGGTGGCCAGCATCACGCCGGGCCATTTTTGTCTTCCCAAGGGCGGTGTTCACACACCGTCCTGGGTACTCATTTGAGGCTGAATTCACCGAGGGGAAGCCGAGGACTGATTCAGATACCTGTCACTGGTGTTGGCCGTTAGCAGGAATCAAACTCCAGGTTAACAGTATAGCGCGGCTACACCACCGTTCCCCGCGGACCCACGTTTCAACAACAACCGCCATTGGCCGGTGGCATCATCACAGTGCATGTGCCAAGCCAGTTGCACCCTCAGGCCACGTGAAGACCCGCACTTCGCACATGTGTTCACACTCGCCGGCGCTCCAGCCAATGGCAGAGCGAGCGTCGTTTGCGCCGTTGGGTTAGTCAGCCGGAGAGGAGGAAGTGTGCCGAGGCCGATAGCACCGCGGTCGACGCCACGGCTTCTGCTAAAAACCTGCGCGTCTGCGCGGACGCGCGTGTGCATGCGTGGGCGCGTGTGAGTGTTTGTGTTTTCCGTATACCGTGTCAGCCGTCACAGACGCTACTCAGAAATAGCACTTGCCGAAGGAGTCTGTTCATGCTGCAAGGGGGATCTTTATCTTTGTCCGTGCGCGTGGGGGGTAGTAATGTGCTGGCTAGCGCCCAGTGCGACAAACCCGGCCACCCGAGTTCGATTCCCGCCTCATGGCAAATAGCGGTGATGATTATCTGAACCAGTCCTGGGTCTTCTCTAGGTTGACCGACTGAAATGGGGGTCAAGGTAGAAGCGTTCACGTCGCGATCCCTGTCAGGTAGTACTTGGTATTGCCTGCGAATTCTACCAAACACTTCGAAGCCAAGCTGAAAGACGACGATGTCCAGAAGCTAGCCATCGTGCTTCGAAGAATCGCAAAGAAGAAGAACCGACTGAAATGAGTAAACATTGTCACTTGGGAGACAAAGGCGGTGGGGCGTGGTGCTGGTGGCCGGGTTTGTCCTCGGTGTGTGATTGCGAGCGGTATGTGAGCGTGTACACGAGCGTGTGCGAGTGTGCGTGTACGTGAACGTGTGCGAGTGTGTGTGTATGAGCGAGTGTGCATGTGTGCATGAGCGTGTGCAAGTGTGCGTGTACATGAGCGAGTGTGCGTGTGTGCGTGTACGTGTGCGTGATGCGGCACAGGAGGATCTGGAGCTGGGTGGACTTGCTGAAAACTGGTACCGGCGGTGTCAAGATCGACCTCTGTGGAGGAGGTTCGTGAAGGAC
>JAZEWU010000043.1:5308148-5318415 GCA_036362915.1 Geotria australis | reverse complement strand
ACCTCTGCAGCTCAAAAGACCTTGCGGAGTTCAATGAAAATGCAAGGGGCTGTGTAAGAAAATGGGAAACTGTAATTTGACCGTCGCGCTGCTTCGAATAATCGCTAAGAAGAAGTGGGAACATCCATGCCTAACAGGAAGAAAGTCCTGCCCCAGGCAGTTTGATTGCCGCGACCTCGGCCGCCTATCTGCGTGGAGTTTGTTCTCCCCCTGTTTTGCATAGGTTTAGTCTAAGTTCTCCGGTTTCCTCCCATAACCAAAACACTATGTGGTACACGTGGCTGCCTTTCCCCTCCCCCACCTTTATCCAGTTCCTCGCACCTCCGAATCTATAAACTGAGCAGCCCATCATAAATGGTTGATTATTATTATTAATTTAACTGACATGCGTAATTCGTACGCCTGTTTTAAACGTGTAAGGCACCCATGATTCGCTCGCCGTTCTTGCAGCGCTGGCTGCAGCTCCGACAGACATGGCCGGCTGCTCCATTAGGCACGAGCAGAATTTATTCACCTCGTTTCAAGCAAAGCTACCCTATTATGTTTTATTCGCAAGCCGGGTCACTTATTAACACTTTAGAAAACTGGACCGCGTCCTGGTCTGGCATCGGTGCGCCACCATTCCCGCGCTGCTTTCACGACCCAATGCGTTTGTTGCGTCTGCGCACAGGTAGAATTTGTCGCAGGTTGATGTACACTGTACATCCAGTTCTCTTTTATTTGGAAACGGCGCCCTAAATATATTCGCAAATATAAACATGACATATATATTAATATAGATTACGTAACATTAACCAATTATCCTCCTTGCTTAAGAGTTCACATCCCACTGTTGGGCCAGGGCCAACGCCTACGCCCGGTATCTCCACGCACGTCATGATCTCTCGCCATCTCCTCCACATCTATTACACTCGTCCCGTCGCCTCATCTCGTGTCCACCTCTCTTCCTCCCTCATTCCATCCGGCGCCAATTCCTTGTTAATTTCACCACCTGTCAGTTGCTGTTCGATGTGAGCACCATTGAGTTCTATATTTCCACCGTGTAATTTACAAAGGAGGGCTCCACAACCGTCCTGTTTCCATCCATCCATTTTCAGAAACAGCTTAATCCTGTACAGGGTCGCGGTGAGCCGGAGCCCATCCCGGCAGACACAGGGTGCAAGGCAGGGGAACACCGAGGATGGGACGCCAGTCCATCGCAGGGCACCTGGGGAAACTTAGTCAGTATGCCAATTAACCTAGCAGCATGTCTTTGGACGGTGGGAGGAAACCGGAGTGCCTGGCAAAAACCCACGCGGACACGGGGAGAACATGCAAACTCCACACAGAAAGGCCCCTGAGCCGAAATTCGAACCCGGGACCTTCTTGCTGTGAGGCGGCAGCGCTACCCGCTACGCCACCGTGCTGTCCTACCGTCCTGTTTGAATTACGTCGGATATGAATAATGGGTAGCATTCTGCTCCAAGCCTCCAGAAACTTCTGAGTGGCCCCAGATTCTAATTCTGAAATCTTAAAATCTAACTTTGTTACAACTCATACAGCACCATTCACCAAATGTCAAGGTGTTTTACATCAATGACAATGCAAGGGGGGTGTTTGGATAAGCAGCGGTTAAGCGAAACTAGAAAATGCCTTACAAAGACAAAACGTGTTTTTTTTTCCAACCGATTCCTCTTTAGCCAGAGACGGCGTGGGACCTTGCACGGCTCGGACACCGCAGAGGGAAAGCCACCCGTAGCGAGCGTGACACGGCCCCAGATGTGACACGGCTCACGTGCACCAGTGGAAAGGGGCGACTGTGGTGGGAAGGTCGGGCGATGGTGTGGCTCACGCACGTGGAGTTTCTTGAGCAGAGCCGGGTCCGTGTTGGCTCCAGCCTTGGCCGCGTTCCAGAACTGCTTCTGCGCGGAGTAGCGGTTCATCGGGCATATCTTGAAGAGGCAGTCTGCGCAGGAGACCAGGGGCACAGCAGCAGAGAGGGGGGTATAAAGGTACAACCATTTGAGTCTCCAATCACCCGCGGACCCACAGTAATCCACATCATAATGGACGAGCGTGAGGATGTGTGGGTCAGTTTGTCCCCACCTCACAATCTGAAGGTGCAATTGTAAGATTGGCATTTTAAATACATTTTGTGAGTGACTATACCACGACTTGATGAACAGTCTTGTTACCACAGATCAGGTTTCCGTAAGAAGTGCTTTATATTTGGGGGGACTCAGCACCGGCCAAGGCCCGTTGTATGGGCCAAGGGCAACCCTAGCGAACAGCGGTGTGATAGCGCCGTGAATTTTCCAGCTATCACAATAATCCATCTGTATTGCCACGATGCAGCGGAAGATATCGTGTGCAGCGATATCGTTATCCAATTCAATCGCGTGAAATAACGCGGCAAGTCAAACCAGAACAGAAGGGGCCTTGTGGTGACAGCAGTGCCTTGAGTTGGATTTTATACCAGAATTCCCTTCCTGATGCCAACCTCCTTTATTCGGAGGGTCTTCAGATCGTTATGTTTCTGGAACCTCCCCCCAAACCTGTTCACCAAGGGAGACCCTAGCAGGAGCGCTAGACTCCAGACCTGTTCACCAAGGGAGACCCTAGCAGGAGTGCTAGACTCCAGACCTGTTCACCAAGGTCGACCCGAGCAGGAAGGCTAGACTCCAGACCTGTTCACCAAGGGAGACCCTAGCAGGAGTGCTAGACTCTAGGTGACAGTAGCGCCTCGGGTCTGGCGCTAAAATCTAAAACGTGGTGTTGGCTCCAGGTTGGCCTCCCCTCACACCCCTCTAGAATTCGATCAGAGCGACCAAGACGCTCGCAGCGACTGATACACGTCGCTTTGTGGTCCTTTTGGAACGGGCCGGCCTCACGCGGCCATGGGCCGTACGGAACGGAGTCGCGGTACCCACGCCCTGCACACCACAACCGCCGCGCTCACGCGTGCACACTCTCCGCGCGTCGGGGCGGTGACGCCAGACCCCGCGCGGACACAAGCCGCGGAATGTTGCCGCGAGAGCCTTATTGCCGCCGCCTCCGACACAGAGCTCCCCTGCCGCCCTCCTTCCCCCAGGCGAACCCGCGGCACGGCCCAAGCTCTCCTGTTTCACGAGCTTCTACGGCGTCCCTTTTTCGCCCAGCGTGCTTCCGTGTCCCGACACAACCCGGCGAAGGAAACACGAAATGGCTGAACGTTGTTTCTCAATAAGGGCGCCGCCTGTGTATGTGCGTGTGGCGTGCGTGCGTGCGTGCTTTTATGCAATTAAGGCCGTTTGCATGCGCACGCGTGTTTTTCAGTGTGCGCGAGTGTTTTCCTTAAGCGAATGTTTGTACATTGTTCATTTTTAACGTGGAAAAGAGAAATATGCTCGTCATAGCAAACCCGAAAAAATAACTCTCAAGAACATTGTTTCTTAAGAGCGGTTCGTTAGATAGCCATGTCAAAATTCCTCCTCTCTCATTGGAAACGATTCTCCTCCCACATTAGAGGCATCGTCAGGCTGTTAGGTTTTGATCCTTCGCTGCCCGCAATGGGGTTGGACGCATCGTTAGGTTTTTTATGCAGCGATAGGGCACGATGGCGCCTCTAACGCGGGAGGTGAAACGTCGCTAATAAGAGATGAGGAATGCTCGCCATGGATATCCCGAAAACACTTAAAA
Organism: Geotria australis; assembly: GCA_036362915.1. Taxonomy (NCBI): domain Eukaryota; kingdom Metazoa; phylum Chordata; class Hyperoartia; order Petromyzontiformes; family Geotriidae; genus Geotria; species Geotria australis. Next base: position 5,314,758 of record JAZEWU010000043.1, on the reverse strand, counting down.
CCTGCAGTGGATTGACAAAAGGGCTGTTCGCGTCCATTAAGGCCCTGCTTTGCCCTTCCTCGTCAACATGGAACAATGGCCCCACAGTTGGCCCAACGTCGGTCCAATGTCGGCATGTTTGCTGGGTTCCCACTCGTGCCGAGCGGGACACAGGGCCCGGCCGCTCGCACATCAACGTGACATAAACCCGGCAGCCACGGCCAAGCTCAAAAAAACATTTTCTTTGGCAGAGGAAACATGCGACCGTGAGAACAACGCTGTCTCACATCCATCTTGGAACCTCGACCCGAACAGAAACTCGATTTGTAACCATAATTAAACACCGGCGAGACATGCTAGTGATATCAACGAGAAAGGAGACAGAGCCACGGCCAACTCTCAAGTAGCTATGTAAAACGAGAGCTGGGTCTCGTTACGTAACGCTTACACGTGGGAGTTGGCAAATGTTAGCGCACAGTGTTTGCACAAAGGTGTAGTGCCGCAGACTAGAGGAGACGTATTTACTTTTCGGTTTGTGTTTTCTACATCGAGCCGTCGTCATTCACGCACACTGCAACCCTCGCAATCGCCGAGAAACCACAGACAGGAGCTGGAAGGCAGCAGCAGGAGCTGGGCGGTTACGAGCTGGCACTGCCAAATAGTGCTCAAGCTCTGCAGGCCTTTATATATTAAGGTGCGTTCGGAAAACGAATGATCGTTTATATGTGCAGGAGGAAACCGGAGAACCCGGAGAAAATCCACATGCGCGAGAGATTAAATTAAATTAGTCAGCAATTCGCTGTCCTGCCTTCTCCAGGGGAGCCACGGTACGGCTCTTCAATGCCGACAGGAAGGCAGATGGAACAGATGGAGCTTTGCCGCGCACTTTGCTCTACCGCCTTCTCCTGCAACGGTCCCCCAACATCGCCGGCGATTCCATAACGTTCTGCGATCTGAAGGCCTCCAGCGGTTGCAGGGGTCACGAGAACCCATTAAAGACAACAACAGCGTCTTCAACGTATTCCCATCGCAGTGTTGCACTGCTTTGTCTCGTTAATTTATTGGAATTATTGGACACTTTTATCCTGTGCATTGCCGTGTGTGACGCGGGGGGGCACGCTCCCGCCGTGCGGCATCAACGCTCGTCAGTCGGACGGGTGGAAAAACACCTTAATGGCGTAACGACTAAGACTTTTAGTGGTATTTTTTCATCGGCAACTTTTGTGCAACCCTTTCACCAATATGGCCGGTTTTCTCTAGGGCAAGTCCCTAAGAGCAACAAACGGTATGCTTGAGTGTTGTCTGGGTTGTGTTAACTTTATGAGAGTTGTCACACTTACCCCGCCCAGCCACCCCCTCTCACCCCCCTTCAGATGGAGAGACAGAGCTCATGCATTAATGCTGTTGGCCTCAGTTCAACAGCATTTCAAACCAGATTCACTGTCAATGAGGTTTTAAGTCAAACCCACTGAACCCACGTTCATCGGCTTCATTGCCAGATCAGTCACCTTGTGATATACAGATGACATGACATTTAAACAATAAAAACGTCAGATTGTATTGTGTTTTATTTATCGAGGACCTTGACCATTTGTCAAGAATCCTTCAAAAAAACACGTAGTTGGCAGCGTAATCCAAAACAAACCCCTAGAAAAATAAAAATTACATGAGAATTGTATTTGACGTGTATAGCCCTTTGTAAAATGCACTGCCAGATTCAGGACTCCCCATATCGTGTCTTTCACGGGCAGTTGTCTGACCATACTTCATCAAGCTGGTTAGCGACGGTGAGCGACGGTTGGTGACGGGGTTTGTGTCCAGGAGCAGTTCGGTTACCACTCACCACTGATGTCAGCTGTTGGTTGGGAATCGAACTCGAGTTGCCCAAGTTTCTAGTGTCGTGCGCTGACCATTACGCAATAACTGTACCTTAAACCGGCACGGTGGCGTAGTGGGTCGCGCTTCCGCCTCACAGCAAGAAGGTCCCGGGTTCGAATCTCGGCTCGGGGTGCCTTTCTGTGTGGAGTTTGCATGTTCTCCCCGTGTCCGCGTGGGTTTTCGCCGGGCACTCCGGTTTCCTCCCACCGTCCAAAGACATGCTGCCAGGTTAATTGGCGTACTGACTAAATTTCCACAGGCACCCTGCGATGGACTGGCGTCCCATCCTTGGTGTTCCCCTGCCTTGCGCCCTGTGTCTGCCGGGATGGGCTCCGGCTCACCGCGACCCTGTATAGGATTAAGCGGTTTCTGAAAATGAATGAATGAATGAATGTACCCTAAACAACAATAATCAGTTATTTACACGGCAAGGCCACGGGGAGGCTCGAGACTGATTTTCAGGAGGGTCCTGCACTGGGAAGTCTGGACAATTCCATTAATGAACATTTGGCTTCATGTGGGACACAGGTGGAAAAGCCAGAGTTGGTCAACTCAGACAGCGGAGTGACACGTCATACGAAGTGAGGAAACCCACAGGCAAAAAATGTAACGAACATTGAATGACCCGGGTGGAGACCGGAGAGGCAAACCCGCAGAGAGGCAGGCCCACAAAGAGGGCCCTAGGGCGGACGATGGTCCACGCAGGAGTGGCAAGAGACGAGCAGGTCGCCAGGGCCCAAATGAGTTGGGAAATAATCCCAGGATGAATATAAACTGAACACTGAAGCAATTATACATTGCTTTACGTTATCTCCGCGATTCTGCCGTGCTGTGACGCCTAATAACACCGGACTTGCGATCCACCAGTCTCCGGCGCGAGGCCATCTCTAAGCACGGGGGTGGCTGAAACGAACCAGCAAGTCGTGTACGGTGGGGTAAAGTGTGGATAACTTGCTAGTGCGGCAACGCAAGCCACAAATATATCCTCACTGCTGGAGCTCCCTCGGGCCGAGGCCCGTTCCCCAAGCAGTGGCGCAAGCAAGCAACTGCATGGCGGCGCCTTTACCTCCTTACATCATCCACGCGAAGCAAACGTGCGGCGAGCGTTAGCGATGACATCGCGCGCACAAGAAACCACGCCGCCATGCTGGCGGGGCGCCCGGAACGCGCCGTCTCAGCCCAACCAGTTTATCTTGTTTTGTTTTTTAAAAGTCTGACTTTGTTTTCACTTTTGATCCGGCACTCACTAAAGAGAACAGAACCCAGCAGCGCTGCCACCAATGCCCCACACTCTGCCCCCCACCTCCCTCCCTCCACTCCCCTGGCAATGCGCGCCGTCCTGAGAATGGTTGTTTGTGTGCGCGTGACGGTACGCTGCCAATGTATCAACGTTCGTGCTTGTTACCAGTTTTAAACGTTTGAGAATGTCAGCTTCTGTGATTGTATGCATCTAAAAGGTACGAGAAGCGGGGGAACACGGTGCACTGAGCAACGTAAGCTGGAACTAGGAGGAGTATCTAATGGAAAATTAATGAATTAATTATCATCCATCCCTCCATTTTCAGAAACCGCTTAATCCTATACAGGGTCGCGGTGAGCCGGAGCCTATCCCGGCAGACGCAGGGCGCAGGGCAGGGATATGCCCAGAGATGGGGTGCCAGTCACAGGGCAGTGTGGCAAATTTAGTCAGCAGGCCAATCAATCTCGGCAACAGCAGCAGTATGTGTTTGGACTGTGGGAGGAAGCTGATGCAGTTGTTGAATAAACTCCATGGACAGAGCTAATGGAAGGCCACGGCCGCTGACGTCTTTGGGACAGGACATGGCTCATAGCGAGAGATGTAGAATGACGATGATTGTGAATCGTAATCTGAAGTCCATTTGTCAACCCAGCGCTGGATGAAGGCCGGCTATTGCTCAATTAAAATGTGTTGAGTAACATCAATCTCCTACCACAAATATGGCCATTCACACCCACCTGGCCTACCTGCACATCCACCTCATTCACCAACACCTCCTTCCCTCGACTCACCTACCTACAAAGACAAAGATCCCCTATATAGCCTTAACAGACTGTAGGGACAAGTGCTGTTAGCGAGCACCTATGAAGGTCGACACGGTACACGAGGGGGTGGGTGACCAGCACCACGCCCGGCCGCCTTTGTCTCCCTAGTGGCGATGTTTACACACCGCACTAGGTACTCATTTGAGGCTGAGTCGACCTACCCACCTAGTTCCATACCCACCTACCTACCCAATGCACCGTTGGGATAACGCCGCCACGTGATTGGAAACTTTGTGGCCCAACATCCCACGTTTACTGGCTAGCTACCACCGAACCTCCTCGCTGTTCACGTAGCTAGCCATAAACATACCTCCCGTGATACACAGTTACCTACACGGCACATAATTATAAATACCTTACTTTAAAGCGCTCTGAAACGTTGCGTTGCTACTGTAGGTGACCTGTGCGAATGAAACCCGGTCAAAGTGTCGTGGCCTGCGTCACCAACTCTCACTGACACTATTCTGGGAGATGTTTTCATCACACATGGCATCATCTATATATAATAGGCAAGTGTTTTTATGCATGTATATGCGCTGCGGGTTTGAATCCATCATAAGTGCAAATATTATCCGCACAACACTGAGACTTTTACATCTTAATTTACCATTACATCTCACTAATTGATTACTGGGGGTCAGGGTAGGAGCGTTCACGTCGCGATCCCTGTCAGGTAATACTTGGTGTTGCCTGCGAATCCTACCAAACACTTCGAGGCCGAGCTGAAAGACAACGATGTCCAGAAGCTAACCATCGTGCTTCGAAGAATCGCAAAGAAGAAGAATTGATTACTCTTCTGAAATTTCAAAGAGCCAGCAATATTCCCAAAATGGGATTCAGAAGAAATCCAGGTCAAATCAGTGATGTTAGCAGAAAACGTCATCAACCAGAGAAATCAGAAGAACGTGTTACATACTTGGAACAAGATCACTCATAGGACAGGTACTCTGCGAGTGTCATTCATTTAACCATCCCTATTAAAATCTTCCAAATTGATTTCAATATCGATCAGGAAATCGATGCCGATTCCTGTAGACTCGCGGCCAATCCAGGACGGTTGGCACCCTAGCGGTTTTCAAGACTTGGAGACAAAAAAACAGAGTAGAGAGAACGGACACTCTGCAAATACAGTAGAACGAATGCACTGTACTCCGACGGCCATTCCCGTACAGCCGATCAAATCCCTCAGACTAGGAGCGTGCTGAGCGATTCGCGCACGAGTTTCCCTGCGCGGTATGTCGTGCGACATTAACAGCTGCTAGCGTGCTATCGTGGCCTTTATGCCGTGGTAAAATCTTAGCACACGGTGCGTTATGGACTTGATACTTTGCACATTTGGAATCTTGCCGTTTTTTCGGAAACGCGTTGCATTAAAACGATACTTATTGTCACTAGGCCTTCTCAAAAACGTGCAAAGAACGCTCAGCGTTATGCAAAACGCTATCAGAAATTCCTGAATTAAACACATTGTTTGGTGGCGACACCACTGCGTTGGCAGAGGTGCACAAGCACAAACAACAAAAAACTCAACACATTCATCAATAACACTGTGGCCTTAACATGAAAAAATATATACAAGAATAATATGTGACGTTTGCAGCGATGGTGCCCAGTTCTCACCCGGTTCAACAAAATAAACATGAACCCTGGCACTTGAAAATACTTTAAATTGCTATTATTTATTTTTGCTACAGTATTTTCACCTCTTGTGTGCACTGGCCATGTGTTTACAAGTGGTTGTTCTGGTTATTGCGCAATGCTTGATTATCCGACGGCACGGTCTAGGGCTCTAGGTTATCTTCCAGCAGGATTCGTGTATACGTGGTATGTACGTGCGTGCACGTTTGCTTTTCCATCCATCCATTGTCAGAAACCGCTTAATCCTGTACAGGGTCGCGGTGAGCTGGAGCCTATCCCGGAAAACACATGGTGCATGCCAGGGATATACCCAGAATGGGACGCCAGTCCATCACAGGGAACCGGGGGCAATTTAGTCCGCAGACCAATTAACCTATGCAGCAGCATGTATTTGGACTGTGGGAGGAAACTGGAGAGCTCGGCAAAAGCCAATGTGGACACGGGGAGAACATGCAAACTCCACACAGAAAGGCCCCCCGAGCCGGGATTCAAACGTTTGCTTTTCGTTTTCCAAAATTCTATCCAAATGCTGCTATCGGCATCATCCTTGGACTGCTGTCACCGCGACCCTCACCAGGACAAGCGGTTTAGAAAATGGATGGCATCATCCCAGGGGAGCTGTGATGGTGAGCAGCGGACTACCCTGTGTACCCTTCCCCACCTCTTAGTCTAAGACCCCCTCTTCAACCCCCCCAGTACGTGCAGAAAAAAGGGGCGAGAGGTGAGAGTAGTAGAAGAACGCTCCGAGTTACGTCAGAACGGACGGTGAGAGATTGAGTGTGTATGGCGAGGTAGTGGTTTAACGAGTGGTTCAGTGCATGATTGAGTGAGTAAATGACCAGCTAAGTAGCTGAGTGATTGAGTGCGTGGTTCGCCGAGTGGGTGAGAAGACGAGTGAGAAACTGAGGGGTTGAGCGAGTGGTTGAGCGGGTACTTGAGTGGATGATAGACTGACTGGGTTATTGAGAGGATAAATGATTGAGCGAGTAGTTGAGTGGGTGACATAATACGCAAGACATAATACGCAAGTATTATGTGGCCTCAAGGTGCA
>JAZEWU010000043.1:5245405-5258914 GCA_036362915.1 Geotria australis | reverse complement strand
TGCCTTGCCTAGACTCGCCTCGTGTTGTTGCCCAGGTGTCGCGTGTGGAAGTTGTGTTTTTGTTGTTGTTGGTGGTTGCGTATTTTTATTTGCTGTTGCGTGTGTCTGTGTGTGTTCTTGTGCTTCATTGTTGATTGCTTGATTTGGATTGGCGTTGTTTCCCCCTCGTGTCTGTCCCTGTCTTCCTGTCTCGCCCTCCCTCCGTGTTTGTCTTTAAGTGACGGCCACCTTAGGGGACGCTGGCATTTTTGCCGCTCTTAAGATTGCCAGTTTCACGACCTTTCAGTATATGCGAAGCAGCCTTAATCGTTTACATTTTTTTGTTCCTTTGGTTTTGTATTTATTTATTTTTCATTGTTGACATGCCGTTCTCTTCGCGGCCCTTGTGCAGAGCTTTGTGACCCTCTGGTGAAAAGCGCTATATAAAACGCTATTATAATTGAGGGATCCGTGAGCACACAGTTGCAGATGTGGTTTAATAGGGGACCCATAAATGTGGATGGTTCTGTGATAACGTGATAAGACGGATGGAACCGTGGCAGAGGTTGGTACTTTACACTGTGAACCGGTGTAATCCGCGTTAGATACAGGGTTCCCTCGCTTTACGATGGCCTCACAATACGTTGAAATCACTTTGCGATGTACGCTCTTCAAGAACATTAGTATCACATTTCGATCAAATGTAACTTTATGATACATGTTACGATAATTGTTATAATTAGAGTTTTGTTCTAGAATCTAGATCTATGCCTTTTTATTGTCACCCAGCTTAGCTTAATTTGTAAATCTAAAAACATTTGTTATCGTTAAAGGGCTGTGAATTATTATAAATGGGATGACGGTTCACTTCAACCTTCTGAATACTTCACTGACAATTAAATGCCAGCCTAAGGCACTCGCAACCTCAACCGTCAGCAAAAAAAACTACAGAAGGCAACGCTCTAATAAAAAAAATGGTTATATTATCCAGGTCTCAAGTCTTCAGTGGAGAGGTGTCAGGAAGCAGTCTCTACAATTTATACGGAACATTATTTGCCTTATGACAACTTAGAAAATGACCCATTGTTTCAATGCTAGAAGTTAGTCAAATACCCCTACTTCAAATATTCTAAAGGCAACTTCCGGGCAGCATGGTGGCACGGTGAGTAGCGCTGCCGCCTCACAGCAAGAAGGCCCCGGTTTCGAATCTCGGCTCGGGTGCCTTTCTGTGTGGCGTTTGTATGTTCTCCCTGTGTTCGCGTGGGTTTTCGCCAGGCACTCCGGTTTCCTCCCACAGTCCAAAGACATGCTGCATAGGTGAATTGGCCTGTGGACTAAATTGCCCCGGGTGCCCTGTGATGGACTGGCGTCCCACCCTGGGTATGGCCCTGCCTTGCGACCTGTGTCTGCCGGGATAGGCTCCAGCTCACCGCGACCCTGTACAGGATTAAGCGGTTTCAGAAAATGGATGGATGGATGTACGGTCACATCCCGGTACTTGTATCTTGGGAAAGCGTAGGACTGTACGAGCGAGTGTGTGTAATCGACATACGCCACACATGCACAGACTCGATCAGTAAGCTCACAACACGTGCACGGATAAATGCTTGTATTTACAATCGTACAATTTAAAAAAAAAATATGTTAATGATGTCACTGATCATGATGGTGGAAAGGACACAAGGCTTTAACACTTCCTGTCAATCATACAGGTGCTAAGCTGTTCAAACACCAAATGGACACCTTTTAAGGCGATGGTGACATACGGTTGTGATGCAATCTGCTCGTCTTGCGTGTAGGCTGATGCGGCGAAGGAGACTGGCACGCCTAACGAAACTATGAATAACATACAGTCGAGAAAACAGCTGGCACCGGCACAATTCACCGAACCGCCTCGTACGCGCACAGTGGAACTGTGTCCTACAGGTGTTTTTAAAAAAATATTATCTCACCTTATCTGCACGGGTTATATTCATCCTCTCTCCGCAAGCGCTGTGGCCATCTCCTCACGTCCCCTTTTTCAATTTTAAAAAGTAAATAAAGGGGATGTGACCATGAATAGATCGAGCGTTGGTGCCCGCATCCCTCTGAATTTATTCACACGAGTTAGGTGCTCCCGCAGCCAGTCCAGGGGGAGCGTCTAACTGCACGCTCCCGAGGGCCGCTATTCAAGGAAATACGGAAATGGGATCCGATGCATTTACAAGGGGAGGTAGGATGTGGGGTAAGGGCGGCACGGTGGCACGGTGAGTAGCGCTGCCGCCTCACAGCAAGGAGCTCTCGGGTTCGAATCCCGGCTCGAGTGCCTTTTTCTGTGTGGAGTTTGCATGTTCTCGCCGTGTCCACGTGGGTTTTTGCCTGGCACTCCGGTTTCCCCCCACAGTCCTAAGACATGCTGCATTGGTTAATTGGCCTACTAGCAAAATTGCCCCCGGTGCCCTGTGATTGACTGGCGTCCCATCCTGGGTATAGCCCTGGCTTGTGTCCTGTATCTGCCGGGTTAGGCTCCGGCTCACCACAACCCTGTACAGGATTAAGCGGTTTCTGACAATGAATGAATGGTAGAGTGTGGGGTGTGGGTGGGGTGTGGATGGGGTGTGGGTGGAGAGGTGGCCTCTGCTCAGAGGGCCTTGTACTCCACACACTTGGAGGGGTCCGTGGGGAAATTCCTCTGGCACACAGTCATCAACCTCTTCAGCCCCTGAAAAGAGACAACCACAATTACATCGCCCGTTTGCAAATCCCTGGCCGCTCGCATTCCTTTCACTTCAAGAATAAGTCTTCACCGTCAGCTACGATTGAGCCTCTAACCCGCCGCTGGATGAAGTGCCGGAACAGCTGGGCTTCCTCTCGGGATCTGCCGTGCCTACGGTGAGGCCGTTGATATTGGAGTTGCCGACTGTGTTGTTTGAAACGCATGGTTTTCTGGCCAGCGTTATTATTATGGCGCAGTGGTAATAGAAAGAAGGTCCTGCCCGAGGCGGTTTGATTCCCACCTCGGGCGTCTGTCTGTGTGGAGTTTGTGTGTTTTATATATATATATATATGAGGCAGTGTCTGGCAGGTTGGCGCTGGCTGACCGCGTGACTGCCTCCCCCCCAACCTTGAGACCTCTGGGTGAAAGAGCGGCTCGATTCATGATGGTTGCTCTTCAGAGCTGTTCTTTCGGGATAGCCGTGTCGAGCGCTCTACCTCGCGACGTTTCGCCTCCCACATTGAAAGCATCATCAGGCATTATAGTTGTACGTGAAAACTGACCGGTTATAAACGCAACCGATAGGTAATAAATTATCATTACTGTTAAAACCACCCGCAACATTGTATCGACTCGGCAGTTACGACAAATCTTTGTCATTAATTGAACTTGGCGACGACGTCGCAATGCGCTGAGCGAGCGCGGGCGGCGGTGCGCGAACCTGGATGTACTTGCGCTGCGTCTCGTCGTTGAGCACGTGCGCCACGTGCTTCGAGAAGATCTTCTCACGACCCGTGCGGGCGTGGATGCCCACCATGGTGACGCCGATGGGCCACGGCGCGTTCCCGATGGCCATCTGCAGGTACACGTCGTTGGCCTGGTGGGCCCCCAACGAAAGAACGTTAAGGACGCGCGCGGGGGGTCACGTGTTGCACCCATGGGTGTGTTTTCCCCGCTGCGCGGCCGCAATGGGAATGCGTGACCTGCACAGGAGAAAACAGCGCACCGATCCCTCCACTGGCTCTCAATCCAATGCGGCATAGATTTTAGATCGTGCTCAGAGACGATCTATGAAATCGCCCCCTGTCTGTCGCCCCTCTCATCTCACGCTACTCCCCCTGACGCACTCTCCTACCTCTCCCCTTGTAACTAACCTCTGCTCCCCTCCCTCTCATATAACTCCACTTCCCTCCGCACGCTCTGTTCCATCAACCGCGGCTTCCTAGCGATTTCTCCCAGTCAATCGTCGATTAGTTGGAAGTCGTTCACTCACCTCTGCCGACCCCATCGTCTAGAAATCCCTTTCCCCAGCCACCCGTGCTGTAGGCTCCCTGCTCTCATTCCTGTCCAGACTAAAGGCCTTCCTATCTTGCTTGGCTATGAGCTGACGCGTCCGCACTATACTGTCGCGTCTGCGCTATTTTCTCGTGGAGGTTTACAGGTGCTGCGTTGTTGCCTGGCGAATTCGCGAAACAAGAACCCACGAAAGGCCGCGTTTTACTCGACAGCGACTGCCGTGGAGCTTCGTGAGGATGGGTCGGACGGTGCACAGGTGTGGGGGCCGAGTCTTGGGATCACCTTGACGTACTCCCGCTGCAGCACGAACTTGGTGATGTCCGTAAGGTACTCCTTGATGTCCGATGACAGGTTCTTTACACACGCACACAAAGACAAGAACGCCCTACAGCTTTAACAGACAATTGGGGCACGGTGCACTGTTGGTGGGTGGCCAACACCATGCCTGGTTGCCTTTGTCTCCCAAATAAAGATGTTTACACACCACACTGGGTACTCATTTGAGTACCCAGTGTGGGAGGCCCAGGACCGATTCGGATAATCGTAACTGATGTTGAGCCGTGAGTGGGAATCAAACATGGGTCGCTCAGGTTCGTAGAGTAGCACGTCTAATGCTACACCTTTTCTCCAAGAGAAAGATCCCTGTATAGCGTTGACAGGCTCTAGGGTCAAATCCTTGACCCTACAGCAATTGACCCCACTACCTCTCCCCACTCACACACAACAACAACCGGCATTCGCCACTTGGCATTCGCCACTTGGCACTCAAGACACAAACGCGCGTGCGTTCGCGCACACGCACACACGAAAACCACAAGAGGCACGCGTCACATTTATAATTGTCAGCCGACCTTGGAGCACACCGACCTCACATTACAGTGACCAACTAAGTACAAACCGATTTGGGAAACACGTCGCTAAGAAAATGACGACTGCGTGGCAACAGCAGTGACGGCATGAGCTGTCAGAACACGCTCCAGGGGAAGATCCAATAGGGCAATCCAGTGCGGCTTTATGCTAACGTGCCGGTACTACCGCAGCCAAGGGTACACGTCAAAAACAAGTTTTGCTAGCTCCGTTTATGTTAATAATAATAATAGCATTTATATAGCGCCTTTCACCCGAGGGTCACAAAGCGCTGCACAAAGCTGCAGAGAGAACGACATGTCAACAACGACAGCACGGAAAATCAGCAACATGTTTTCAATGTGTCATAACAAGAACATTTCCCCTCCCCATTTAATAAATTATTTGTTTAAATTTAACACTGATAAAATGTACCAAATGCGTAAAATATAATCGAGGGTCAAACTGCTGCTTTTGAATCTCGTGGTTGTGATGTCGACCGGATAATTTATTTCACTTTGAGAATTGCTCTCAGCAGCTGCTTTTTCGGGATAGCCGTGTTCAGCGTCCCTCCTCTCTCTTTGAGGACGTTTCGCGTCCCACATTAAAGACATCATCAGGTATCTCCACGGGAGGCGAAACGTCGCAAAGGAGTGAGGAGGAATGCTCAACACAGCTATAATGAAAGAGCAGCTCTTGAGGGGATATTTTCTTAAATCGAGTCGTGAAAACCTACATAGATACATTACTTCCCTTTTTTTTTAAAATAACCAAAAATGGATAAACACGTCATGAACGCAGGCTATGGCGCGCGGTAAACCTTTTTGCGGAGCTTGCGAAACAGCGGCTGTAGGTAGGCCTCGGTCTGGCTGTGCGTGGCGCTCGCCAGCTTCCCCGCCACGCCCCTCTTCACGTGCTCCTCGCGGCTGTTCAGCTCCTTGGCCCAGCTGCCGAGCAGGAACTGTCAGAGAAGACGCAGAACAAATGAGAGACAGTGCAAACAAGGCAGTACAATATAGACAAAGACCAAGAACCCCCCCCCATAGCCTTAACAGACTGTAAGGTCAAGTTCTGTTAGCGAGCACCTGTGAAGGCCGGGTGGTCACCACTACGCCTGGCCGCCTTTGCCTCCCCAGTGGCAATGTTTACACACTGCACTAAGGTACTCATTTGAGGCTGAGTCGACCTAGGGGAGGCACAGGACCGGTTCAGAAAAGCGTCACTGGTGTTGGCCATGAGCGGGATTAAAAGTTGAGTCGCCAGATTTGTAACCCAGTGCGCTAACCACTCAGCCACCGCTCAAAAGTCTACAAGAAACGCAAAACGAACAAGACAGTACAGACACCGACAAAACATACAAAACAGAACGAATGAGACAGTACAAATAAGACAAGGGAATAATTGGTTTGTAAAGCTATTCGTGATTCCATATCATCACGATTCACCAAGCGGCTGGAGGGGAAAACAGTTCCACGCTTGTATGTGTCATATTTAAATATACAAACATACCACTGCCATTATGCTTTAGGGATGTCTCATTTGAGATGTGTGGCTGTGGGTGCGACACTTGCATCATCAACATACCTTTAAGACTTTCAGAATCAGGTCCATGTCCTGGTGGTCATTTTCTGTGCCCAGAGTTTTCCCCAGTTCCTGGTGAAACGAGAGTGAAGTCAACACCCTTATTTAAGTCCACATAAACAAAGTGTGTTGTAAATGTGGCCACAGTCTTAAAACGTGACCACAATGCTGCCAATAAGACGTCTTCTCTTGTAAAAAATTGCAGAGTATTTTAGAACCAGAGAAAATTGAGAGGCTGTTTCCTAGATTTAGAATGACATCGCAGCTGACCGGTGGATTGTGTGAAACACGAGGAGGATTCTATGAAAATACACAACACAGAATTTTACCATCTAAAATATCCTCAAGTGCATTCACACATTCATAATTAATTTGGTCATTCTGATCTTTCGGTTAACTGCGTGTGAAATGCAGCCCATCAGCCACCGCAACACTCCAAACATTTACCTGCAGTTCTTCGATGGTGGTGTTCTCCTCCTGCACCTTGAGGTCATTCTGTCCCTCCTCCTCCGTCTCCTGCCCTGCCGCCAGCTCGTTCAGGTACTGCAGGTCAATCTTGTCCATAGCCGTCTTCAAATCGTTCCTCAAACCCTGCGGCACAAGTTGGAAGAGCACCGGGTGTTTGGACCAACCGTAGAGCTGTTATATGTCAGCAACGACGTAAGGATAGATTTTAAGAGAGGAGGAACGCTCGAAGCAGCTATCGCGAAACAGCAGCGTTTAAAAGCAATTCTCATCCATCGAGCCATGAAAACCTACATCAAGACAAATGCATAGTTAAACAAGTAATAATTAGGCTGAGAGTGACTAAAAACGTTATTAGTTGGTGGTCAACTGATCTTTGTTTATGCATTAAACAATGCAATGTATAGAGCGCCTTTCACCCGAGGGTCACAAAGAACTGCACAAGGGCCGCGGAGAGAACGGCAAGTCAACAGCGACAGAAAAAAAAAACTAATAAAAAAACTAAAGCAACAAAAAGTAAATGATTAAGGCTGCTTCGAATACACTGAAAGGTCGTGAAACAGGCAACTCTTAAGAGCGGCAAAAATCTGCCAGCGTCCCCTAAGATGGCCGTTACTTCCTTAAAGACAAACACGGAGGGAGATGGGGAGACACACGCAGGGTCACTGAGGCTGGGGGGCGCGGGGAGATGTGGGGAGATGTCATCGCTAACACTGCTTTCATGATAAGGCAGCTATCAAAGCATCACCCTGTGTCACAGAATGCCCCAGAGGATGACGTTGCATACTAACACTTCAACAGACCAGCTTATCCCACACTTGGGGTACTGTTTATATATCCTGCAGAAAGTGTTCACTGAACGCCAATCAAACCGAACATGTTTATTCTCTGAGATAGAATTCAGCCACGTAAAAAAAAATTGAATATGATAAGGTTTTTTTATTACAGTTATTGGGGACCAGGGTGAGACCATCAACCCACTGCATGTGAAAACCCAGGTTAATCACGGGTGGCTGTAAGCCGGATTCGAACCCAGATATTTTGTTCACGTACCTTGTTAACTTCAGGTGCGAGGATCTCGATCTTGCGTAGCCGCTGGAACGCGTCGTAGTCGTTCTCGCCAAAGAGTCGAATCGGCTCCGCTCGTTCTCGGAGTCGCTTGATGACCTGCAGACAGCATTTACACGGCCGGCCTTAGAATAATGATGGCGTACGGTTAACCGTCGATTATCCGTGGTCGGATTATCTGGGTAGTAGATTTACAGTGCCTGGCCAATGAATAAATATTATTAGATACTAGCTGGGCGACCCGCCGTTGCCCTGGTAAATTGAATGGGCCCGCTTATCGGAACTGGTGATTGTAATAGCGGGCCCGCTTATCCGAACTGGGGATTGTAATAGCTGCGGCCCTTAGCCTAACTGGGTATTGTAATTGCGCCGCAGCTTATCGTACCGTGAAGCCACAGGCGTAAGCACACCAAGCGGTCCCGGTGGCCGGGGAAGGCCTGTCGGCGCGCGCTAAGGCGCCAAAAACCCGAGACGGGAATCAAACCGCCTCAGGCAGGACCATCTTGCTGTGAGGTCTGGATGTAACCGCTGCACCATCTTGCTGCATACTACCATCACGCCGCCAATACGCACCTCCTGCCGGCTCAGTGTCATCGGCAGCTTCTCCCCCATGAGCTCCATCTCAATAATGCTGCTCGCAGCCATCTCCTTCTCTTCCTGGTGATCATCAATCTGCTGGGGTTGTTTCTGTACACAATGCACCCGTGGTCACATCAGTTTACACTCTCAATCATAATCTGCCCCTTAAGTTGTTTCTTTGGTCAATCCTGCCATAACAAAGCCTCAGCCAGATTGTGAGTATTGCTGATGTGAAGATTTGTGGTTTTATTTGGTCGTGGCAGGAGGGTAGTTCCAGAGTTTTGATAGCAATTTGAGACAGGGGTATTCATTAGTATAATCACAGAGTGGAGTTTTACTATAGTATTATATTATACAATAAAAATGAGGTATTCAATTGTGAATAACACCTCAATGGACAATGGAGAAATACTCATTAAACACCATGGTTTTGGATGCATTCCGCACAGGTGGGAGGTGGGATGGTGCATGCGTTTCTGTGTATACTTCAAACCATTGACTTATTCCTTAGGTAAGCCACATTGTCTATAACTGACTTTAAAAATAAGATGATTGTCAAATTGTAACTGTTAAGACTGGTTTCTTATTTTGTGGAACTGCCGATCAAATTTGAGCTTTTGAGCAAAGTAAATTATTTAATACTAAATTCTATTTGTTCACAAGACATGATTGTAGGACAAAAACATGGTTTAATGCAAAACATGAATTTAAAGCTGAAAATGTTACGTTAGCTATTTTAATTACTATTAATTTGTGTAACAGCTTTGTACAGAGTTGACTTATATATTTAAAATATTTCATAAGCCAACCAACATCACCATCTTGAAACATTCCTTATTTCTCTAAACCAGAATCTTATTGTATGATCCATGTGTTCGAATGGCATCGCGCGATAGAAATAGTTTGAATGGAAGTTCCAGTTCTCTTTTTAAATCAAGAGAAAACAAATAGAAACTGCCAGGCAAAGGTAAAAATAATAAGATTCATTCCTTAAATGTAAAGCAAAGATGCGATATCATGGAAATATAACAAAAAAAATCTGAAAACACAGCTTGCAAACCAAAACAGCCACATGAATATCGCAAACTGTTTTTCCTGCAAGCAGCTACAGAATAACTTTAAACAGTTTCACGCCTTATATTAAAATACTCCCAAACTTTCAAAATGCCATGTCAGAAAAATATCTGGCATGTAACTGGTTAAAGGAATGTGTAGCAAGTGGAAAGGAATAAAATAAACAACCAATTGTATTAGCAGCCTGAGCACTGCTGCCATACCTCAGTAGCCTTGTGAGTAGCCCTCTGTTGGCACATCAACACACTCACCAGTTACACGTCACTGCTTACATCAACTATTAAAAGGTGTTAAGTAACACGTCAAAGCAACGGATGCCATAACATGTCGTAATTCTTAAAGGAGTCGGCAAACTCTTTCTTGGCTGTACAGAGGAAATATTACGCCCAGTGGTTTGTCCGTCCGTCTTTGGACCCTTTAAATGTTTTCACGAAAATTATAAAATCTCTAAACCAAATTACTATGAAACTTACCACACAGTTTACCAATAGCAATAACCAGATATGTATCATTTTTAGGCCGGATTGTCAGAGATACTTTCAAGATAGCATTTCAATAGAGGCATATAACTCTCAATGCACATCGGCATGTTTAGAAAGTATGTGTACATTTCAAGTTGGGTTTCTATGCGTACATTTCATTGTACAGTGGAATCCTCTAGCACAGGGCAGTATAACTATATATTCCAACAGGCCACATTACAAAATTAGCATATGCTGGTGGGCCACTTGATGTAGGTTTTCATGGCTCGATGCATGATAATTGCTTTTCAAAACTCGACATGGCTATCCTGACAGAACAGGTTTGGAAAGCAATTCTCATCCTAATGTCACATACAGACGCGTCGTGAGGTCATCACGTCTCTACATATGACCACTAAATATGTAACCGTTGTCTCCAGGTCTCTCGTTAATCTCACCCTCATCTCACTAATTCGTATTTCTCCGTCATTGTGAGCATGCAGATCTTGGTGGGCCAATCCAAGAGCCTTTATCGGCCAGATGTGGCCTACAAGCCACCAGATGAAAAACCCTGCACTAACAAATGCTAGACTCTCTCTTAATATACTCTCTGGTCAGCAATTTATTGTTATTTCACATAAGCCCACGTAATATTTTCATTTACAAGATCCATGATTATGAATGTGGTAAGATTCAATAATCTTCATGACCATCATACCTGTGGGCCGCATCTTTCATAGTACGCCTCCTCTTCCTTCCGTGCTAATTCACTTCGCTTGAAGTACTTTTTGTCTCCCTGGTTAATAGAAAAAACACGGGGAACAGAAATAATAAGAAGAATTCCACACCTGGTCATGGACGAGACACGGATACGGAGGTGGAGCGAGGAAACCGCAGAGAGGGGGGGTCATCCAGGCGGTCAGCCGGCGCCAACCCGCCACACACTGCTTCCATATATTATCAGCCAATTCATTAATAAGTGTTTTTTAGTTGTGGGAGGAAGCTGGAGAACCCGGAGGAAAGCCACGCAGTACAGGGGAGAACATACAAACTCCATGCCTCGGGATGAACTTTCATTTTGTGAGGCGCAGATATTACCACTGGGTCATAGCGTAACAAGGAGGTTACTGTATAGGCCATGTAAGCCGCTATATTAATTTGATATCGATGATTGTAGTTGTATTAACTGAGGTGACGTTTGTTGGCTATTATTAGTGTTTTTGTGTTGCGTTTGTGTGATTTATAGATAACCCCGTGATGTATATGAGCCTATGTTTTAATGAAGGTTTTGAGAGCTGCATGTTTAGAGGATCATATATGAGAAATGATGTTAAGAGCCGTGTCCAGCAGCTCTTAAGAGCAATATGAATGAGTACAGTATGAACCTCTAAACATGCTGTTTTCAACTGGTGACTAAAACGTGTACGTATGACGTTCGACGCTTTGATACGTCATACGTATTTTGCCAAATTACCTATGGATAGAAAATAGGGCGGCACGGTGTCATAGCGCTGCCGCCTCACAGCAAGGTCCCTGGTTCGAATCCCGGCTCGGGTGCCTTTCTGTGTGGAGTTTATATAATAATAATAGCATTTATATAGCGCCTTATGTTCTCCCCGTGTCCGCGTTGGTTTTCGCCGGGCACCCCGGTTTCCTCCCACAGTCCAAAGACATGCTGCATGGGTTAATTGGCCGATTGACTAAATTGCCTCCGGCTGCCTGTGATGGACTGGCGTCCCATCCTGGGTATAGCTCTGCCTTGCGCCCTGTGTCTGCCGGTATTAGGCTCCGGCTCACCGAAACCCTGTACATGATTATGCGGTGTCTGATGATGATAGAAAATATAACGTGACGCGACTTAAACTCGCTACAGCGAAAGGGCGATTGAGCGAAGCCTGCGGATTTAGGCCCAACGCTCCGCCATCTATCGTTCGACTGACGTGTTACACCTTAACACATTTAACCAACAACAAACATGACGTAAGTCGGTGTGTTCTGAACATTCACGAGGCGTTTACCTCCACGAGATGCTTGTCTTCTATGAGTTTCCTTTTCCTGGCGATCTCCGCTTTCAGAAAGTCCATCCTGAGAGCTTTCTCGAAGACGCGATGGGGTCAGTATGGCAGCCCGTGTAAGGGATGATACTGGGTGCTTACAGCTCTTCGGCTACAGGGGGCAGCAGAGTAAAACCCACTATTGTGAACAGGGCGGCACGGTAGCGAGGAGAGATGCCGCCTCCTACCGTCCTTTCTGTTTATGCTCAATTTCGCGGGTTTTTGTTTCAACCCTCCATGGTCCCCGACCCTCCGCACAGGATCCACCCTCCACAGGACCCGCCTCACAGAGCACCTGCAAGGGTTCAGAACCGCCTGTGGGTTTTGCCGGGATCCCCTCGGTCCCCTTGGTCCACCCCCTCGTCCGAGCATCGCTCAGCCGCCAGAGACGAGCGGTCGTGGCCTCCGCTGATTCAACACGAACGATGGTGAGGACGGCGATGATAGATGTTTATTATTACAGCAGAAAAATACCCAGTGAGCTTGCAAGCTCTTTACGGGCTTCATGCGAAACAACAAACATGCACTTTGGCCCAATAAATTCAAACAAGTGAAAATACACAGAATTGCACACATTTTCAAATAAACAAGTAAATACATGTTATATACAAACATTTGGAAATGTGTGCAATTCTGTATTTTTACTCCCTCGCCCAGCTTTGGCGTTACATGCCTTGACCTGGTGGCCTAAGCGCAATCCGAGTGAGTGCTCTATAAGAGGCGTCACAATCAGAAAAAAACCCATTTGCTAATCAATCCACAGTTGTGGCAAAATAAATTTTTCATCCGCCGCTTTTTGATCGGATTCTGGTTTTACGGAGACGTCCGTGCGGAGGGGGGGGGGCAGCACAAAGGTATAATCCCCAGAGTTCAGCACGGAGGTTGGGGGATGGGGGCTACATGGACCCGGGGCCCACGAGTTAATCCTGCTGCTCCCTCCCGCACCATCCTGCTCCCTCGTACGGGAGTCCTTTTCTCCGGTATCAATATGATAACATTTATACAACCCGCATTATTGCCAGAAATGATCAATCCTTTTCTCCGCTCCCTCCTATGTCTCTCTCCGTCTCTTCCACGAACCTAGTCGTCTTGCCTCATTGGTTTCTGCGCTAACGTCTCCTGGTCCATCCTCTCAGCGCTCCCCTTTCCAAGTCCTCTCCCATCCTCTCACTACCTCGTCCTCGTTGTGATGGACCGGCGTCCCGCCCTGCCTTGCACCGTGTCTGCCTGGATAGGCTCCGGCCTCCCGCGACCCTGTACAGGATTAAGCGGGGACCAATAATGAATGAATGTCCACCTTTCCTCCTTCTACTCCTTCCTCCCTCTCTGGCCCTGTTCCCCACAGCTCCGTTATCCTCATCCTCCCACTCCCTCCTCCTCATCCACGATCCCCCCCTGCGCCTCCCTCTAG
>JAZEWU010000043.1:5140937-5159984 GCA_036362915.1 Geotria australis | reverse complement strand
CGGAGTTCAATGAAAATGCAAGGGGCTGTGTAAGAAAATGGGAAACTGTAATTTAACATCGCGCTTCGAAGAATCGCAAAGAAGAAGAAGAAGACTGCTTTCAATGTTGGAACAATTTAAATGATCAACGACCCAGGTGACATGGGTGAGGGGCGGGGAGTGGCCCCCGCCTCCTCGTGGCTCCCACCACCGTCGGTGACGCCTCGAGTTCACGTGACCTCCATGTCAACAACGTCGCTGTGCTGCTCGCCGGTCACGTGGGGATTGTAGCAGAGTCCTTCGAGGGCAGCCTCTGTGTGGGGGGGGGGGGTCAACGAGACACGGGTCACACAAGAGCGCATGGGAAACCCTTGAACACCGCTGGTTTAAAACTATCTCGTGGACGTCATTGGCATCACGTGCTACGTGACTCTGGGAGTGGTTCATAGGAGGTTTCCCACCTTTAGAGGGTAAAATGTGGAGAGGCAACCGTATTTTTTAAAAGGGGCCTGCATAATCGACCGCAAGAAAAATATACAAATTGGTAATATGATCGACTTATTTTGCTAACCACCCAGACTGAAGTAATGATTTGGGCGGCAGGGTGGCGCAGTGGTAACATCCACGCCTAAGAAAGAATGGCCTTGCCCGAGGCGGTTCGATTCCCGCCTTGGGCGCCTTTCTGTGTGGAGTTTGTGTGTTCTCCCCCTGTCCTGCGTGGGTTTCCTCCGGGTTCTCCGGTTTCCTCCCACAACTTTAAATAAATACACGTTAGTTATTTGGCCGATAACATCATAATATATAGGAAGCAGGGTGTGGCAATATGGCGCCGGCAAAACAACCTGGCTGCCTCCTCCGCGCTTTCCTCGCGCCTCCGAGCCCTTCCCTCGTCGAATGAACATCTTCAACATTGAATGAATGTGCCGCGCGTTATAAATGATTATCATTATTTACCGGAAGGGGAAAGAGTATTGCGGACGCGTCGTAAAATCGGAACAGAATCGATGTTGGGAAACCCGTCCCTGCCCCTTGACCTGCGCAGGATCTCACCGTCAGCGGGCCCGTAGGCGGGCAGCAGGCTCTGCAGGAGGAGGCCGCTGCGCAGGCAGCGGGTGGCTTCCACCAGCGGATGGGCCGCGTCCTGCAGGTGGCCCCAGAGGCGGCCGTCGCCGGCCGACAGCGCGGAGAGGCCCCACACGAGCTCTCTCATCGCGCGGCCCGTCCTCGGAGCCGCCCGGCGCGCCGCGTCGCCCGCGTGGCGCGCCGGGCCCCGCACCGAGAGCCAGGCGCGGTGCAGCGACAGCGCCAGCGCCTTCGCCACCTGCGACGACCGCCGCCACCGGATAAGCGACGCGGCGGCGAACGGGCGCGTGGCGGATAGCGGCACAGTCTCAACGGGTGACGACGGGCCTTTCTCGCGCAGACCTGTGGTGGCGCGCTGGCGCCGAGGCGCGCCTGCGTCGCTAATGTACGGGCAGCCCCCGGGTTACGAACGACCGACTTACGAACGCCCGTACTCACGTACCGACCTCCGTAAAGCCTATTTAAAAAAATCGAGTTACATACAATGCTTCGTACCAACAAACGGCCGGACTGCTTTGCGCGACGCTCAAAACACTGCACGTTTTCTGCGGTTTATTATTACTACAGTATTATTATACTTTAAATGTTTTAGGTAAAATATATACTATATACTAAAGCAATCGTTTGACTAATTGACGCTAGATGTGAGCCGTACGTGACTGTTCCAACTTACATACAAATTCGACTAACAGACAGACATCAAAGCGGAACTGGTTCGTAACGCGGGGACTGCCTGTATTGTGCTCGCGTGACGTCGTCTGGCGGCAAGGCGGCGCGACGGTTAGCGCCGCCGCCTCACAGCAACAAGCTCCCGGATCCGATTCCCGGCTGGGGTGCCTTTTCTGTGTGGAGTTTCCACGCTCTTCCTGTGCCGCGTGGGTTTTTGCCGGGTACTCCGGTTTCCTCCCACAGTCCAAAGACGCTGCTGCCGCCTAGGTTGATTGACCTGACTAAATTGGCTCCGGTGCCTTGGGATGGACGGGCGTCCCATCCTAGGTATAGTCCCGCCTTGCGCCCTGTGTCTCCCGGGATAGGATCCGGCGCATTGCAAACCTCTACAAAATTAAGCGGGTACTGATAAGGAACGAATGAGGTCGCGTTTGTGTCGCTGGTGCACGTTGTGCGGTGTGCACGTTGTGCGGTGTGCCGCTTGCGCCACGTGGCGCCGCGCTCACCTCGAGCGAGCAGGCGCAGGGCGAGTCGAGCAGCTGCGGCACCGGCGCCGCCTCCGCCATGGCTCCCACCACCCGTGACAGCTGCCGCCACGGGCAAAGACAGACATTAGATAGATGTTTATTATTACGGCAGAAAAATACCCAGTGAGCTTGCAAGTTCTTTACGGGACTCCTGCGACACAACAAACATGCGAGTTGCTGACAATGATTAAAATATATACAGGATTCATAAAAAAACAACATTTAAATCAACCAACAAAAAAAACATTTACACATAGCATTGCATACATTTTTCAAATGAAATAGTCCAAAATACATAGCATTGCAAGCATTTATTTTCTCTCCAAATAACCATGTAAGATTAAGGCTGTGCATGAACAGACCGTACGGTCCAGTGCTGTTAGTGAGCGCCTATGAAGGCTGCACGCCACACGAGGGGGTGGTGTGGCCAGCACCACACGCAACCTCCAAAGTGCAGATATTTACACTTCGTGCCAGGTACTCATTGAAAACTAACTTGCTGCTGATGTTAGCCACGGCCGAGAATTAAATCCAGGCCGATCATATCGTAGCGTAATGCACACCACCACCCTCCGTGCAAATAGAAAGATCCCCCGTATAGCCTTGACTGACTTTTAGGAAAAGTGCTGTTTGCGAGCAGCCACCTCCGAAGGCTGGCACGCCACACGATAGGGTGGGTGGCCAGCGCCATGCTCGGCCGCCATTATCTCCCTTGTGATGATATTTACATATTGCACCAGGGACTCGCTGGAGGCAATCATGGCTAGGCCCAGGACTGGTTCTGATGATCATCACTAGTGTTGGCTGCGGGAGGAAATTGAAATCGAATGGTCGTTTTGGGAGCGCAGCACACTAACCGCCGCACCACCGCTCGTCACACACGCACACCAGAACAAAAAACACCATTCTTAAGCACCGGGGCGCTTGTGCCAGGCTAGATACACTCCGAGGCTATCACATCAAGTGTGGAACGCTCGCTGGCAGGAGATCACGGAACACACCCAGGTGTCATAAGTTAACGGACGTAGATGCCCGACAGATGCACCACCTGTAGGAACCCACCGTGCCAACTCGGCGCGGTTTAGCCGCCCGGCCCTCCGCTCTTTGTGAGGGTCGCTCACGCAACGCGGCTGCCTCCAACTGTCCAGCAATATCTTCTACGTGCCCTCTCTGCTGGTACTTGTCATAAAATCGTCCACTTGGTTCTAAATCCCCTTGTATCACGTGAGCCCATCTCTTCTTTAGCATGTGCCAGGCTCGTTTAGCACCCTCTGTCGGGCCACACAGACGCCGCTTGGGCACGCGGTAGTTGGTCACGCGGTCCGCGTGACCCAGCCAACGCAGCCTCGCCGGCTGGAGCCCAGGGACGGAACTATGTCCACATAGATCAAGGAACGGTGAGCCCCTCGCACAATCCGGTCTGGTTAAACTCAAGATGGGCTCATCGTGAGGTAATTTTCCAACCGGCACAGGTGTTCTTGGCAAGAGTCCTATGTTGCGTATTGTGGCTGAGGAGAACCGGAGCTCTGTGGAGAGCAACAGGCCAGCTGGGTAGCTTCCACACAGCATTACGTGACCAGTGAAAAGATAACGCTACGCATACACACAGAGGCACCAAGCATGGCACACATGCAGACCCATGCACGCACACGTTCACTTGGGAACACATACACACGCACACACAACGACGCCGCCACACACGTAGGCACAACAAAGAAACAGGTGCCCCGTGTAGCCTTAACAAGCTGTTGGAGCAAAGCTTTTAGTGAGGACCCATGAAGGCTAACACAGCACACGAGGAAGTGGTGTAGCTCGGACCTTGCTTGGCCACCTTTGTCTCCCCAGTGGTGATGTTTATGCATCGCACCAGGCACTGATTTAAGGACGAGTTGACCTAGGGAAGACCTGTTCAAATATTCGTCAGTGATACTGGCCGAGAGCTGGGATCGAACTCGGGTCACCAGGTTTGTAGCGCACTGGGCTAACCATTGCATGTAAGCAACAACAACAGCTACCGTGCACCATTAATTGGCGGTGACGTCACCGTAGCACTTGTGCCAGGTTAAGTACCCAAATAGGCCACGACAGGTGTCGTCGCTTGGTGCCACAAGGTCACAGGACAGAGCCACGTGTTATGGGTTGACTGAGATAACTGACAGAACTACACGTAATAACCATGATAAGTTACCACTTACAATGGGCCGCGCAGTAGTCCATCACTCAGGGAGAGAACGACTCAGAGGCGCCAACAATCGCAGAAAGGCGGGGAGTGGGAAGGCAGCCATGTGGAAAGCTGGCACAAACATTTTCCAGGAACTACATCTTCGATATATTAAGGCTTTATCGGGACACACACACACATAGAAGCGTACGTGAGCCTTCTCCGCGTGTGTCTGTGTGTGGCCACAGGGTGGCGCCAACTGCTTCACCTGCATCTGGAGGCGCAGCCAGGCATCGGGGTGCAGCTTGGAGCCCCGGCGACCCCGCTTGCACACGTACGTGCAGACGTGCAGCAGAGGACAGAGGTCTGCGTAAACACACGCGCACACGCACAGACACGTATAAAAGTGCACACGTGCAGCAGTGTGCAGGGGTCTCCGTAAATGCACCCCGCCCACGTGCACCATCACGCGTTCCAACGTGGGAGGCGAAATGTCGTGAGAGAAAGGGAGAGCGCTCAGTGACACGGATATCCCGAAAGAACAGCTCTGAAGAGCAGCCATCATGAATCGAGCCGTTAAAACCTACATCGGTACCCTATTCACCACTGTTATTGGTCGCGAGGGGGGGAGCAAACTTGGTTCGTGGGGTTTCGTAATGCGGTACACTCACCGCGACACCACCGCTGCCCACTACGCGATACACACACACGCGCGCTTGCCCGCCAGGCTCAGGCCAACTGCACACACCTCTACATTGTCGTTCAAGAGGCAGCGTCACAGCTCACACCAAGACAAGTACAGACACTAAGTACAGGCAGTCCCCGGGTCACGAACGCCCGACTTACGAACGCCCGTACTTACGTACCGACCTCCGTAAAGCCTATTATTTACAAAACTTCTATTTACATACAATGGTTCGTACTAACGAACGGGCGGACTACTTTGCGCGACGCTCAAAACACTGCGCGTTTTCAGCGGTTTATTATCATTACCGTATTATTATATTTAAGATGTTTGAGGAAAAATATATACTATATACTAAGACAAACATTTGACTAAATGACGCTAGATATAATAATAGCATTTTATATAGCGCCTTTAACCCGAGGGTCACAAAGCGCTGCACGAGGACTTATAAACGCAAATCGTTCGTAACCCGGGGACTGCCTGTATCCGCAAGCCCGTGACCCGATGACCCGATGACCCATTGACCCCGACGATGTCTCACCAGACCCGCAGCCGAGGCGGACGAGAGCGCGGGGCTGGCAGCAGAGCGCGGCCAGGATCCGCGTGACCTGGAGCACCGTGTCGGGGGGCGTCTCCGCGGTGACGCAGCGCGCCAGCCGCCCACTCCCCTCCAGCGCCAGGAGCAAGCTGCACCGTCGCACGGCAACGGCACAATCGACGGCGTCACCGAGAAGCCGTCGCCACGACGACGCGGCGACCGTCGCGCAAGCACGATCGCGGCGTCCGAATCGCGGCAATGTCTCGGCGCGCCCGCCTGCGCGGAGCGAGCGCCGCGTCACGCGCGTGGGACGAGACTGCCCGCGGCGCGGGTACTCTGCCGGTCTCACTAACGCGCGGTGGGGGGCGCGCGATCGCGACCGAGGGAGCGCGCGCGCACGGTTAGGACGCCGCGGCCATCACCTCTCCGCGGGGACGCCGCGGCGAGGTTCCGCCAGCTGAGCCAGCACCCGCAGGACGGCGCGGAGGATCGCCTCCCGCCGGCCCCGCCCGGGGTGCCCCGGCGGCCCCCCTCCCCCGGCTCCCGCTCGCCCCGTGCCGTCGACGCACGGCTCCAGCGCCTGCACCAGCCTCCTCAGCAGGGGGTGAGGCGAGCCGGGTTCCCCCGGTTGCCGCGGCGACGAGGACAACTCCTCGGCGACGGCGGCGGGCGCGCCGGCGAGGAGGGCGAGGAGGGTCCGCAGCGCCGCCTCCGCCTCCTCCTCCGCCACCGCCACCGGCACGTCCGACGCCGTCGCCGCCTCGGCGCCGGTTTCCACGGCGACCGCGGCCGGCTCCTCCCCGGTACCGGACCGGGAGGCGAGCCGGGCGGCGTCGGCGTAGCGGCCCAGCCGCAGCTCGACGAGCGGCAGGAAGCGCGAGAGGGTTTCGGCCTCGCGACCCACGATGCCCGGCTCCGGTCGGTCCGCTCCCGCGACGCCGCACGGCCCGGGCGGTCCCGAGGCCTGGGGCTCGCCGAGGCGGCCGGGGGGGCCGGGAGGGCGCAGTAGCTGAGACAGGCCATTGAGGGTGAGCGCCAGAGCGGAGGTGAGGTCGCCGGGGCCGCCCCGGTTAGCGGCGTCGGTCGACGCGGTGCCGCCTCCTTTCCTGGAGCAACAAGGGCCGCGGGTGAGGGGTCGCAAGAGGCGACGTCGTGTGCGTGCGTTGCTGTTGTTTGCGTGTGTAACCGCACAAGTTTGTACGCTTGTACGAGTGTGTGAGCGCGCGCCTCTGCGTGGAAGTGTGTGTGTCTATGCGTGCTTAGGTGTGCGTCTCACCTAGCGGTGGAGCTCACGGGTAGACAGGCACACACACCGGGCACGCGGAGAAGCTTATCGACCAGCAGCGCACCTGACAAAGACAAAGATCCCCCGTATGGCCTGAACAGACTGTAGGGCCAAGTGCTGTTCACAAGTAGCACCTACGAAGGCCTTTAAGGCACACCATGGCTAGCACCACCCTGGCCGCCTTTGTCTCCCCAGTGGCGATGTTTACACACTGCACCAAGTACTCATTTGAGACAGAGTCGACCTAGGAAAGGCCCAGGACCAGTCCATAAAATCGTCACTGGTGTTGACCATGAGCGGGAATCGAACTCGGGGCACCAGATTCGTATCACAGCACGCTAACCGCTACACTACCAATCCCCCCCCCACACAAACATGCAGGGGTTCCAGCCTGCTATTATTATTATTTGTACTGTGTTCTGTTCCGCCACCATTCCGGAACTGCGTACCGCCCCCACCAAAATTCCGGCGCAGTGTTCCGTCATGTTCCGGCGCCGTGTTTCGTTTGCCACGGGAAGCAGCCGACTCCTCGTGGAACGGGGTCACACAACGCATCACTCACCCTGACTCCACTGGCGCTTCATCACCCAAGTGTCGCAGACATCATCGGATGCCCGGGACTGCCCACAATCTTTTGCCTCCTTCTTCTCTGCACACACAAAAGGACAAATCCCCCCCATCCATCCATTTTCTAAACCGCTTGTCCTGGTGAAGGTCACGGTGGCAGCAGTATAAAATTAAACGGTGAAGGAAATAGACGCACAAATGTGTACTGAGGCAGCGTTTCTGCTAATGCCTACCATTTCCTTCATTTTTTATGGGGAAATTCAGTTTGATTCACGCGTTTTTCAATTACGCGCTAATTTTTCAAGAATGCATCTCCCGCGTAAAACGAGGAGTGGCTGCCCCCAACAGAGGGGAGCGCACACACAGAGACAAACCTTCTGCTGCAGCGGCGCGAGGACCTTGGCCAAGCGGGGAGTCCGCACGGGCCAGCGATGTGCCGATTCGCGGACTAAAGCAAAACAGAAATACGCACAGCCGCACAGCGACATTACCATACAAGACACATACACGGTCGACGCATGCTCAAGCAACACATCAACGGAGCAGCACAGATTCACGGTACAGAAACGTAGCAACACTATAGACGGTCACAGTAAACAGTTGAGTCTCACACTCAGCAACAACAACGACAACACACTCCCTGTACAGCAACACAACAACTCAGCAGAGTTTGGTGTCAATTAGAATTACAATCACAGTCACAAGGGGCCAGGTGCCAGGGGAAGCTGGATAGGAGTGCTCCTTCTCATTCCATGCATAAATGCTCGTGCCAACCGCACGATGCCAACTAAATCAATACAACACACACAGCTAAAGACACAGATCCCCCGTATAGCCTTAACAGACTGTAGAATCAAGTCCTATTAGTGAGCATCTATGAAGGCTGGCACAGCACACGATGGGGTGGATGGCGATTACCAAACACCGACCGCCTTTGTCTCCCTCGTGGCAATGTTTGCACACCGCCGCATCAGGTAATATTTTGTGACTGAGTCAACCTAGGGGAGACCCAGGACCGGTTAAAAAAAACGTCACCGGTCTTGGTCGCGAAAACAGTAAAAAAAATAATAATTTAACATTTATAACTCGCACATATTCATTCACTGTCGAAGGTACTCATTCAACAAGAGAACCACTCAGAGGCGCGAGGAAAGCACAGAGAGGCAAAGGAGGCAGCCAGGCGGTTTGCCAGCGCCATATTGCCACACACTGCTTCCTATATATTAGAATGTTAACAGTCAATTAATTAATGAGTATTTTTTTAAGTTGTGGGAGGAAACCAGAGAGCCGGGAGGAAACCCACGCAGAACAGGGGGAGAAAACACAAACTCCACACAGAAAGGCGCCCAAGGCAGGGATCGAACCTGCTCGGGCAAGACCATTCTTTCTGTGAGGCGCAGGTGTTACCACTGCGCCACCCTGCCGCCCAGTACCACGCGTCTCGCTCAGCACGACACTCACCTGCCAGCGGTAAGGCCGGCGCCCCCCCAGGGGGACCGCGGGCTGCGCGCGCCGCGCTCCAGCACGTGCAAGCGGCTCCGCAACGCCTCCATCTCGGCTTCTTTGAACTGCAGCTGAGCTTTCAGGCCCTCCACCTACACACGGACAACATCGCCGGGGCGCCGCAACGGCCGTGCTGAGGCCTTAGATGCCAGTTAGAATTGTAATTTCTGCCTAGTTGTGATTGTTAATCTTGATTTGTGTTCTAAAGGTTCGAATTTTTTGCAATGCTATGCATTTGACTATTTTATTTGTAAAATGTGTGCAATGCTACGTGTAAATGTTTTTTTGGTGGATGATTTAAATGTTTTTTTTATTAATCTTGTATATATTTTAATTATTGTCAACAACTCGCATGTTTATTGTGTCGCAGGAGTCCCGTAAAGAGCTTGCAAGCTCACTGGGTATGTTTATGCTGTAATAATAAACATCTATCTAGCTATCTTGGGTTATGTTACCATAAGGGCGTAAGGGCTGTGAGCAAGGCTAATGGTGGGACGAGAGGTAGAGGCTGGCTTTAGCCTCAGGCTTCATGTGGGGGGCACAGTTAGTGAATGTTTGTAAGAGTCTGGGTTAGGGTTAGCGACACGGTTAGTTTTAACGTCAGGGTCAATGTTTGAGCGTGAGCATTAGTATCAGAGTTGGTGTCAGTGTCAGGGTTATTGTTGGTGTCAGTGTCACCGTTGGTGTTGGTATTGGGGTCAGCATGAGTGTGAGAGTTAGTGTCAGCGTCAGCATTGGTGTCACGAGACGTCGGGATCGATCCTCGTCCGCGTCGGTGCTCGCGCCGGCGTCACCTCGTGTCAAGCGCCGGGCGTCCGTCAGTATCAGCGCGCGAGGTGTCAGTATCAGCACATGGGGTGTCTGTCGGCATGAGCGCGCGGGGTTGCCGCTGCTGCAAGCGTCCGCCCGCGTCGTCAGCGAGGCTGACCTGCTTGTGGAGGTCCCGCTCGCGCTGGCCCGCGGAGAGCGTGGCGTCCCTCTCCTGCCGGAGCCGCTCGGCCCGCTGCTCGTCCAGCGCGGCCTGCACGCCCAGCAGCGACTGGCGCAGGACGCGCGCCTCCCCCTGGCGCGTGTACACCTCCTCCTGCAGCCGCGCGCACTGACACGCGCACGGAAGCGGCGCAGGGACGCAAACGCCGGTGTTAGAATTATCTGTAATTACCGCTCGTCCTGGTGGCGACCCTCACCAGGACAAGCAGTTTAGAAAATGGATGGGTATAAAAACGTTCTTCGTTCTGTTTGCTTGCTTGATCACGGTGAACTCCGCCAAATCGCAAACGAATCGCGCACGGGACCTGCGCAGAACGACGGCACTCGGTCCGAGACGGGTCTTTGGCGCCTTAGCGCGCGTCGACAGGCCTTCCCTGGCCACCAGGACCGCTTGGTGTGCTTACGCCCGTGCCCTCACGGTACGATAAGCGGCGCCGCCATTACAATGCCCAGTTAGGATAAGGGCCGCAGCTATTACAATCCCAAGTTCGGATAAGCGGGCCCGCTATTACAATCCCCAGTTCCGATAAGCAGGCCCATCAAACTTACCCGGGCAACGCCGGGTCGCCCCAGCTAGTTGACAATAAAGTTGAATTGAATTCTCTATATGGCCCTCGGATGGAAGGCTCTCTGTGGCTGCTACTGTTATTGTGTTGATTTTTCTGCTGTATTTATGATCTATGTCCTTTGGTTTATCGTGATCGCTTGACTCTCAGTTTATCTGTCCTGACGTTACTGACATGTCGTTCTCTCCGCAGAACGGCATGTCAGTAACGGCATGTCAGAACGGGTGAAAGGCGCTCTGTAAATGCTATTATTATTATAGGCCAGTGCCGTATACTATGTGACAGCACTAGGTGAGCCGTGTCCCGCAGGTCTCTCACCTTGTCCCTCAGAGACTGCGCGTCCCGTAGCTGTGCCTCCTGCACCCTCCTGGACCCCGGAGCTGCTAGTGTGGTATAGGACGCGGGCGCCACTGCTGGCGCCACCGCTGGCGCGGGCCTCGCGTCGCCCTGTGAGGCCCGCCGCCCAGGGGCAACCTCCTGGGGGAGCTGGCTGAACGCCTGCGAGGCGAGCAGGTCTAGATGCTCCAGATCGGCATCAGTCAAGTTCATCTCGTCCGCGAAGGGGTCGGAAGGCCCGCACGGCCGCTTGGTGGGGGGCGCCTCCCCCGGCGAGGGAGCCTCGCCACCCCGGACCCTGTGCGCCATACCCACAAGAGCCCCCTGCATGGCGGCCGAGGCGACGGGGTCCCCCTCCCCCCGCGCTTCAAGGGATGCGGGAAGCAGGCGGCCTTCAATGTCTCTGGTGAGGAGGAGGCGTGGTCCCTAGGGCCGCGTCCCCGAATCCAGCTCCCAGGTTTCAGATGCCAGGTCTCAGCGGCCAGATCTCAGCGCCCAGATCTTTGATCTCGGTCACGGCATCCACAACCTGGAACAGCCTGCCACACCTATTGCGTCAAACACAGTTCCCCCACAGCCTTAAAAAAAAACCTCTTAAAAAGTCACCTCTTCACCAACTCACAACAAACCGACTGAGCAGGGCTCCGCGCCTCCGAATCAACGGGTGCAACGCGCCCGGAAAAAATGCGCGCGTTACAAAAGTAGATTATTATTATTTGACTCCAGGATTGAGATCCCAGGCCCACGGACTCAGAAGCCTAGATCTCAAGGTCTCTCTCCTAAGTCTCACTCGGTTCCTAGCTCCCAAATCTCCGAATGTCGGACTCTTGGTATCAATTGCACAAAAGTGCCACAATCCTCGAGCACTTGTTTAATAGAATGTCACTCAAGGGAGACTTTCACTCTAGCTGTTATTATGGGGTGGCGGTGGTATTGTGGTTGTAGGTGCCACGCGTCGTGGGAGGACCGCAGGCCGCAACCTGGCTTCTCGCCTGATCGCCTACCGACAGAGGGGGCCCGTGGGCGGCAGCGGAGCACGAGAGGAGGCCGCCTCCCGCCCTCGGGTCTCGGAGAGGGTTTGCGACGGGGGGATGAGCTGTGAGGCGGTCGACCCCGGGAGAGAGGGACAGCCCCCGTGGCGTCGTCCTCCTGGCTCCACGCCGTCCGCTTTACCATTCAATCGCGCCCTGCCCCTGATTGGCTGCGAGCCGTCACGCGGTCGCTTGGGACGCAGCCCATTGGACGGGAGACACCGCGTAACCGGGGAAACCAAGGACAGTGAATGACACCTAAGAAATGGTGCAAACTCTTAAACTTACTCTAAACAATGTCATGGTTACCGCGTGTTTACCGCACACGTTTAGAGGCGAGACTGAAGTACACCACTAACAACACAAAGTAAAGAAACCACAATAATTAAATGGTTATTGTTTTCGCTGGAAGGATTACATCCTTCGGCTGGCCTGGGAACGCCTGGGAATCCCCCCTCAGGAAGAGCTGGAATCTCTTGCTGAGGAAAGGGATGTCTGGTCCACTCTCTCCTTGGACTGCTGCCACCGCGACCCTCACCATCCATCCATGCATTTTCAGAAACCGCTTAATCCTGTACAGGGTCGCGGTGAGCCGGAGCCTATCCCGGCAGACACAGGGCGCAAGGCAGGGCTATACCTTAGATGGGACGCCAGTCCATCACAGGGCATCGGGAACAATTTAGTCCGCAGGCCAATTAACCTATGCAGCAGCATGTCTTTGGACTGGAGGAGGAAACTGGAGTGCCCGGAGAGATTCTCGGTCGCGGCACCCACAACCTGGAACAGCCTGCCACACCTATTGCGCCAAACACAGTCCCCCACAGCCTTCAAAAAAACTCTTAAAAAATCACCTCTTCACCAACTCACAACACACCGACTGAGTAGGGCTCCGCGCCTCCGAATCAACGGGTGCAACGCGCCCGGAGAAAATGCGCGCGTTACAAAAGTAGATTATTAGTATTACGTGGTCACTGTGCATGTGTCAGCCCAGTAAACATGCCAATGTTGAGCCAACGTTGGCATGCGGCTGGAGCCATTGGCTCAACGTTGGCGTAAAGTTAGGCCAACATTCCATGTTTACTGCAAATTACACCCTGCACACCCTTGCGAGTGAGAAGTGCCATCTCCACAGCTTTTAACGGACAACGATGTCCAGAGGCTGACCAGCGTGCTTCGAAGAATCGCAGAGAAGAAGAACGGAAAAATATTTTCACACGTAACATAAAAATCGAAAAAAATCAGGCAAACAAGAGACCGTTAAAGCTCAGTCGTCGACTCTGCCAGGGCTGTGTGTTGGTGGGAGCGGAGGGAGCCGGGAACTTCCCCCGCTTTCTTCGTCAATGGGTTTTCCTGATGCCGGGGCATTTCCTCGGGGATCCATCCAAACAACGGCGACCGGCGCCGCGGCTGGAGCTTGGGTAGCGCCTGGACTGAAGCTTCAGTCTGCGCCACGAGTTCGTTCCCAGTCTGATCGCCTGTCGCTGATTCCCCCACTTTGAGCCCCACTGATGCGGAAATCTGAACCCCGATCCGAAATGCTTGATTGCCCCCGTCCCAAAACACGCCAGTATGAAATCCCCTATTCTGATCCTTCAGTCTGATGCCCCAAGTCTGAATCCTGAATTCCTGACCCCGCATTCTTGATGCTTCGTTCTGATCCGATACCGCATTCCCGATCCCGCGTGTTGAGCCGCCAGTCTGATCTCGGATTCCTGCCCCGCCACTGATTCCGTCAGTCCGTTTTTTTATTTAAGCTGGAAGAAAGATAGATAGATGTTTATTATCACAGCAGAAAATACACAGTGAGCCCGCAAGCTCTTTACAGGATTCCTGCATTGACACAACAAACATGAAAATTTACTAAAAATAAATAACAAATTAACTAAACAAAAAAATAACCATTTACACACACCATTGCACATAAGTGACAAAATAAATAATAAATAAGTTAAGAAAACGAATGAACCGTTGAGCTATGTATCTTTTTTAACAGTTGTCCATCAGGGATGGGTAAGCAAGTTGCAGCATCCAAGGCCCACCCACACTCGGAGAACTTCCGCAGCACCGGGGTGAAATTTAGTCCGGACAATTAACCTTGGCAGCATGTCCTTGGACCGTGGGACGTAACTGGAGTACCTGGCGAAATCTCACACAGAAAGGAACCCTAGCCAGGAATCGAACCCGAGTGCTTCTTGCTGCGAGGGGGCAGCGCTAGTCACCGCGCCACCGTGCCGCCCTACGGAGACCTCCTCCACAGATCCCCTTTTGTGGACCCCGTATCCCCCTCTCCGAACCCCTTCCCCCACACCTCTCTCTGCGCCCTGCACCCTTCGTAGCTCTATCGCAGGGGTCATCGGGGGCAGTAGAAATCCGCGGCAACATCGACACCCACGTTACCTCCCCTCCAAAGTCGAAGCTAACGGGGAGCCAACCCCACTCGGAGAACTTCCGCGGATGTCTGCAGGCAGCGCCGGGATAGAGTAGGGGGTCTCAATGGCCCCATTGTTTTGAATGCCCCACCGCCTCGCTCCTTACCTCTCTCCCCTCCATCGCTCCCCCATCTCTCCCGCATCCCTGCCGTCCAGCAGCGACTCCTCAGCTCGACTCTCCGTGCACAATCACCTACTCGACTTCCAAGTTCCAGGTTCGATACGCGCCCGCAGCACACGCACACACATGCGCATATACAAAGACAAAGATCCCCCGTATAGCCTTAACAGACTGTAGGGGCAAGTTCCGTTAGCGAGCACCTATGAAGGTCGACACGGCACGCACATTGACACACAGAGCCAACTATCCTCCCGTGTAGACTTTACGAGAATGTTGGGGCAAGTGCAGTTTGCGAGAATCTGTTGAGGCGAGCTTGGTGGCGTGGTCGACATCACACCCGACCGCCTTTGTCTCCCCAGTGCTGATGTTTACACAATGCGCCAGGGTACGACTCAGTTAAGGCTGAGTGGATTGGTTCGGAAACAACGTCACTGCTGTAGCCGGGTATCGAACTCGGGTGGCCGCCTGGTTCGGAGCGCAGCGCCCGATGGACTGCTGACTGTCGCATACAAAGACAAAGATCCCCGTGCAGCCTTAACAGACTGTAGGGGCAAGTGTCGTTTGCGAGTAGCACCTATGTAGGTCGGCACGGTACACGAGGGGGTGGATGGCCAGCACCACGCTCGGCCGCCTTTGTCTCCCTCGTGGCAATATTTACACATCGCACTAGGTACTCATTTGAGGCTTCTTCTTCTTTGCGATTCTTCGAAGCACGATGGTCAGCCTCTGAGTCGACCTAGGGGAGGGCCAGGACCGGTTCAGACAATCGTCACTGGTGTTGGCCGTGAGCGGGATTCGAACTCGGGTCGCCAGGTTTGTAGCCCAGCGCACTTACCTATGAGCCACCGCTCCCCCTGACACACGGAGAAACAAGGCGTTAGATACATACAGACAGGCACACGCAGACAAACCCACACACACAGATCCACTCAAGCACGCATAGAGACGCCACACACGCCCACACAAAAGACAACGTGTAGCGTTTAAAAGACTGGGCCAAGTGCTGTTAGCGAGCAACTGTTAATCTGACAAACGCTTGTGCAGAGGTTAGAGATGTTACATTACGATACAGTGGGTATGTTAACGTTATCGGCAGGGCTTGTGTCAGGCTACGAGTGTGACGAACATTCGGGCTAGTATTTCAGATAATGTTAGGGGTAGGGAGAGTTAAAATGTGGTTATGGCTGGTGTAAGGAGTGTGGAGATGGCTGGTGTTAGGGGTAATGCAGGGATATCTTCACTGTCACAGTGCAACACGTTCCCGTGACGTCTGTTGTTGACAACGCTTTCTGCTGCGATGATTGCTTTGACGACTTGGAGTTTACCTCGATGTCCATCCATCCATTGTCAGAAACCTCTTAATCCTGTACACTTGTATAGGGTCACGGTGAGCCGGAGCCTATCCCGGCAGACACATGGCGAAAGGCAGGACCATGCCCAGGATGGGACGCCAGTCCATCACAGGGTACCGGGGGCAAATTAGTCCGCAGGCCAATTAACCTATGCAGCAGCATGTCTTTGGACTCTGGGAGGAAACCGGAGTGCCCGGCGAAAACCTAGGCAGACACGGGGAGAACGTGCCAACTCCACACAGAAGGGCTCCCTTGATGTCCTTTTGGGAATATTGCTGATTCTCTGAAGTTTCAGACTAGTAATCAATACGTGGAAAAGCTGAGGTAAGCCTTGGTGTTGTGCAGATAGCATTTGCACAACATAACAAATATATAAAGGCTTCGAACCCGGTACGTTCAGTGCGGACATACATGCAAACACTTGCTTTGCCCTGTAGAGGGTCGTAGTGAGCTGGAGCCTATCCTTTTACTTTGTGATTGTATATATTGTTTGTGTTGGTTGGTTGGTTAGTACGTTTATTGTGTCGCAGGAAACCCGATGTCAGATCTCACCAGCTCACTGGGTATGTTCTGCTTTAATAATTAACATTTATCTATCTATCCCGGCAGACACGGGCACAAGGCAAGGCTACACCCAGGATGGGATACCAGTCCATCGCAGGACACCGGAGGCAATTTAGTCAGCAGGCCAGATAAACCTCGGCAGCATGTTGTTGGACTGTGGGTAGAAAAACCGGAGTACCCGGTGAAACCACACACGTGGGCACGGGCAGACCATGCAATCTCTGCACAGAAAGGCACCGAAGGCGATAATCGGCCCGGAAACCTTTTTGCTGGGAGGTGCGAGCGTTACTCCCTGCACCACCCTGCGCCCGGTGTAACAGATATATCGAACCCCACAAGGCCAGGTTATACACCCCTCCCCCCGGGCTAGCCTGTTTAATACCCCGGGTGTATTCTGGGCTAGTCCAGTATCGCGGTCGACTTGAAACAGCATAGGCCACTTTAACCCCGGGTATAGTCTGGGCAGGGGGTATATGGTTGGCCTGTTACACCGGGGATAGTGTTAGGGAGCGTGTTAGTGACACGGCTCGTGTCCGGAGCATGGCTGGCGTGAGCGATAGGTCTGCTGCTCGTGCAGGCCGCGTGAGAGCGGTGGGGCTGACGCATCGTCGGGGGTCGCTGCCCGCTCAGTGGTTGAACCCTCAGTCAAAATAAACACTCCGATACAAAACCAAATAAAGCGTGAGCGACATCAAACACGAGAGGCCGGGGTTTGTGTTTGTGGCGGACAAACAGCGATGTTTGTCCTCTCGGTTGGCTGTCCTCCCCAGTCCTCTGGCTCCTCCTGTCCCCCCCATGGCCTCATGCCCGAATGTCCCCCTGCGTCCTCGTGGACCCCTCGTTCAAAATGCGAGCCACGCTGTATTGCTGCTGCTGCTGCTGCTAGAAACCAAATGTCCTGCCACGTGTCTGTGTGTCCCTTGTCGCCCTTTGTCGCCGTGTCTTCATTCAAAATTCTACCAAACACTTCGAGGCCGAGGAGCTGAAAGACAACGATGTCCAGAGGCTGACCATCGTGCTTCGAAGAATCGCAAAGAAGAAGATTCAAAATGCCTGGCGTGGTCGTTTTGTTGTTGCTGCTGGTGAAATATTGACTGGCTGTGCCACCCTCCCCTCGTATCACGTCTCCCTGTTGCCCCCCGTCTCCCCGTGTGGCGCCCTAGCGTTGCCAGTTATGTAATCCAATTGCTCGTCGTGTCTCCCTTTGTCTCCACCGTCTCCCCGCGCGTCTCCCCACCTCCCTGTGTGTGTGTCTCCCCGTCTCCCTGTGCTTCCCCCCATCTTCCCGTCTTCTTCTTTTCGATTCTTCGAAGCGTGATGGTTATATGACAGTTTCCCATTTCTCTACACAGTTCTTTGCATTTTTATTGAACTCCGCAAGGTCTTCCACTGAATCCGTGTCTGCTCGTCTCCGTGTGTCTCCCCCCCCCGTCTCCCCGTCTCCCCTCGCCTCCCCTCGCCTCCCCCCCGTTTAGGATGCGCGTGCTGGTGGTGACGGCGCTGGTGCTGCTGGCCGTGGTGCCGCTGCTCGCCGCGCCCCCCAAGGAGAAGAAGGCCCGCAAGAAGCCGCGTCCCACGCCGCCTCCCACGCAGCCGCCGCCGCCGCCAGCGGAGCCCGATTACGACGCGGAGGCCACGCAGGGCCCCGCGCCCGACCTCAGCAACTACGACGACCTCCTGGACTATGACAGCGACCTGCTGGGGGAGCCCAAGGTCAGGGGACTCGGGCGGATAATAATAATGATAGCATTTTATAGAGCGCCTTTCACCCGAGGGTCCCAAAGGGCTGCACAAGGGCCGCGGAGAGAACGAAATGTCAACAACGACAGAAAAAAATACTAATAAAAAACCAAAGCAACACACATTAAATGATTAAGGCTGCTTTGAATCCACTGAAAGGTCGTGAAACTGGCAATCTTAAGAGCGGCAAAAATCTGCCAGCGTCCCCTAAGATGGCCGTCACTTCCTTATAGACAAACACGGAGGGAGACAGGCTAGACAGATAGATGTTTATTATTACAGCAGAACAATACCCGGTGAGCTTGCAAGCGCTTGACGGGATTCCTGTGACGCAAACATGCACATTGACAAAAATAAATACAAATAACAAATTTACCAAACCAAAAAAAACATTTACACACAAACCATGGGCACCTTTTTTGCCAGTGTGCAAATAATGTAAAATATACAAGGTTTAACTTTTTCTGGCAATGAGAGAAGTGTTGAAATCTTAAAACACCAAATGGACACCCGTTTGCAAAGGTTCCAGTTTGCAAGCGGCCATACATGCTTGTGGCAAAAACATGCAAATAAAAAACACAGCCATACATTGCGATGGGGTCGCGGTGGAGGCAGCGGGGGAGAGCTTGAGCCCCGACCGCGGTGCCTATGATGGACTGGCGTCCCTTCCTAGGTATAGCCCTGCCTTGCGCACTGTGTCTGCCGGGATAGGCTCCGGTTCACCGCAACCCTTTACAGGATAAAGCAAGTTCTGACAATTAACGAATTCATTATTCAAAGACACTCTTAACCATGACTGTAACAACAACACTGTAAGCCTGATGCGACCCTGACCCTGCACTCTGCACGGCTGAGACCGTCAGGCCATGTAATAATAATAATATCAATTTATATAGCGCCTTTCACCCGAGGGTCACA
>JAZEWU010000043.1:5103646-5117460 GCA_036362915.1 Geotria australis | reverse complement strand
GGAGGGAGGAGGTGGTTGGAGGGGAGCGTGGAGGCACGGAGCAGTGGAGGTGGAGGAGGGGAGGCCGGCCGCTCGGTCCGCGCCGTGGACCCGTGAGCTGCTAAGGCCCCAGCGGAGGACGGGGCCGGTGGAACCCCGAGGAGGAGGATAAGGAGCCATTATCACCATCGTCACCATCGTGCTGCTCGTGGACTACATCGACCAGCATCGCCACAATGGGCGTAGAGGCCCGCAGCCTGTCCCGGCAGGCACAGGGCGCAAGGCATCCACACGGGACCCGACGCCAGCACAGCACAGGACACCGGAGGCAATTGAGTCAACAGGCAGATAAACCTAGATAGCAGCGGCGTGTCTTTGAACTGTGGGAGAAACCCGAAGCACCCGGCGAAAACCCACGCGGACACGGGGTGGAGAGAACACGCAAACTCCGCAAAGAAAGGCAGCCGAGCAGGGGATCGAACCCAGGGTCTTGTTGCTGTGAGGCGGCAGCGCTACTCACTGCGCAGACACCGTCCCGCCCGGTCATCATCATAAGCGTGATTAGCATCGTTCAAAAGCGACCGTCATTATGACCAAACCTCATCACGGTCCACACCCAGCCCCCTGCTCACGCACACCCGCCCTGCTCACGGACAACCAGCCCCCTGCTCACCCACACCCACCCTGCTCACCCACCAAAGATAAAGACCCCCGTATAGCCTTAACAGACTGTAGGGGCAAGTGCCGTTGGCGAGCACCTATTAAGGTCGACACGGCACACGAGGAGGGGGGTGACCAGCTCCACGCCCCGCCACCTTTGTCTCCCTAATAGCGATGTTTACACACCGCACTAGGTACTCATTTGAGGCTGAGTCGACCTAGGGGAAGCCCGGGAACGGTTCAGAAAATCGTCACTGGTGTTGGCCGTGAGCGGGATTCGAACTCGGGTCGCCAGGTTTGTAGCCCAGCGTGCTCACCCACCCCCACCCTGCTCACCCGCGCCAGCCACGCTGCTCATGGTGAGCACAAAGGAAGCGTCGTGCTCTGAAAAGTTGAATCATCGCATTCCCCCCCCGCGCGCGCACTACTGTGCACACGCATCGCATTACGATCGTACACGCGCATAAATCACCCCCCCCACCCACACACACCATCTGGGGTGACCCCCCCCCCACACATACACAGCATCTAGGGTGACCCCCACGGGCCCCGGGGTCAGAATCAGCTGTTTGAGCGCCAGAGCACGCGGGCGGATGTGCGGCCCCACACCCTGGCAGCACGCCGCGCCTACGCTGCCCGACATGCACACCCCGGCATGCGTGCACACCCCGTCATAGTGTACACACCCCGTCATAGTGTACACACTCTCACAGAGGCCCGCAGCCTGTCCTGGCAGATACAGGGCGCAAGGCATCCGCGGGGCGGGACGGCAGCCCATAACGCGCAAATATTCATTCACTGTCGAAGGTATTCATTCGACGAAAGAACGACTCAGAGGAACGAGGAAAGCGCGGAGAGGCGGAGGAGGCAGCTAGGCGGTTTTGCCGGCGCCATATTGCCACACGCTGCTTCCTATATATTATGTTATAGGCCAAATAATTAACGAGTCTTTTTTTTTACAGGAGCCAGTGTTAGAGACAGGAGCCAGGTGTTAGATATCGCAGGAATTCCGCATCCAGAGTTCGCAAGCGCGCTGCGTATTTTCTGCTGCGATAAAAAAAATCTATCCTCACAGCACGTAAACGAAATGGGAAAACTAGATATTTGGCAACGTTCCGCGTTAGAGGCCCTCACGGCACGGAGACGCCTTGATCCACGCGCCGTGAAGACGCCGTGGTGGGGCCGACACGACGCCCGCTGGGTCGTGCGGCGGCCACACGCACAGTGGCACCCATGCGCGTCTTGCCCAGCCGCGTCGCTAATTGCACTCGGGCACCACCGCCAACGCACTCACCACATGTTGCGTACATTTGTAACAAAAGACAAAGATGCCCCGTATAGCCTTAAACACACACGGGGGCAAGTGCTCGCGTGTATGCAAAGACGAAGATAATAATAATCTACTTTTGTAACGCGCGCATTTTCTCCGGGCGCGTTGCACCCGTTGATTCGGAGGCGCGGTTTGTTGTGAGTCGGTGAAAAATTGACTTTTTAAGATCCTCCCGTCTGGCCTTATTGTTGGGTCAAGTGTTAGCGAGTAGCACCTAAACCACAGGTTGGCACGGCACACGAGACGGCGGGTGGCCAGCACCACGCCCGGCCGCCTTTATCTCCCTTAGTAACGCGATGTTTACACACCGAACCACTTTACTCATTTGAGGCCGAGCCGACCTAGAGGGGGGTGGGCCCAGGACCGGTTCAGAAAATCATCACCGGTGTTGGTGGGCCGTGAGGGGGGAATCCAACTTGGCTGTGCCGGGGATCGTAACGCGGCGCGGTAAACGCCACGGTGGCGCTCCCCGCGCACCGCTCTCGCGTGGAGCCCCGAGGCGGCCCGGCTCCCGTCTCACGCCCCGCCGCGCTCTCCCGCCACCCGGTGGCCACACTCACGCACTACAGCCTGTGTAATTCATTCATTCCCTGTACGTGTACAGAATTAAGCGGTTTCTGACAATGGATGGATGGATGGATCCATTGTCGGGAACCGCTTAATATTGTAACAGGGTCGCGGTGAGCCGGAGCCTATCCCGGCAGACACGGGGCGCAAGGCAGGGCTATACTCAGGATGGGACGCCAGTCTATGGCAGGGAACCGGGGGCAATTTAGTCCGCGGGCCAATTAACCGATGCGGCAGCATGTCTTTGGACTGTGGGAGGGAACCGGAGTGCTCGGCGAAAACCCACGCGGACACGGGGAGAACATGAGGCTATGTACTGATGTAGGTTTTCATGGCTCCGTGTAAGAGAATGCAGGTTTTCGGGAAAGCCCTGTCGAGCGGTCATCCTCTCAACACGGCTATTTCGAAAGAGCAGCTCTTCTGAAAACTGCTCTTAAGAACGGTTTTTTTCGGGATAGCCGTGTCGAGCGTGCCTACTGTTTCTCTCTCTCACGAGCGTGGCGCGTGCCACCAAGAGGAGTGGGCCTCACCGTCAGCGCAACGGTCACGAAGCTCGAGCCTGACTCACTCTCACGGCTAACATCAGCGGCGAGTGATACGCGAACTAGTCCTGGCTGGCCCTCTAGCCCACAAACCCACACTAACCAGCGTGGTGAAGTATGGTCAAACAACCGCCACGACCGACACGGCACCGAGAGCCCTTCGCAGCCCATCGACAAAGGGCTGCGACTCACTGAATGGCTCGACAACACTTTAATAGATCGACGAAATTAAACGTCCCGCCTCGAGCCGTGTACAGGGTTAAGCGGTTTCTGACAATGAACGAATGAACACGAGGCGAGTGTTGCGCGCGACCAGGAACTCAGGCGGCGTGTTCGGCAGCGGAGCGACGATTCACTCCCTCGCGGTCCGATTACTCATCGTCGTCCGATTTAAAGATTTCATTCAAATCACACGTGCGCGTATCTATTTATGGATATTTGTGGCGGTCGTGGGGGCCTCCTGCGGGGGCAACGCGAGGCCCGGGCCGAGTCTTCGTCACCGTCGCGCCACCGGCCTCACTTCTCGTAGACGACGTTCCCCTGCGTGATCACGTGACTGATGATGTCACCGTGACAGCCCAGCTGGTAGATGATGTGCTCCCACCTGCCGGGCGTCACCACGGCACACACACACACGTGACCACGGCACGCACAGACACGTGCACACGTCAACACTTGTGGGTCAACACGCGCAGGTAGAATAAGACAAATGTCTCCGTATAGCCTTTCAAAAGACATTCGTGGGCAAGTGTCGTTAGCGAGCACCTATGAAGGCCGGCACGGCTCGCGGAGGGGTAGGTGGCCAGCACCATGCCCGGCCGCTTTTGTCTCTTTAGCAGCGATATTTACACACCACACCAGGTACAGCACTCATTTGAGGCTTAGCGGGGCCGAGGACCGGTTCAGATAATCGCACGCCGCGTGTCGGTAGCCGTGTGCGGGAATCGAACTCTGGTCACAGCCAGGTTTCGTATCCCGGCGCGCCGACCGCCGGGCCGCCGCTCCCCGCGCGCGCGCGCACGCAGAGCGCAGCACCGTACCTGTCCTCGGAGATGATGACCATGTCGCCCTGCTTCCCCGGCTCCAGCGAGCCGTGCCGCTCCTCGCAGCCC
Organism: Geotria australis; assembly: GCA_036362915.1. Lineage (NCBI taxonomy): Eukaryota > Metazoa > Chordata > Hyperoartia > Petromyzontiformes > Geotriidae > Geotria > Geotria australis. Next base: position 5,113,270 of record JAZEWU010000043.1, on the reverse strand, counting down.
ACGGCGTAGGCCGCGTTGATGGTGGCGGCCGCCAGCGCCTCGGGCAGCGACATGCGTAGGCGCACGCACGCCAGGTTCATCACCACCGGCTGTGCCACGCAGACGACCGTCCCCCGCGGAGCCTCAATACGACGTAGGGTCAAGCGCCGCGAGCGAGCGGCGCCTCTAAAGGCCGGCGCGACGCACGACGGGGCGGGTGGCCGGCACCGACCTCGGCCACCTTTATCTCCGTAGCGGCGATGTTTAAACACCGCGCCGGACACGCTACTCGTTTGAGGCCGAGTCGACCTAGGCATGGACCGGGACATGTGCGTTACCATGGCGATGCAGTAGGCGTTGGGGTTGAAGTCGCTCCCGAGCGCCACGATGACGCCGGCGTCGATCATCGCCCTCGCTCGCGGCTCCTTCAGCCTGGGGGCGGAGGTCGAAGGGCGAGCGACGGGGGGGGTCAAGGGTCAGGTGACACGGTTATTCTCACTGCCTGGGTTCTGACCTGAAGGTTTCTCGAGAACCCCGTTTAATCCCGTGCAGGGTCGTGGGGGGCCGGAACCTGTCCCGGCAGACGCATACCCTGTCCGGTCCATCGCAGGGCACCGGGGGCAATTTAGTCAGCAGGCCAATAACCTTGGCGGGAGCATGTCATTTGACGGTGGAGGAAACCGAAGTACCCATCGAAAACCCACGCGGAAACGGGGAGAACATGCAAGTTCTAACCTCGTTGACCCCCCCGCGTGACCCCGGCCTGACCTGAGCACGTATGCGGTGGAGGGCAGCAGCACGGCGGCACAGCGCGCCGTCGCCATGGCGGCGATGCCCGCGTCGCTCGTCTCCTCCAGGTGGCTGACGGCACGGGCCCCCAGCTCCGCCGCCAGCTGCGGCGCCACGGCAACGCGCGGTTCGTCGCTAGGCAACGCGATCGCCGGGCAGCCCGGCATAGCAACGCGCGGCTTGTCGCTAAGCAACGAAGTGGCTAAGAAATGTAGAGCAGTAACGTAGTAGCACACAGCCCAGCATAGTAGCATAGCAATACATGGTAGCAACACACAGCCGATCGATTATAACATAGCGACTCTCAGTTTAGTAACATAGCAGAGCACAGATTAACGTGGCAGCAGCATGTCTGTGAACTGTGGGAGGAAACCGGAGTATCCAGCGAAAACCAATGCGGACACGGGAAGGCAAAAACACATAAGCTCCACACAGAAGGGCGGCACCCACGCCGGGAATCACCGCTCACAACAACGAGCGGAGCGCCTGGCGTCTAAAACGTAGCAAATTGGCACCGTCGGGAGCACCGGTGGTGCATCTGCCAGTCATCTCAGTCGGCCAGCCCATCGCGTCCGGGTTTGTCCCGTGACGTCCCGCCATCGGCGGATCCTCCGACGCTACAAGTGACGGCCTCGACGCGCACCTAGCCTGGCACGAGCGCCGTAGCGGACGGGGGATGGGGTACGGGGGGTCGGACGGGTCACCTCGCCGGAGCCCATGTCGGTGAACTCGTCTCCGTGGAAGTTGAGCAGGAAGCCGAGGTCGCGCGCGGCGGCGAGCACGGAGCGCGCGGCGTCGCGCTCGAACACGCCGCGCTCCAGGAACACGTCGGCCAGCTCGACGCGCAGCGAGCCCTCCGCCACGAGGCGCCGCACCGCCGGGAGGTGCTCGCGCGCCACCTCCTCCGCATACTCGCCCGCGTCGCGGCCTCTAGCGGGGGCACGGGGTCACCGGGTTACGGGGGCACGGGGTCACGGGCGTTCGCGCGCAACACGCCCACGATGACGACGACGACCGCCGTTCGCCGCCGAGTGGCGGCGTGCGCGCAGGGCCAGATGCGCCGCGAGGCCGTCGCGTGACGCGTCGAGGGCTCGCCGCCGGCAGGAGGTCGCGGCACGCGCCCGCGGGCCGCCCGGCCGACACGACCGGCGGTCGCGGGTGCTTGCCTGGGCACGGCGTGCGCGCCGCAGTAGGAGCTGACGATCCTGAGCGGCACGAGCTCGCGCGCCCGCTCCAGCGCCTGCAGCTGGCGCAGCTCGGCCGCCAGCTCGAGGCCGTAGCCGCTCTTGGCCTCGACGACGGTGGTGCCGGCGCGCAGCGCGCGGCGCAGGCGCTCGCACAGCGACGCCAGCAGCTGCGGCTCGCCGGCGGCGCGCGTGCGCTCCACCGTGAAGTGGATGCCCCCGCCCGCGCGGTGCACCTCCAGGTAGGAGGCGCCCGCCAGCTGGGGGGTGGGGCCAGGGGGGGGAGGGGGATGTGGGGGGAGGGGGCAGTGGGGGATGGGGAGGGGAGGAGGGGGGCGGTGAGAGGGAAGGAGAAGGAAGGTGAGAGAGGTGAGTGGGACAGAGAGAATGGGAGAGGCGGAGGTGACAGGATGAGTGATGGGAAGGTGAGTGGTAGAGCGGTGAGAGAATGAAAGGGTGAGCGAAGGGGGTGGGTGAGTGGTAAGTGGGTGAGTATTGAGAGGGTGAGCAGTGAATCGGTGAGCATCGCGGTAGCTGGGTGGCAAGACGGTGAGCAGCGTAGGGTGAGTGTTTGGGGGTTAGGGAGACACCGGGTGAGTGTTGGGAGAGCGGATGAGCGAGTGTGGGACCGGGCGAGTGAATGACGAGACGGTGAGCGGTGGGAGCGCCGCTCACCTTCATGGAGAACTCGTGGACGCGGTCGCCGGCCCACACCGGGTGAGTGTGCGCGTCCACCAGGCCTGGGCACACCGGGGGTCACGGAGGGCAGCGTGAGGGAGGGTGAGGGGGGGGTGAGGGAGCATGAGAGGCTGCCACTCGTCTGAGAGGGAGGGATGGTAAGGGTGAGGGTGGGTGAGGGTGGGTGAGGGAGGGTGAGTGTGAGGAGGGAGACGGGAGTGCCGGTCACCTGGGATCACGCTGTGTCGCTGCGCGTCGATGACCCGGTCGAAGGAGCATCCCTGAAAGCGCGCGGCGATCTCCTCCGCCGGCCCCACCGCCACCACGTCCCCATCCCTGCGCGCGGCGCCACCGCTCGTTACGACAATCAACGCGCGGCACCACCGCTCGTTATCGAGACTCGGAGCGGGGCAACGAGGCCGTCCAGAACAAAATCCTCACTCGAGACCCGAAAATCATGGCACATCCTGGCTGCGACATTCCTCCTCTTCCTCGAAGACACGGGTGGAACCATAACCTGCATTGCAACATCATCACCGGGCCGACACGCGCGTCTCCTTCACGAGTGGAAGTTAAACACAAGCCACAGGAGTGCGACTGCGGCCATGCAACCCACACTGTGGACCGTGTAGTGAACCTATAGAGACACGTAAAGATGCATAGAGGCCCAGAGGGATACGGTGACTGTCATCTATATAGTAAGATGTTATCGGTATAATGCTGTAGAGTAGTTGTCTTTTAATGGTGGGAGCAAACCGGAGTACATAGCAAAAACCCACGCGGGCACACGGAGAGAACACACAAACTCCACACCGAAATAAGGCACACGAGTTGGGAATCGAACCAAGAGTTCTTGCTGAGGTGGAGTGTGCAGGAGGTTCAGCCAGGGGGCACATAGTGAGCTGGCTGCTCGGCGCACTCCACTCCACGCCCTCTCTCCTCCAGTAACTGAGGCTTCTATCTAATCCTCCAGTCAACATTTGCTCAGTGGGAGGTTGTTATTCTCTTATGCAGCCCCACTGTTTAGAATTCCCTTTCCTCAGCAAACAGTGCTTTTTGTCGCCCTGCCCCCTGTTCAAATTAGGCTCAAGATGCTGGTGTTTTTAAGTCTGCCTTTATACAGATGTAGAGACTCACAGAGACTCATAGACTCACAGACACCCAGAGGACTCAGTTACACCCGCCTCTTTTTCTCTATTACATAAGCCCACTGTTTATGCCCTGCATCGTGAAATGCGTTCGCATTAATCCACCGCTCTGTAAACCCACATTGCAGCGACAATTCAACAAATCACCGAGTCGGTCTTAGGGGCCAGGCTGCAGCCCCGCTTAGCTTCTGATTACCCAACAAGTCTCGTCGGGGCGACGCATCCATTGCCGCGTTATCTCCAGACAACACACACAGACACCACACACACACATATACCACACACACACAGACACACAGGTACCATACACAGAGAGCTACCACACACACGCACACATATACCACACACACACACGCGGCAACCGTCACAACGCATGAGCAGGCCGCGCCGCGCCGCCGTCACCGCGGCCTCACCGCACCTGCCGACCACCACGCTGCCGTTGGGGACGATGGCCAGGTTCGTCATGTCCGCTCCGGTGAGGTATCGCTGGCGGGCGCCGCACACCGCCACCACCTGCGCCGCGCCCCGCACCAGCAGGCGGTACGCCGTCGGCACCGCCGAGCCGCCTCCGCCGCCTACGACGCCACCGCTCATCGCGACGCTGGCGAGGCCGTCCGGGCGCCGTGCCGGGAGTCGAGTGAGGACCCGGTGGAGATGGTTGAGCGCCGGGAGGGGGCGGGGGGGGGGTCACCGGCCCTGACCTCGGGTAAGGGATCATTAACCTGGTTTGGTCACAGTTGAGAGGAGAGGGTGGGTTACGTGCTGGCCAATTAGGGTGGGCACTGCCGTCCCGCCTCTACCAATCGGACGGCATGCAGAAAAACACACACCATGCCACACACACACACACACCATATAATACACATTTACTATACCCCATACACACACACACCGTGGCACACAAATCACACAACACGCATGCACTATACCAAAGATAGCCTTAAAAACATAATAGGCCGTAGGGTCAAGTGCTGTTAGCAAAGCACCTATAAAAGTATAGCATGGCACGCCATGGGCTAGGTGGCCAGCCCCACACCCGGCCGCCTTTAACTCCCTAGTGGTGATGTTTCCACACCGCACCAGGTACTACCCATCTGAGGCCGAGTCAACTTAAAGAAGGCCCAAGACCGGTTCAGAAAATCGTCACTTGTGTTGGCCGTTCGTGGCAATCAAACTCAAGTCGCAGGGTTCACAGCGCGCGGCAGGCTAACTGCTGAACCTCCGCTCCCCATTACACCGGACACGCACACTCACAATCCATACACACTCACACACCCACACACCCCCTTGGGACTTGTTGTTGGGGCCTCAGATGGAGCTCTGCTTGCTGTGTTTGCTTTTGCTTGCGTCAATAGTTCCTGACCAGTGGAGGCTCGCCGTGGCAAGTGCCTGTGTTCTTTTTGGCGACGGATGGGGTTCAACTTGTACTCGAGGACCACGTGTGCCGTGTGTATTCTAACTGTGGACATTAAATCAAATGTATTCGATGTTCTTGTAGGTTTTCACGGCTCGGTGTGTGAGAATTTCTCTGTTACAGCTGTTATATCGGGATAGCCGTGTCGAGTGTTCAATGGTCCCGACCATTGTTGACAGGCGATTGACAGAATTAGCTGGTGTCACAGGCAGCATATTCTCTGTTGGGAGAGTGCGAAGAGTGATGCAGAGCCTGAGATGAGGTAAAGCGCTGGGCAGAGACGACCCACGAAGCAAACCGCTGAGGGTCGCGATTTTATACAGGCTGCCCTATATCACATCATTAGGACTGTCTGGACCTCAGGATGGGTTCCCTCCCCCCGTGTGAGGCTGGGAAAGGTTCACCAAGGGAGACGCAAGCGGGAGTGCTCGACGGGGTTCATTGGAACACGCAAACTCCTCCAGCACGATAAGACCGTCTCAAGTTTCTCAAGGCATTTATTTATTACGCTTTACAAATCATTCACATTGTGATCTCACGTGCTTCGCCGATCCAATCACCTCCACACACGACCGCTAAACCCCAAAAAATAAACGACGGAAATAACAAAACCCAAAGCGAGCGGCCGATTCCCGGCGAGCAGGTCGACGCCGGATCGGCGACGCTCGGCTGAATTTAAGGCGCTGCGACGTACGTATTTATATGTGTATCCGTCCGTCCGTCCCGGTGTCCGTTCGTCAAGAGTTTCCCCCCATTAACTCGGGACGCCGGCAACGGCGCAGAATGCATTGGCAGGTGCCGCTGGTCCCGGCAAAGTCGCCACAGCCACACGCGCGCGCGCGCGCGGCAGCAAGGCGGCAGAACCAGGTAAGGCCAGAGAGGTGGGGAAGGTGTGAGGGAGGGTTGGGGGGACAGGAGGTGGGGGCGAGGTGGGGGGGGAAGACAAAGGGAGGCAGAGGGAGACGGGGTGAGGAAAGCGGAGGAAGGCAGAGGAAGGAAGAGGCAGAGGGGGAGGAAATGGCAGCAAGGAGAATGCTGAGGGAGAGGTGGGTTTTCGCCGGGCCCTCCGGTTTCCTCCCACAGTCCAAAGACATGCTGCTGTCTAGGTTAAGTGACCCGCGGACTAAATTGACCGCGGTGCCCTATGATGGACTGGTGTCGCATCGGGGTTATAGCCCTGCCTTGCACCCTGTGTCTGCCGGGATAGGCTCCGGCTCACCGTGACCCTGTACAGGATTAAACGGTTTCTGACAATGGACGGATGGAAGAGGTATATGGGGGAGGCAGAGACAGGCATGGAGAGAATCATGGAAGCAGGGAGAGACCAGTGGAGGAACGGCGGATGGAGGCTCGGTACCTGGGAACCCCGACTCGCGATGTTAGAGCAGTGTCTGGGATGTGGGAGCAGCAGGGGTGAGTGGAGGGGGTGGCAGGGGAGGCAGGGGGTTCACATGCTGGGTGCGAGCCAGTTGAGGAACTTCATGGCGACCTCGAATCCCAGGAAGCACGCCTGTGGGGACACAACGGCGGCACGACACTCCTCAGCAACACCGCCACCGTCATCATCAATACCCGCTTTAATCCTGTACAGGGTCGCGCACAGCCGGAGCCTAGCCCGGTACACACAGGGCGCTAGGCAGGGCTATACCCAGCATGAGATGTCAGTCCAGCGCAGGAAACATGTCGTGAGACGAAGAGTTCAGTGGGAAACCTCGCAGGGCATCACCGCTGGTTAGAGAACGGCCCGCTGAACGAGACACTGCAGAACTGCTCATGAGATCCCTTCTGGCAACCCCTTCCTGCACATGCTGTACTACCGAGAGATATTTGTTTCACTGCAGTAAAACCAGTATAGAAATTTACAATTTGTCAAAATCCTCAAAACTGGTAATTGCTCTCAAGAGCAGCTCTTTTAGGATAGCTATGTCGAGAGAGGTGAAAACACATTCTCAAAACTGGACTTGAGCCCAACACTCACATGACCGCAAGCTCTCTACACTTGTGTAACTACGGCTGAGTGGTCGCATCCCAGATTTCACACTTGATCTCCATTGGCGACAGCTCACAGCTCCGACCTCTGAGTCACCTGGCCGCCTGCCACTGGGGTCATTTAGATAGGCGGCCATACCAACACGTGTTAACATTTATACGTGGCACGAGCATAAATGTGTGATCCACAGCAAGGGTCAGCGTATCACGCGCACAGTTATATATGATGGAGCAAGTGTATTGTATCCATAGTGAAGCTCTGTTTATGAGTTTATGTCATGTGAAAAAGTGTGTAAGTGTAGTGCACCCGTCGATATGTTGGAGAAAACGATCGAGCACACACAGCACTTACCTTCAAAGATGGTACCGACGTTTCGCTGAGACTTCCACTCAGCTTCCACTCAGCTTCCAAGCCCTGATGAAGCTGAGTGGAAGTCTCAGCAGATCACTACACTTATCTCTCTGCTTTTTCCCTCACACTGCTCAACTTTGCAAGTCTCTCCCATCATTGTCTCTCTTCCCAGGCTCTAACAATAAGGCCCTCCCTCAATTCAATAAGGAACGTGTTGTTTCGGGGCTTTGGGCCTGGACCAAAATATAACACCACACTGGAGAGCTATTATGGTGAACGCTATTATGGTAGGGCCGTGGCGGTGATGCCGATGGTAACTTTAGGACTGACGATGATAATAATAATGATTTACATTTCTAAGTTCCTTTCACCGACGGTTCGCAAGGTGCTGTACAGAGATAATATTAAAAATGTAAAAGGTGGATAAAATGGAAAAATAGAACCCTAGCAAAAAATAGTATATAAACTTCCATCCATCCATTTTCTATTCCGCGTGTCCTGGTGAGGGTCGCGCCGGCAGCAGTCCAAGGAGGGTGGACCAGACATCCCTTTCCACAACAACAGATTCCAGGACGGGTCAAGACGGTATATATATCAAGAAGGTATATATGCTCATAAAAACAAATGACAACGGTCTTCTTCTAAAGTGCCTGAAGCCTGAGGACGCCAGGCTCTGTACAGACAAAACGGCGAAATGACAAAACGACCGAAAATGTCTCAAATTTGCACGAGGGATTGAGAAGGTGGGTGTGCGCAGCGTCTCACCGCGTTGGCCGGGAATGCCCTGAGCATGACCGCGGTGAAGCCCTTGTAGAGCGAGAGGACCCCCTCCTCGCGCACCAGCTCCCGCAGCACGTCGCGGAACCCGTGCGGGTACTTGCCCTCCGGTGCTGCGGAATGACGACAACGACAACCGACATTCACGCCGGGTGAGGCGCTAAGGCTCACGCCAAGCAAGTCCTGGGGTTCGATTCCCACCTTTCTGTGTAGAGTTTGCACGTTCACTCCGTGTACGTGTGGGTTGTCGCGGGGTATTCTGGTTTCCCCCCCATAACTAAAAAACACAGCCCTCGCTATTCGGACAATAAAATGCTAATACATAGCGGTGTCTGGCACATTTTGGCGCCAGCTTACCATGTGGCTGCCTTCACCCTCTCCCCGCCTCTCTGCGGTTCCTCGCGCCTCTGCTCTCTCTTCGAGAGTAAACAAATACTGCGTGGCGCGTTATTGCAGAGTTCAATAAAAATGCAAAGAACTGTGTAAAGAAATGGGAAACTGTAATTTAACCATCGCGCTTAGAAGAATCGCAAAGAAGAAGAAGCAGTAATTATTATTATTCACCACTCACATCCTTGCTTTTCCACTCGCACATCCAAACCGAGCAAGCTCGAGACCCCTTTACGGCATAGCTGGTTTGTATTTCCCACTAAGCAACGTTGTTGTCACCGCGGCGCTTGTGCCAGGCCTGGTGCACGTGAAGTGTCAGAGGGTCGCCGGCAGGAGGTCACGGGACAGGCCCAGGTGCTATGGATTAACAGACTGAGTTGACCGCTGCGCACACACACACACACAGACGTGTATACACATAGGGGACACATACAGTGAGGGAGTAAAAAAGAAAAGCGATCCGAGAGTGAGTGACCTCAAGAGGAAGTGAAGTGATGGAGAGAGGGTATGAGAGAGGGTGTGAGAGAGGGAAGGATTAGAGAAGGAAGGAGTAAGACAGGTAAGGAAGGCATGGGAGAGGGGATGAAGGAACGAGAGAGGCGTGAAGCAATGAGGTAAGTAGTGAAGGCTTGGCAGAGGGAGTGAAGGCGTGGGAAAGAAAGTAAGGATTGAGTTAATTAGTGCGGCAATGAAGGAGCAAAAGAGTGGGGAACAGAGTGGGTGAGCGTCCAGTGAGTGTGGAGCGGGTTGCAGCGTGGGCTGTACCGGTTTGGAAGCGAGACTTGAGGGTGTCAGGCGGGATCGCCACCGCCCAGTTGAATATTCCAGCCATGCCGCCCGCAAACAGGATCTTAGGGACGCTGAGGTCAGACACACTGCAAAGACAAAGGTCCCCCATGTAGCTTAGACCGGCCGTTGAGACGA
>JAZEWU010000043.1:5090245-5103426 GCA_036362915.1 Geotria australis | reverse complement strand
CGCACGCACGCACGCGCCAAGGTTAAAAATATTCACAGCCACAACGCTGCAGAGCAGCCCCAACTACCCACTGTACCCCAAGTCCACAATCACGACAGAACCCTTCGCAGCGTCCCCGACCGCCCGGGAGAGGGCACTGTAGCGGCCGTCCCTTGTAGCCGCGGACCCCGTGCGGGCAGCGTTACGGAGCCCGTCTCGAGTTACGTGACTTTTGACCCAGAGCTCGAGGGTATAGGTGAGGGGGTTAACCTCGTCCCGCCACGTTTCGAGCCCTGTCGTTATCATTCCACTCTGCGAAGGGCACATATTAATCATTATCATCGCTACCTTAAGGTTGGAGCTACGCGGCGATCTGGATAAGCCTGTGGTGCTTGTTTGCATGACCCAACGATGAATGTGGCCTTCAGGCCAAATATAATTTGTTTGTAAGCCAATATATATATTTTTTACAAATGTTTTAAACATCATTATCCAGAATCAAAGACTTGAAGCACAGTGTTAAATAACACGTTGGTATCTTTGTCTTTGGCTGACGAGGTGGGCGTGCGCCGCTCGATCACGGCGACGCACCGGCCACGTGACGGCGAGCGCAACCCGGCCCGCAGCTGCTGCTGCTGCTGGCTGTCGGGTGCTGCCAACTCGCCTCGGCCACAGCCACGTGTGCTCGGCTGGTGACACGGGTGGAACCTGGGCTCAGTTTCACCCGGGTCTGACCGGGTCACCGACCGGGAAAATATCGTCCGGCGGTATAGCGTCTGTGGATTCGTTGAACAGGATCGGATTTCAAGCCCCCTTCGGCCGCCCAGGATAATAATAATAATAATGTACTTTATATTTCTAGAGCACCTTTCACCCAGAGGTAACACGGTGCTGCACAGAGCGTTAAAAACTGAAACATTACTAGGAAAATAAGAGGATAAATAAAACGTAAACTTACAAAGAACACACCAAGAAATAAAACAATACACCTAACGCTATTTTACATACATACTACTGCTGTTTTAACCGTAAATAGTATGGACCGTCAGCATTGCACTGGACTTCACCGATCCTGTGACGGTATTTTTAAAGAAATCTGGGTGTGCGTCCCAGCGTTCGGCGATTTTCGGCATTTGCGCCCGCTCCTGCGATGCATCCCACGCGAGAGTTAAGGGTTTACTGGTACTCCTCGCTACGGATGCGGTTACGAGTCGCACGCCACCTCCCGGTTTCCTCCCGGTCTACCAGCGACCAGGGGAATATATACCCGGTGAGAAACGAACCCGCGTAAAAGAAAACGAAGGGAACGCACCGCGCATGAGCGTGAGGCCGGTGCCCTTGTAGACGCCGCGGATGCCCGACTCGCGGTACAGCTGCTTGACGCAGTCCATGGGGCCCGCGTACTTGATCCCGCCGGTGTTGGCCTGCACCTGCAGGAGGCACTTGATGCGCTCGCCGGGCGCCATGATCACCGTGGTGAACACCCCGGACAGCATGCCGGCCTTGAACAGCTGGCTGTACCTGTGGGTCGGCATCGCACGCGCCGTTAGCCGCTCCGTCTGGATTGTCGCTCGAAGCGCCGCGAGGGTCGCCACGTGTCCTGTTTTTTTTTTCCCCCCAGGATCGCCCTCATTTTTGAGGAGGCAGCTTTCCTGGGAAATCTGTACGTATTCACGAACCAAGTTATTCAAAGTTGGGGGTTTTGCCAGTTACACGTACAGTGTTTACAACATCAAATATCGCAATGACGTGGCAGATGATGTCACATCAGAGGCACGGGTGGGTGGGTGGGTGGTTGGTTGGTTGTTGGTTGGTTGGGTGTGGGATGTAAGGTAGGTGGGTGGATGGTGGGTGGGTGGGTCCGGGGAGCGGGGTGGGTGGAGGTGAAGACTGAGGAGGCAACAGATGCGAGAGAGGACGGTTGCTCTCGGTGACGTAAGTGTGGCCGGAGGCGATGCAAACCAGCTCGCGGTATTAATTAATCACGTGACAACGTCTTTACGAAACGACTTAACTCTGGTATTACTGTACGCACGTCAGAGACTCCTCGGGGTGATTCTGCTGCAACTTCTTGCCCAGGCCGAATCCAAAGAAGCAAACGGCGAACATGGGCGCCACCCCGATGAGCGGCGCCGCCATGCCCTTGTAGAGCCCCCGCAGGCCCTGGTGAAAGAAGCAACGGGCCGGTGAGAGGAGATACAATGGCTCGGACCACGTAAAAGCATCGTAGAGGCTGGGAGGAGGTGGGATCCGCTCAAGCAGCCTCTCGACATCGCGGGTGCCGCACGCGTTGTGGGTGCCGGCCATTTGCACACGTCCCACGCCGTGCAATTGCAAGGATTCACCAGGGCATCTCATTGCGAGTCCTGGAAGAACTTGGTAAGCCATATCTGTCTGTAATGGAGCAAGTGTTTTCATGTACGGAAACTTCCATGTCCGCACTGAGGGTACGCGGTTTGGATACTTCATAAAAGTGCAAATTGTATCTGCACAACACCATGGTTTTTTATGGTTTATTTCAGCTTTACTTGCCCCTTTTTGTTTACTGTTATGAAACTTTAACACTACTTCGGCTTTAAATTTCCACATTTGCACTAGTGCCATCAACCCTCTTACGCACTCCTCTGCCTTTATCCTGACGTCAGAAGAACGTGTTAGACACTTGGAGAAAGATCGCCAAGCTTTCGCTTATACATGAAAGGTTAGTCACGCTTTACAATATTTACACATACCACCCGTTGATAGTTATTGTATCATATCCCTACAGATCACCACACAATAAACTTAATGTTATTGATGACAACAAATATAAAAGGCTTTACTGTCTGGCAATAATGCAGATGTTAAGATGTTCAGACACAAAATAGACACCTTTTACAAGGCAAGTGTAAGATGTTTGAATATCTTACACCTATATTATTGCCAGAAAGGAAAACACCCTTTCTCTTTTTTCATAGTCTGTATACTGGAAAACATGTTCCCAAAGTTATATCTGCTTGAGCTGAGCTATTAATGCGTTGGCATTTTCATCGTCCTTGAGCTGTTTACCTTTTGGCAACATTTGGACTAACACTTGTGAGTCATAAAGAAGGCTGGCTCTCGTGAAGGCCAATCAGATTCAAGGGCACTGCATACATTGTGAAAGCATATTTGTGTGCATGTTTTACTACAAGTATGTGTGGTTAGTACAAACTGGCTGCCTTGTTAAAGGTGTCTATTTGGTGTTTCAACATTTTAACAGCTCCTGTAATATTTCCACCAAAGGTTAAGCCTTTCGTCTCTCTTGATTCATCTGTGTGCTGTATTGGCAAACAGGTTCCCAGTAACCTGCCTGTTCTCAACATAAATGTCTATTGGGTTGTCAAACTGATAATTTAAATTCTCAGAGATGGATTTTTTGGTAAAATAAGTGCATAGAACCAAAATTAACGGGCTGGTGTTTTTTCTGGTGTGACCAGACCGAGACTATTAAACCCGAGTTTAATCACAGACGGTTGAAACTCGCATTCAAACCTCGGACCTGAGCGATGCCAGCTCAGCGCTCTGCCCTCTAAGCCGCGCCGGCCACCGATAATAGTACAGTGCAACGACGAAGCAACAAGCCTCACGCACCTCTTTGGCGAGGGTCTTGCGGCAGCAGTCGAACGTGCCGGCATAGAGCGGCGACTCGCCGGGCAGCGGCCGGGGCTGGGTCTGGAGGCGAACCTGGGGGTTTGCGGCACAGCAGTGACACGGACGCTCACACTAGCGACGGCGAGCCACTGCATTAACCCAGGTCAAGCGAAGTGAGTTATGTAACCCCCTGTGTACCGATAACATTACATTATCACACTCGCGGGGGTCAAGGTAGAAGCGTTCACGTCGCGATCCCTGTCAGGTAATACTTGGTATTGCCTGCGAATTCTACCAAACACTTCGAGGCCGAGCTGAAAGACAACGATGTCCAGAGGCTGACCATCGTGCTGCTTCGAGGAATCGCAAAGAAGAAGATCACACTCGCGTTATTGACAATAATAATCTTTCACTTTTACACACGGCGTCTTTCACCCAGAGGTCCCAAGGCGCTGCAGAAAACCGCATAGTGGTGGGAGGAGGCAGCTACGCGGTCAGCCGGCACCAACCCGCCAGACACTGCGTCTTATATATTATGATCGTATTGGCCAAATAAGTTTTGGAAGGAAACAGTAGAACCGGAAGGAACCCCACAGACGCACGTTGTCGCGAATGAGTGGATTAGCCCATCTAGTACAGTATTGATAACAGGACATGATCTTACCGATTGTTGATCCCGCTCATAAACCGGGTGACTACGTAACCCCATTCATTGCTGATATCTACTGAATACACTACTCAACTCGCCACTGTTACCACTGCCCCACTCACTGGCGATACCGACTGGACGCATTAACCCCGTTTTTTAGCACCACAATACCACCACAAACTCCCCGCAGTTTTACAGATGATTCTAAATGGTGCACGACAGACGTTGTTTCGAGAGAAAAAAACAATTGCATTTTTATTGAACCATCGTTACATTAGTTTTTACAAAAGCAGACACACAATAGCACCAACGTATAATTCACATCATCACATAAACAACCGCACGACATAGACTGCAGTGCACTATAGGTACTGGAATGCCCAACCACACTACTGCACCCAACACCCTTAACCTTTACCCTACAAACATGGCCGTATAAACGTAAGACTGACCCAGCCTTAAGCATGTCTGATAAAACAGGGCAATCAAGTAAGTAGAAATCAGTACAAAAGCAACTGCATCACACGATCAATCGCAAAACATTAGACATACATTCAACAATAGCAGTTAAATGTTAAATTCCCAGCAGTGCCAGATATTGCTGCAATTACCTGTGACTGCTACAGTATATTAAATGTAACTTGGAATGTGATTTGTTGGCCAGCGTTTACAAGTGATCCGGGTGAGATCGGCAGGGTTGCGCGGTGAGTAATAATAATAGCATTTATAGAGCGCCTTTCACCCGAGGGTCGCTGCCGCCTCTCAGCAAGAAAACCCGGGTTCGAATCCCGGCTCGGGTTGCCTTTCTGTGTGGAGTTTGCATGTTCTCCCCGTGTCCGCGTGGGTTTTTGCCGGGTGCTCCGGTTTCCTCCCACAATCCAAAGACACGCTGCTGCCTAGGTTAAATTGTCCCAACTAAATTGCCCTCGGTGCCCTGACATGTTGTAACTTGCTTACCCCTGCTCGCTGGACAACTGTTAAAAAGAGCGACATAAGTTCAAGGGTTCCTTCCAACTTAGATAGCAACTGGCTGTCTGACAGGGATCGGAGGTCCCGGGACCGCAGCCAGCCCGCGGACTGCAAGTTCCCCGAGACACGTCCTGAACGACACACGGGGTTGGCGACCCCTCTTCAGCCCAGCGAACCTGGGACATTAACCACCATATCTCGTGATTGTATTACCTAAACGTGCACTGTTTTGAAAGCCAATTCAACAAACAACGGCGGGAAATAACGCTGCTAAAGGCGATTATCGCACCTCCAGGCAAGTGAGCGCCCGAATTTGACACTAGGCCTCTCTATCCCCTGTATCCCCTCTATTCGCAGACCCGTGTCCCCTGCATACCCACATTTCCCGTCCCGCATGTACCCCGTATCTCCTCGTATCTCTCACCGCCGCTCTACCCCCCGAGTACCCCCCGGTCCCCCACAGGCCGTCTGACCCTCATACCATCACATCCCTGCACTGTCCATAACCTGCAACCCACCCCCTGTGAACCCCGTGGCACCCCACTCTGCTGTAACCCTCATCCCTGTACCCCCGAACCTTGAACCCCGAACATCGCGTACAACTACAGACACCGTGTACCTCCTGTATCCACAGTACACACGGGGCCTCGCATCGCTTGTACGAACACGCTTCCTATCCCATGCAGCCCCCGTATTTCCCATACCACCAACATATGCAAGACCCCCCCTGTCCCCTAGCACCCTTTGTATCCCGTGCACCCCCTCTTAGCCCCCCTACCGCATGCACCCGCTTGCAATCCTACACTCCGTCTCCCCTGCAACCCCCTCTGTATCTCCTATCCCCTTTATATCGCTCCTATCACATGCAATACTATGTTCCTATACGTACCCATCACCCCGTATCTTCCACTATCCCTCCTACCCCGTATACCCCGCCGTACCCCCCGTGTACCCATTTGCACCCGGGACTCCGGTACCTTGATGGTGTCGAGAGGGTGCCCGGTGAAAACCAGACAAACGCCGCCGAAGCCGCCGGCAAAGAAGTTCTTCACGGGGCTGATTCGCTGCTGTTCGGCCATGGCGAGTTAAGGACGGGAGAAGACGAAGGAAGACAAGGGGTGCAAGAGACGAGGCGCAGACAGGGGGACAAGAGACACGAGCGAGGCGGCCGACAGAGTTCGGACGCGGCAGAGACGAGCCGGAGGGAGCGAGACACGGAACAGGACGGGGTACGATGCAGATGAGCGAGGCGGGAAACGCGGGGACAAGGGGGCGGCGGGACAGGAGACAGCGAGAGACAGAGGGCAAGGCAGGAGGTGGACAGAGCCGGCACTGTCCCCCTCACCTTTGCCCCAGTGCAGGAGGAGGAGGCGGCGGTGATGGCGCCGCCTCCGGCTCCGAGTTCCCGCCTCGATTCCTCCCGGCGCCAAGGAGTCGCCTCCTCGATTTGCCTCGTCAGCGATTTCCTCACCTCCATCCCACACCGAATAAGTCCATTGCATTCATCCATTGTCAGAAACCGGTTAATCCTGCACAGGGAGCCGGAGCCTATCCCGGCAGACAGGGCGCAAGGCAGGGCTATACCCCTTATAGGACGCCGGTTCATCACAGGGCACCGGGGGGCAATTTAGTTCGCAGACCAATGAACTATTAACCTATGCAAGCAGCAGCAGCATGTGTTTGGACTGCGGCCACCGTGCCGCCCACCGAATAAGTCACATTTCACTAATCAACGCTTTCCCCCACCTCGTTTTACCTCATTACCTCACCTCACCGTCTTCACCGCTTTCCTCACCTTGTTTTACCTCACCTGACCTGTATTATTTTTTCAGCACATTCCTCACCTCATGTCTTCCTCACTTCACCTCGTCAGCATTTTCCTCGTTAATAATCTCTCATCCTTAAACCTCATCTCATCTCACATTACCTCACCTCATTCAACTGAGGCAGAGTCGACCTAGTTGAATGAGGTGAGGTTCCATCGCAGACGCCGGCTGCATGGAGCAGAGCGAGCGCTGAGCCGTTTCAACAACCCCAGCAGCCAGAGAGGGCCCACCGCTGTAGAACACCGCGCTTCTAGAACGTCACTCAGCTAGAACCCCCACTCCTCATGAACATCACTCCCATGGAACACCATTGCTCTAAAATCCCGCCCTTCTAGAACGGCTGCAACAACAACAGCCGGGACATTTTCCATCCAACCCGTTTATTCTATGTCAACAAACACGTGAGAACGAACCAAACGTAAAAGGGGCCCCCCCCGCGCGTTCACACTCGCCAAACTCACGCAAATTTATAAACTCTCAGATACAAAAATAAGTGACGATGCTGAAACGTCTATCTAATGAAACGACGCGCAACTATCGGACACGGGCGGTGCGTGCGTCGGGCCCGGAGCTCTGTCGCATTAGCAGGTGGCGGGGGGCCGGTCGCGGTGCCGGAGGCCGGTGGCGGTGGAGCCTCGGTGGCGGGGAGCTTGTCGGCCGACATCCTCGCGTCGCCCGTGCGCGACTCACTGGGTGAGCGCCAGGAGAATGTCGTCCTCCAGGTCTGAGCTGTCGTCGTCGGCTGAAGGAAGGAAGGTCGAGAATTGGGACGGCACGTCAAAAGGACGACAACGCGGGGGCACACGCGCCGCAACGGCACAACAAACACCAAATATCCCCCTTATAGCCTCAGCAGACCGTAGGGTCAAGTGCTGCTAGCGAACAGCTATGAAGGCCAATATGGCACACAAGGGGTGAGGGGGGGTAGGGGAGCCTCCCCACGCTCGTCCGCCTTTGTCTCCCCAAAAGCGTTATTTACACACCACAGTAGATACTCATTTGAGGCCGAGTCGACCATGGGGAGACCCAGGACCAGATCAGAAATTCTTCACGGATGTTGGCCATCGGTCACGATCACCCTCGTAATCATCGCGCGGCAAGTATCGTCACCGTTTGCCCGGCGCGCGCCGCGCCCCGGGGACGCCTACTCACAGTCGTTGCTGTCGTCGCTCATGATGAGCTCCACCTCGTCGTCCTCTCCGTCCTCCTCGTCGTCGTCGTCGTCAGCCGCGTCCCCGTCGGAGAGCCCCACCTCCCCGTCCTCGTTGTCCCCGGGCGTCTCCCCGGCCTCCTCCTCGTCGCCCCCCTCTGCCCCCTCCTCGTCCTCGTCGTCGAGCTCGGAGTCGAACTCGTCCAGATCCAGGGCGTCGTCCTCGGAGTCGTCCTCGTCCTCCTCCTCGTCCTCCTGGGAAAAGAGTGCGGCCACGGGCTCAGCCGCGGCCACGCGTGGACCGACGCAAACGCGCGCGCTCGCGCCCGCGAAGGCGGTCGTGCCTCGCGTGGCCTTTGACAGAATGTCGGCGCAGGTGCTAATAGTGAGCGCCTGCGAAGGCCAACGGGAACGCGAGGGGATTGGTGTGCCTCCCCAGTGGTGACGGTTACACACCGCACCAGCTGCTGTGGCCCAGCACCGGTTCAGGTATTTGCCACTGATGTTGGCCTTCGGCGGGAAATTAACCTGGATCACGGGCATATCCGTGTCAAGCACTCCTCCTCCTCTGTGACGTTTGGAAGTGCAATTCATCTGTTTACAAAGCGCTGAAATTGCGCCCCTGTCCAAACATTTGACACCCAATTTCCCCTCGTTTCTCTAAAATGCCTGGATCTGGTTTATTGACAGGCCGAGCAGGGCCTTTCCTTGCCTAGAACCCCTGCAAGGTTCCCTGGGCCGGGTGACCCAGGGAACGGGAAGGTATCATGGCTCAACCACGCAACTTTGTTGCAAAACAAAAGCAACGGATCTTTAGTGTTTAATACGGGCGTTGCGAAACGTTTGAAGAAACGAACTACGCACAGAAACGTTGCACAATTTAACTGTAGGCAAGGAAGCAAAAAAACATTGACGCACACATCCAGAACCACAGCAAAACACAGCTAAATAGCTACAACCACAGTAACACCAACAACCACAGAGGCCACAACTACACACTAACAAACCCACAGCAAAGCCGCCAACCACACAACGAAAACCGCATGGCCACAACCGAAGGGCATGTCTCCGCCACGGCACCGAGTTGCCGAGCGACCACGAACACTCCCGTTCAGGGGACCCCACCTGCTCCTCCTCCTCCTCTTCCTCCTCAGCCAGCCGCTGCCTGCCCACCTCATAGAGGCGGCACACGCTGTCCATGGACAGGCTCTCCAGGCCCTTCTGGTTCTGTCGTCAGCGATACACGAACGCACGTCACTCATCGTCGCCGTCATCACCATCACCGACACCGCCCGCGCAGAATCCGCCGCCGTGTGACGGTCTCGGCCTCCGCAAGACGCCTCCGCGCGTCACGTTCCCGCGACGTAAACAATTCGCCCAACGCCTGCCCCTGCTCGCGAGCTCATTTCAGCAGTTGGCCGTCACTGCGTTGTTAGTCTCCAACACCGGGCGTCGTCGCTCCTGCCCGAGTCCTGATGCCTGGTGGGCCTGCCCAAGCTCACCGACTTTTCTTGAGAGTCAAGATGATGACAATTGCTCTCGAGAGCTGTTCTTTCAGGATAGCCGTG
Source organism: Geotria australis (assembly GCA_036362915.1). NCBI lineage: Eukaryota > Metazoa > Chordata > Hyperoartia > Petromyzontiformes > Geotriidae > Geotria > Geotria australis. The sequence continues at coordinate 5,093,673 of JAZEWU010000043.1, read as the reverse complement.
TACAACGTCCCTCTCCTCTTGACATGGCTATCCCAAAAGAAGCAGCTCTTGAGAGTAATCCTCATACGTCGAGCCGTGAAAACCCACATCAAGTGAAAACGATGCCTCCAACTTGCGTACGTTCTCTAATCTGCGTACTCCAATTTCTGGTCTCTCAGTGAAATGCCAAGCAATTTCAAGTATTGCCAGGAACACCAAAACACATCACTTCACCACGGAATGGAAGTCAAGTCGCTGGCTTCGTAGTGCAGCACGCTACCCGCTGCACTACCTCTCCCTACGACAACCGCCGTTCGCCACTAAGTCGCGGTGACGTCACCACGGCGCCTGTGCCAGGCCAGGTGCACCGCTGAGTGTCGAAGGCTCGCTGACATGTGGTCACGGGACAGACCCAGGTGCCGTTGGCTGCCTGATTTATATGACTGGCTGGGGCACCACCTGTGCTCCCTATCTTTCCGGATTGCTGAGTTTTAGCCGCCCGGCGTTCGGCTCGCTGTTGTGAGCGTCGCTCCTCCGCCCTCACACAAGCACACACGCTCACCTCGATGACGGCGAGGTAGCAGTCCTTGGTGTCCGTACACAGATCAAAGATGTTCTTCTTCACATCGATCGTGGCTGCAATCCAGCAACACAGGATCCACGTGGATCGACCATCGGCCACACAACAACCGCACCTCGTCCACTCAACCATTCGGACACAACTTTTCCTGTGCGCACGTGAGTGAGTCATTGTGAGAGCGAGAGTGTGTGCGATTGAGTGCGTGTGCGCGACAGTGCGCGAGTTGATGGGGAGCGGTGGCATAGCGGTTAGCGCGCTGGGCTACAAACCCGGCGACCCGAGTTCCAATCCCGCTCACGGCCAACACTGGTGACGATTTTCTTAACCGGGTCTGGACCTCCCCTAGATCGACTCAGCCTTAAACGAGTACCTAGCGCGGTGTTTAAACATTGCCACTAGGGAGACAAAGGTGGCCGGGCGCGGTGCCGGCCACCCACCCACCCCCTCGTGCGCCGTGTCGGCCTTCGAAGGCGCTCGCTAACGGCGCTTGACCCTGCGGTCTGTTAAGGCTATACGGGGAACCTTCGTCTCTTTGAGAGCGAGAGTTTGAGCGCTGCGAACGCGAGGAGGGCGTGCGAGCGACGCGAGTGGCGCGGGTGACGCGGGTGGCGCGCTGACCGATGGGCTTGTAGTCGGTGGCGTTGAACGTGCGGAACGACGACCCGAAGGGGCTCTTCATCTGCTCCTCCATGAGCTCGTCCTCGTCGTCGGGCTGCAGCATGGCTGCGCGGGAGTCACGGGTCGGGGGTCACGTGTCACGCCGGCGTCGCGCTCGTGTCGCGCTCGCCGGCCCCCGTCGCTCGCGTAACGACGCCCGCGCGGTCGCCTCGCGTCGACCGAGCGAAGGCTCGCGACGTGTTACCGCCGAGCGTTGTGTTTCTCCTCCGCTCAACAACGTGTTGTGGTTGGTGGTTGCGTGGTGGCTGAGTGGTGGTTGCGTGGTGGTTGGTGGTTGAGTGCTGGTTGCGTGGTGATTGGTTGGCGGTCGCGTGGTGGTCGCGTGGTGGTCTGCGCGGCCGTCGCAGCGCGTGCTGTGCCCTCACCGCCGTAGATGACGGTGTCCGCGTGGTTGAACACCAGGCCGCACTGGTCGAGCGCGGGGACCGTGTGCAGGAGATGGAACGTGCGCAGGTCCCACTGCCCCGGGAGTCAAGGCCGACCGGCGTGGGAGACGGAGGCGCGCGGGCGAGCGGGCGCGCGTGCGGGTCTACGCCGCGCGGAGCGAACCTTCGACTACGCCTCGCGTGGCCTCAAAGTGCACGGGGCCTGGCACGGGCGCCGTGGTGACGACACCGCCGCTTAGTGGTGGTTGCTGTTGCCGTTTGGAGCGGTAGCACAGTGGTTAGCGCGTGGCTAACGTCGGCGGCGTGGCGGAATCAGAACCTGTCATGTGCCTTACCAGCCTAAGCAGGTCCTCTCTAACGGCACATTTACTATTACTGTTATTTATTTGTCATGGTTAGAACATTTTCCTGCTTTTGTTCAACACCATCCATCCATCCATTGTGAGAAAACACTTAATTCTGTACAGGGTCGCGGTGAGTTTGAGCCTATCCCGACAGACATAGGGTGCCAGGCAGGGCTATACCCAGGATAGGACGCCAGTCCATCACAGGGCACCAGGCCAATAAACCTATGCAGCAGCATGTCTTTAGACTGTGGGAGGAAACCGGAGTGGCCGGCAAAAATCCACGCGGACACGGGGAGAACATGCAAACTCCGCACAGAAATGCAGCCGAGCCGGGATTCGAACCCAGGACCTTCTTGCTGTGAGGCGGCAGCGCTACTCGCCGCGTCACCGTCGCCACCCACCGACCGCGCGCGCGCGCTCGAGCCCCGCGGGCCGCGGGAGGCCACACGCGCGCGCCGGGGGCCCGCCTCCGTGTTTGAGGATACGATCTCGGTGTTGATGATGATCTCGAGGCCGTTGGGGTGGAACACGCCGCTGATGTTCATGTTGAACTTGTCGAACTTGTGCACGGCCTGCGCCGAGCGCACGTCCCACAGCACGCCGTCGTTGAGCACCAGCTCGTCCGTGGGGCTGAACCTGGCGCAGTTGCGCTTGTAGTGGTTGGCCAGGTCGGCGTTGTACAGCGTCTCGATGCGTACGCCCGTCTGCACGTCGTAGATCTGCGTACCGGTGGGACGGTGCCAGAAGCGTTCGGCGCAAATGGGTAAAATAGGCGTAGTTTTAACGGTGTTAAAACTGTTCTTTCGGAATAGCCGTGTCGAGCGATCATCAGGCAATGCTTCCAACGTGGGAGGCGAAACATCGCGAGAGAGAGGGAGATCGCTCGACACGGATATCCCGAAAGAACAGCTCTGAAGAGCAGCTATCATGAATCGAGCCGTGTTAAATCGAGCCGTGTTAATAACAGAAAATCAGATGACTAAAAATTAGAAAAGGCTTTACCCTTCCTAGCAACAATACAGGTGTTAAGATATCCAATAACCAATTAAACACCTTTTTACAAGGAATTAAGTTTGCAATAACCACGCATTGTTGTGTTAAAACGTGCAAACAACATGCTTTGATAATGTGTTCAGAAAAAAGGCTGTCTCTGGTATTGGCCAATCAGGACAACGCACCCGTAGTCTTGCCAGACAGAGTACATCCGTATCTCTCGTTTCATCATCCTTATCCAACGAATCGCTTAATCGCTCGACTCGTCTCGGTTTATTTTAACCGCGTCTGACCGCGGGACGCCGCCCGCGTGCGGCGGCGGCGGCGGCGCTCCTCACCCGGGCCGTGTCGTTCTCCGTGCCGATGATGCGATCCTGGCAGAGCTTGCTGAACTCCACGTAGTAATCGTTGTCGAAGCCGTGCCTGCTCGCACGGAGGGGAGGGGGGGAGAGGAGTGGGTGGGGG
>JAZEWU010000043.1:5057790-5087170 GCA_036362915.1 Geotria australis | reverse complement strand
GCAACCGCAGCGACCGCCGCCGCGATCAAAAACAACGACCGCAACCGCAACGACCACCGTCTCGCTCCTGCGCGTGCGGTGCGAGCGCGCGGCACCCCACCTCCCGTAGTAGGTGCGCCACTCGGCGGCGAAGGAGATGAGCTGCAGGAGGAGCGGCACGCCGCCCAGGCGGTGCAGCGCCTCGGCCGCCTCCCAGTAGAGGCGCGTGGGGCCACTCGCCACCAGGAACTCCTGCAGCTCCAGCACCTGTTGGTGACTCAACACCAGCGCCTGGGGGGCGGGGTGGGGGAGCGGGCTCGGTGGTTAGCACGCTGGGCTACAAACCTGACCCGAGTTGGAATCCCGCAACACCGGTGACGATTTTCTGAACCGGTCCTGGGCCTTCCCCTAGGTCGACTCAAATGAGTACCCAGTGCGGTGTGTAAACATTTCCATTAGGGAGACAAAGGCGGCCGGGCACGGTGCCGGTCACCCACCTCCTCGTGTGCCGTGTCGACCTTCGTAGGTGCTACTCGCTAACGGCCCTTGACCGTACAGTCTGTTAAGGCTATACCGGGGATCTTTGCGTGCGTGCGTGAGTGCGTGCCTTGTAGGGCGGCTGGGGCGGGATGACGGGCCCGCCGTCGGTGCGCTGCAGCGAGCGCCGCACCGACTCGCCCTTGAGCGCCAGGTGCGCCTGGAAGTATCGGCGCAGCGCCAGGCAGGTGTGGCGCGCCGTCTGGCGGCTCGCGAAGATCTCGTCGTCGCTCAGCAGCGCTCCCTGGTCCTCCAGGTTCAGGATCTCCAGCGTGCTCACCTGGTCGCCACGGAGACGGGTGGGCGGGCGGAGGCAAGGTGGCAGGTGAGCGGGCGGGAGACAGGACAGACGGGCGAGCGAGCGAGCGAGCGAGCGCTAGAGCCTGCGAGCGATCGTGCGAATGACCGAGCCGGTGGATCGGTGAGCGGGCGGGCAGGCGGGTGGATGGATAGGTGAGCGAGCGGGTGGACGATGGGGCGGACAGGCAAACGGGCAGGCAGGCGGGTGGGTGGATGGGAGGGCGGGCGGGTAGGTGGGTGGACGGATGGGTGAGCGAGAGGGTGGGTGATTGGGAAGGCGGGCGGGCGTGTGGGCGGGCGTGCGGGTGGGTGCGTGTTCGTGGGCGCGCGGTTCCACTGACGAGGTTGATGAGGCGGCGGAGGCCGTCGCGAGCGTCGAACAGGTCGAGGACGGTGCGGAACGAGAAGGAGATGGAGAAGAACATGGTGGCGTGGCAGCGGCCCGACTCGTGCGAGCACTCGAGCAGCCACAGCGCGTATCCCACGAGGTCGGAGAGCACCGCGTCGGGCAGCATGCACACCTGCACGCGGCGCGGGGCGGAGGGCGCCCGCAGCGTCGTTAGCCGAACGCCGGGGCGGGCGCCATTAGGCAGCCGCGAGCGCTACGCTCGTACGCTTTGAGGCGATCGCGCGAAGTGTCGACGGCCCGCCGACGGGAGGTCACGAGACAGACCCGGGTGCCCACCGGCCGACCGCCCGTGATGACCGGCAGTGGCACCGCCAGCGCACTCCGCCGTGCCAACTCGCTACATTTTATCCGCCCGAGTTAGCCGCCCTCCACCGTTGCTGGAGGGCGGCTAACTCCAACCGCCCAGTAGCGTCCTTCTCCTCCGCAGAGGTCGATCTCGACGCACGCTCACCCGCTCCATGGCGTCCTGGTTGTAGGCCACGTAGTAGAGGCAGAGCGAGACGCCCGTGGCCGCCATGGAAGGCCTCGGCACCTCCAGCAGCTTCTTGACGCCGTCCTCCGCCACAAACTCCGCGGCAAACTTCTTGTGCAGCAGCAGCGACGCCAGGTACTGATAGTAATAAAAATTACAATTTACAACGTTGCCGCGTGGCACATAATCGTTCGACGTTGAAGGTGTTCGTTCGAAGAGAGAATGACTCGGAGGCCTAGCAAGGAAACAGCAGAGAGGCGGTGGAGGCAGCCAGGCGGTTTGCTGGCGCCACTAGACACTGCGTCCGTTATATTATGATGTTATCGGCCAATTAATTAACGAGTTTTTGTTAAGGTAATGGGGGGACGCGACACGGCACCGGCACACCATCGGAACGGCACACCGTCAGATAGTATAGAAAAAGATACCCACTCACCCACTCACCCACCCATTCCCCCACCAAAGGGTCCAGTCTCGTTGCCTCGTTACTTGTCTTCTTGCCAAAAAAAGGTAAAACCTCGTCTCTTATTTACAAAATCTTTATATACTTGCAAAATAGTGCTCAAAGACCATCGCGCCGCCACGTCGCACAATCGCATTTCGCAGTCGCGGCAGCGTCGCCGCGACCCGTCACCGTCGCCCGTCGTTGCCCGCGCAATCGCGGGGGCCTCACCTTGAGCGCCTCGTACGTGAGCTGCGTGTCGTTGGTCTCGCGCAGGTCGATGTAGTGCATGAGCAGCTCCCGCGCGCCCAGCTGCATGAACATGGCCAGCAGCTGCACGGAGCACGCCACACAGCGCCACGCGGCGTGTCACACGCGACACGGGACACGAATGTGACCGGCGGCTGACACCGTCGACTCTCTGCACTTGAGGACCCAGGTTTAACCTCGACTCAATGGCTCTCTATACGAATCTATGGTGGCTATGCGAGTCTGTGTGTCTGCGTGCGAGTTTACGGATCTCAATGCGCGTAAATCGCTGGTTCTCTAGCCGAGACGACGAACCCGCCGCGCTCGACGACCCCGACTTAATGTCGGACGGCCGATCGAAAGTCCGGTTCCGCGAGCCGCGCCGGCCTACACGCCGCTCGACCTCCGATCCCTCGAGCGCCGGCACCGCGCGCAGCCCGGGAGGCGCCGGCCTCTCACCTCCTGGTACTCCCCGAGCGGCGTCAGGTACTGGAAGATGACCCTCTGCTGCACGCTGGCGCTAAGCGGCAGCAGGCGGTAGCTGGTGCCGATGACCCACGGCGACGTCTCCGACCAGCTGCTGTTGGACAGCTCGTTGAGGCTGCGCTCCGTCTCGAACGGCGAGAAGCTGGCGCGCTGCCTGTGCCCGCCGTGCGCCGCCGGCGTCCTGTGCGCCGGCGCGAAGGCCGGACGCGGCAGCAGCAGCTCCTCCTCCAGCGCCGCCTCCACCACCGCGTTCTCGTCGAAGGGCAGCTCGCTGCCGCCGCCGCCGGCACTGGCGGGGCCCTTGACGGAATTCTCCGCCCCCGGCCTGGCGCCCGCCCCGTCCTCCCCCGTCGCGGCGCCGCCGCCGCCGCCGCCATTGCCGCCGCTCCACAGCTCCCGGACCCTCGTCAACGCCAGCGGGATCTGCGGCGGAGGTCGGGAGGGTTCAGGGGCGGAGGTCAACCTCGGCGGAAGAAGAGTTGGAGGTGAGGTGGCGAGGGTCAGAGGTCGAACCGCGACGCTGGCACCGATGGCAACCCGGGGGGGCGAGCGTGGGTTTGCGCCGTCCGCGATCAAACCGGGATCTCGGGCGAAGCCGACGGTCGCGGCCTGGCCACCAAAACCAGGGAAATGGCGGGAAAACGAATACACGCGAGGCCGGCGGCACGAGGCCGAAGATAAACGCCGTTATCGGCAACATCGCCGGTTGCGTTGCTCCGATTCACGCCGGCCGTCAGGCAGAAAGCGACAAAGTGCCGTGAACTCGTCGCGTCGCGGCAACTCGGGGCAACTTTGCTCAATCTTGCCGACCCCGAGCAACGAGTGCTCCCGATTGGCCGGAAAAGATAATAATAATAATAATAATAGCCATCACCGGCGGTGGCACCGGTCGGCACGGCGTCCATCGGCACGAGCGTGGCGCGCACGGCCGGGGAAACACGGCGGGGGAGGCGCGGGGGAAGCGCGGCGGAAGCGCACCATGCGGTAGTTCTCGTCGCGGTAGTTGGCGGCGATGTCCTGGATCTCCATGGCGGCGGCGAGCAGGCCCGTGGCGTAGGTGCGCAGCGGCTCGGTTGCGTCGCGCGCCCACTTGAACAGGTTCTCCACGATACCCTCCTGCGCGCCGGCACGATGGCAAGCGGCGGCACACACACATGACTTTGGGCGCCGTGGACAAAAAATCCTGATACACTGAGGGCGCCGTGAACCGAGAAAGTTTGGGATACACTTCCTCTACACTACATACTTGCTCTGCTCTATACAGACTTACTATGGGGGGGGGGCCTCACCTTCTCCTGGAACACCACGGAGGTCTCGAGGCCGGGCAGGATGTCGAGGAGCAGCCGACAGGCGGCCGTGTTCAGCGGCGGCTCGCGGCTCGTCACCATGTACGCGTTCACCAGCTGTGCGCGCGCACGGAGCAAAGGTCCCCCGGATAGCCTCAACGGACCGCCGGGGCAAGCGCTGCTCGCGAGCGCGCGACGACGACAACAACGACCGCCGCTCGCCGCTAAGTGGCGGTGGCGTCGCCGCGGCGCCTGGACCAGGCCAGGTGCACCTGAAGCCGCGCAGAGCGTCGAAGGCTCGCCGACAGGAGGTCACGGGACAGACCGGGTAATGCGAACAGAGGCACGCAAACGCACACGCTTACACACACATACCTTGTACACCGCATGACTGTACACACACGAACACGTACACTGTATACACAGACAAAGATCACCCGTGTAGCCTTAACAGACTGTAGGGGCAAGTGCTGTTCGCAAGCACCTATGAAGGCCAGTACGGCACACAAGGGAGTGGGTGGCCAGCACCACGCCCGGCCGCCTTTGTCTCCCCAGTGGCAATGTTTATACCCCGCAAAAGGTACTCATTTGAGGCTGAGTCGATCTCGGGGAGGCCCATGACCGGTTCAGAAAATCGTCACAGGGGTTGGTGGCCGTGAGCGGGAATCGAACCCTGTGTGCACACACGCGTGCAGAGACACACACCGCGTTCATGAAGTCGTCGCTCTTGAAGAGCATCTTGAGCAGGTGTCCCAGCATGCCCTCTGGGTCCGCCCGGCCTGACACGCGCACCACAGCGAGCGTCACACACGGCGCCGGCAGCACAGGCAGCGGCACAGACGGCGACCGGCACGCGGAGGACGGCGACCCAGGTACCTGGGTGGCGGTCGTCAAAGGGGTCGGGGTCGGCCTTGTGGTACTCCTCCGTCTCGCGCTCGATCAGATCCGAGATCCTGCAAGCGCACGCACGCGCACGGGTGCACGTTAGCGTACGGGCACGCAGCCACGCAGACGCACCAGCAGTGCACACGCACAACACAGCACCAACGCAAAGACAAAGATCCCCCGTGTAGCCTTAACACACACACAGGGGCACGTGAGCGCGCATACATGCAGTCACACAGACGCACGGGGCAGCACGCACACACACGCACACTCACTGTGAGAGCAGGGGAATGGGGTCGGCGCCGGTCCCCTTCTCGCGCTCCCACTGCTCCAGCAGCAGCGCTAGCTGCGCATTGGAGTCCACCGGCGTCGCCGTGACAGCCGCCGCCACCGCCGCCGCCACCGCCGTCGCCATGGCAACCTGGGCGGGAGGAGACTAAGCCATCAGCGCCGACACGCCCACGAGACGGCGGCGACCAATCGCGACGCGGCGGTGGAGCGTTGGCGCCTCGTGGTTGGAATCCCGCGGTTCGAATCCGGCGGCCGCCCCGGTTATTACTGCGGTCGTGTACGGTGGTCCCTCGCTTGAAGCTACAGTCACTACCGTCCATTACTAAACTTAGATCCCAATTAGAATTTAAATTTCTGCCTAGTTGTGATTGCTAACCTTGATTCGTGTTCGAAATGTTCAAAATACTGCACGATTCCCTCTCAGTGTTGCTTATGCTACTTTGATATGCTTTAGTTTGTTCTCACTATCGCAATGCACGACCTTAATGTTACCTGGTTATGTGTAACGCTGTGTATTTTCTACGATTTTATTACAAAAATGTGTGCAATGCTACGTGTAAACGTTTTTTTTTGGTTGAATTATATTTAGTTACATATGAATATTGTACATATTTTAATTATTGTCAGCTATTCGCATGTTTGTTGTGTCGTAGGACTCCCGTAAAGAGCTTGCATGGTCACTGGGTAGTTTCTGCTGTAATAATAAACATCTATCTATTAATCTCGCTGGCCCCCGCAGTGAATCAAGTTTAACACCGAGAAGCAGGGTTGCCACCTCGGAGCCACAACAAAACCGGGACACACCGTGCATGGGGCAAACAGAATGCGAGAGAGCGAGGGCTGTATACCCTGTGTAACTGGCAACAGCATGAACTTTGAAAAGTGACGTAATCCGTGGAAAAGGCACACATGTCCCAGGACAGCTGCGTCAAACGGAAGGACGATCCTGGGAAAACCGGGACAGGTGGCAACCCCACAGAGAAGGGCCGTAGTCTCTTCAACAGGTGCCGCACGTGTCGCCTCCTCGTTATCAGTTCCAATGCAACGAACGACGGACGGGGTTCGCTCCGCAGCATCCTCCGCCCAGCATCCAAACATCGCTCTAGCGTCCGCCGCGAATCGCCCTCTCCTCCCCTGCCTCTTTAGAACGTCTTGCGGTGAGAATTTCTCTCGAAAGCAAAGGCGAAAAGAGAATGCAATTCTCATACATGGTGGCGTGAAAACCTACACCAACACTGTCTGCTGTGGTGTCAGATAGCTGTTTGTCTCGTTTTAACCTAACCTCCTGCGCGTAACACTAAGCAGCTCGCCATGAGAACTCCAGGGCAGCGGCTCGCGTTGAGCCTCCCGCGGCCCAGAGAGCTGTCACCCGGGTTCGACTCCGGGTCACGCGAGCACAAGGCCCCGCATGGCTCCACGCGTCACTGCTCCCCACGCCTGTCTCGCGGCTCCTCTCTCCCTATTCACCTCTCTCCTGGTAACGGCGGTGAGGGAAATGGGGGGGTTACTCCGTTAACCCAGGTCCCGTTACTCAAACCCTTAGACCTAAGTTGGCAATTTCCTGTAAAGGACTCCGGTAGCAGCTGTCTGCTTCAATCCACGTTTACTGCTGACAACCACATCTAGGTCCGCCGATCCCGTTACCCCGATCCCGTTACCCCGGTCTCCGTTACCCCGCACCCGGTTACCTCAGTTGGTGGCTGGCGCTCGGCGCGCCGCGTTCAGCCCGCGGGTGACTCCAGGGATCCCGCGGCTCCACTCAACTCGGAACCCGGCTCCAGCTCCGGCCGGAACTGCTCCAGCGGCCTCAACAGCAGCTCAACACAGCTTCTGTCTAAAGAAGACTCCCGCCTCAACAAGGCTCCTCGCCTCAAGACGACTCCAGTCACAGGCAGCCTCAACCCCCAGCAGCTTCACCAGCACGAGTGTCACTCCACCCCGAGCTCCACTCCACCCCTAGTCTCTCCCTGCTCCACCCCTGGTCTTACCCCTCCCCTTCTCGCTCCACCCCTGATCTCACCCCTAGTGTCGCCGCTCCACCAGTGGTCTCCCCGCTCCACCCCTGGTCTTACTCCACCCCTGGTCTTACCCTTGGTCTCCCCGCTCCAGTCCGCCGCTGGAGTCGATGGCGGTCTCCGTGTCGGGCCCGCACGTGTTGACGCGAGTTCACGACCCCCGAGGCCCGAGCGCGGCTACGGGCGGCGCGGGAGGACAAAACGCGGAAGAGCGAGAAAGAAAACGCGAAACACGTGGTTGCGGGGGCATATCAATGGCGCCGTGTGTGCGTCTCGCCGTTCATTGAATTCGTTCGAATTCGATTCGATTCTTCGAGGCGTGATGGTGATTTGACAGTTTCCCATTGCAACAAGTTCTTCTTTAGTTGCAGACAGCCCTTCAACATTTAGAGATATAATAGTCAGTGCTGGCCTTAAAGGCGGGTATTGACCTCTCCAGACTGAGGGGCTTCTGGCATCAGTTGAGCTTCTGGACATCGTTGTCTTTCAGCTCGGCGTCGAAGTGTTTGGTAGAATTTGCTGGTAATACCAAGTATTACTTGACAGGGATCGCGACGTGAACGCTTCTACCTTGGTCCTTAAATTCGTGATTGACACCCGCTATAGCGCGCTGGGTCGCGGTGGGTGGGACGGAGCCTATCCTGCCGGACACAGAACGCAAGGCAGGGACATGCCCGTAATAATAATAATATCAATTTATATAGCGCCTTTCACCCGAGGGTCACAAAGCGCCAGTCCATCGTCAGGCACCGGGGGAAATCTATTCAGCAAAGCCACTGGGTATTTTGCTGCTGTAATAAGAAACGTTCATATCTTTGGACTGTGGGAGGAAACTGGAGTAGCCGGCGATCATCCACGCGAATACCGAGAGAGCATTGAAACGCACCCGAGCCTGGAATAGAGCCCAATGATTGTTTTGCTGAGGCCGCAGCGCTACTCGCTGCGCCACCGTGCCGCACTAACATAGTCTGTATTGACGTAAATAAAACGACTCGACGCGTCAATAACGCTGCGTTGGTTTAAAAAATGTGTCTGTAATTGGAGACGTTTCGGGCAATGACCCTTCTTCATGGCACACGAATCATTCATGGGTGTCTGAGAAAGGTCGGTGCTGAAAACGTCGCCTGTTGTATTTACTTGTCCATTCTCTGAAGGGTGCACTGTTGTTATTGACGAATGTGCTGTGTTTGTTCATTGTGCGCTACTGCCGCCGTCGTTTGAATCACAGGAGTCATTACGCGGTACTTTGCATTGGCCGTCTTCTGGACAGCACGGTGAGTAGCGCCGCTGCCTCAGAGCAAGAAGGTTCCCGGTTCGATTCTCGGATTGGGTCCCTTTTAGCGTTCAGTTTGTGTTCTCCCAGTGTCCACGTGGATTTTAGCCAGATACTCTGGTTTCCTCACACAGTCCAAACACGTGCTGCTGCTTTGGTTAATTGCCCTGCCACCGGTGCCCTGCGATGGACTGGCGTTCCATCCAGGGTACAGCCCTGCCTTGCTGCGTGTTTGCTGGGATTGGCTTTGAGTTGGCAGGACCCTCAAAAGCTACCATTTTGAACCGGTGGGTCGCGACCCATCAGTAGGCCGCGAGCGCCACCTAGTGGTCCGCGGAGACCAGACCCAAGAGGGCCAGGTGGGCCTCGAGGTGCAAAAGGTTGAGATATAGATATGTTTATAGTTACATCAGAAAATACCCAGTGACCTTGCAAGCTCTTTACGGCATTCGTGCGACACAAACCACGGCGACCGATAACGAATGAGGGTCATCTCGGGTGTGCTCCCCCTGGTTGCCGCTCCGTCGTGTCCACCACAGACACTTATCCAGTCTCCTCCATGTATTTCCGAGCATGCTTCTTTCTCTGCTGCTTTGCGCACTTGTCAGTTGCCGGTTTCATATTTCTGAACCCCGCGTCACAGCAGATAGTAATACTCGTTAAACTCGTGCTTCTTTAGACCTGCTTATACCGTACGTTTTACTGTTCAAGAACCATATAAACTATTTATTGTAATTTTGATAACCGTTTGTTGCCGGATGCGTGGTGTTGTTGCCGCACTGGAATCGGATTTAGATAATCCGTGAACCTGGATTGTTTTATACTCCGCTCCACGCACTCTTACATGTACGCTCTCAACCCGGTCAGTTCCCCTGCACACACTCTCCTACCTCTCCCCTCTCATCTCACTCGACTCCCCTCCACGCAATCGCCTACCTCTCTATCATCCTACGACTCCCCCGCACGCCCTCTCCTACCTCTCGACTGTCTCTTCTCCGACACCTACGAACACCTGCACCTTCTCCAACACCTACGAACACCTGCACCTTCTCCGACACCTACGAACCGGTGACCGAGTGCTTCGAGACGATCGCGATGGGCACGGTTCCAGCGGAGGCTGCGGAGGCGCGGCCGCGGTGAGGCGCAGCCGCACCAACCCTGGCGTTCCGTAACGTGCCGGTGCGTAACGCGACGGCGCGCCTCCTTCGCCCGCCGGTGGACCCGCACGTCCCACACGTCAAGAACTCGCACGCGTAGAAAGCACACGGAAAACCGTACGTGAAGAACCGACTCTGCGCACGTTGTAATTTCACTTAACACTACAAATCGGCCCACGGCGAGAGGTCAATCGTGACCTCGCCCGACCCCAACGTGACCCGACCCATACCCATGCAACGCGAACCCCAAGAGCCATCGCGGTCACCAAAATAGTCCAAAGATTAAAACATTTATTTATTTTTGTCTTTTCTTTCCCCGTAAGTTTAATTCTAGCCGCGCCGCGTTGGGGTCACGCCGACGCGGGACAAAATGGACGTTCGGAACTCTCGCCCTGGGCGGCGCCGTCAGAGGACGGAGGAGGAAGATGATGGAGGTGGAGGAGGAGGTGGAGGAGGTTGTGGAGGAGGAGGCGGCGCTGGAGGCCCTACGCGTGCTGTGCCCCGAACCACAGCGCCGTGTTGATGAAGGCGTCCGCCTCTGCCTCCACCTTGGCGAGCGCGTGGTTGTTGTCGGGGTAAGACAGCAGCCTGGGGACACAGCGGGGGACACACAGGGGATGGGCGGACGCGTGAACGCACGGACAAGCAGGGACGCGCGCGCGCGTCGTCAAGCGTGACTTCGTGTGTAGCGACACTAGTGCTGTGCCGTGTCGTATGCCGTGCCGTGTGCCGTGCCGTACCGCACGGGGACCCCGCGCGCCCGCAGCGCCCGCTCCAGCTCGTGGCCCTGCTGCGGCGGCACGCGGCGATCGCCCTCGCCCAGCAGGATCAGCGTCGCCGTGCGAACCTGCCGCCGCGACAACCGCGTCGGCCCGTTACCGTCCGCCCGTTACCGCGTCACAGCCGTGGTGCAGCTGTGTGTGCACGAGTGAGAGTGTGAGGCCTCGTGAGTGTGCAGTGGTGGGTGAGGCTTCGGTTATACCGTTAGCGGCTATACCGGGTCTGAGCAAGTTTGTGGAGGGGTGAGCGGAGGGGTGAGCAGAGGAGCGAGCAGGATGGGGTGAGTGGCAGTCGAGTGGGTGTGCGCACCTTTTCGACGTGCGTGATGGGAGAGCGTGTGAGCATCGCCGACAGCATCTCCGCGGTGGGGACCTGCGTCGCACTGTACTCACCCAGGCCAGCCTCCACCACGCACCTACACACGACACACACACTCGTATGTGCACCTACACACATCCATACACTCACACATCCATACAAAACCTACAGGCACCCATACAGACAAAGCTATAGACACCCCCCCCCATGTAGCCTCAATAGACTGTAGGGTCAAGTGCTGTTAGCGAGCACTTATAAAGGCTGGCAGGCACACGAGGAGGTGGGTGGTCAGCACCACACGCAAACTCCACACAGAAAGGCACCCGAGCCGGGATTCGAACCCGGGGCCCTTCTTGCCGCGAGGCGGCAAGCGCTACTCACCGCTACGCCACCGTAGCCGCCCCGCCACTCGGCACGACAGCCGGCCACGAGGCTCGGACGTTTATCCTTTGCGTCGGACTCTCACCAGTCGGGGATGTCGGTGGCGCCGATCATGCTGGCGATGTTGACGACGGGATTGCGCAGGGCGCAGGCGCGGTAGAAGCCCGGGAACTGTCCGATGAGGTGGGCGGAGAGGAAGCCGCCGTGGGAGCCGCCCACCAGGAAGAGGAGCGCCGGGTCGCCCACGCCGGACGCCAGCACCGTCGTGACGGCGTGCTGCGCGACGCGGGGGGCCGACGCGCGCCGGCGGAGCGCGCGGTCAATACCCCCGCGCGGACAACGGGGGCAAACTCCGCGCGGAAAGGCACCCCCGAGCCAGGAATCGAACCGAGAAGCGTCTTGCTGCGAGGCTACTCACCCTGCCGCCGTGCTGCCACCGTACACTTACATACAGATATACAGACTCACGCAAAGACAAAGATCCCCCGTGTAGTCTTAACAGACTGTGGTGTCAAGCACTGTTAGCGGGCACTTATGAAGGCCGGCACGGCGCACGAGAAGTGGGTGGCCAGCACCACGCCCGGCCGCCTTTGTCTCCCTCGTGGCAATGTTTACACTCCACACTAGGTACTCATTTGAGGCTGAGTCGACCCAGGGGAGGCCCAGGACCAGGTTCGTAGCCGAGCGCGCTAGCCACTAAGCTACGCTCCCCACTCGTGCACACAGGTACACATATACAAGAGACACACAAACCCCAGTCACGTACACAAAGAGACCCAGCGATAAGCACACACACACTTGTACGCACACACATCGAACGCCTCTACATTCGTCTAGCCCACAGACAGCACGATCCCACATCCACCGTTCCGGACCCAACCCCTTGACTCGAACCGGCGACCCGCGTCCTGAACCCCAACCTGACCCGCGGCGCGACCCCCTCACCCCCGACCCAACCCGCGGACCCGACCTCCTGACCTGCATGTCCTGCACGTCCTGCGTCCCCACATTCCCCGGGAGGGAGCGCACGCTGTTCTGCCCGAAGCCGCTCGACCCGCGGTAGTTCACTGCGGCGGCACCGGAGGAGCGGGTGACAGAGCGAGTGAGTGGGTGCGTGTGTGTGTGTGAATGATGGGTGAGAGGCTCCGTGAATGGGTGAGTAACCTGTTGAGTGAATGTGTGGGTGATAGGTGAGCAGTTGAGTGAGTGGGTGGGTGAATGATGGGTGAGAGGCTCCGTGAATGGGTGAGTAACTTGTTGAGTGAATGTGTGTCTTTTATCTTTGTCTTTGATATGTTGAGAGAGTGGGTGGGTGAGCAGTTGAGCGAGTGGGTGGGTAGGTGAATGATCGGTGCGAAGGTTGCGTGAACGGGTGGGTGACGGGTGATGTGTTGAGCGAGGGGGTGGGTTAGTGGCTACGCGGTTGATTGAGCGGGCGAGTGAGCGCGCGTGGTGCCGCTCACCGAGCAGCACGCCCATGCCGAGTTGGACGAGCGCCGCGGCGTACAGGCTCCACTCGGCGACGAACGCGGAGTGCGGGCCTCCTGCGGCGCAGGACCCACACACGGGGACACGTGGGGACGCGTGGCGAGAACCGAGACACGTGGAGACACACGGAGAGAACCGGGTACACGCAAAGACACACGCACCCCCGCGTACTGTGCGGACACACGGACACGGCACCTGCACACGCACACGCGCGCACACACACACACCCCCCCCTCACCGCGTACCGTGCGGACACACGACCAGCGGAACCTTCTTGTTGGTCGGCTCGGCTCCGGCCTTCCAGGGGCAGACGAGGATGGCCTCGTAGTCCAGCTCGGCTGCGGGAAACGGCGACAACCGGGTTATCGACGCGGGCTCTCGCGGCTCCCCTCTACGAGAATTGCTCGGAACGGCCGCTCTCTCAGGACGGCCGCTCTCTCAGGACGGCCGTGCCGCGCGTTCCTCCTCTCTCCTTCTGCCCGACGTTCTGCCTCCCACGTCGGAGGCATCGTCAGAAGAACGTGTTACACGCTCGGGACAAGATCGCCCACTCCGCAGTGGTAACGTCTGTGCCTCACGGAAAGAAGGGCCTTGCCCGAGGCGGTTCGATTCCCGCCTTGGGCACCTTTCTGTGTGGAGTTTGCGTGTTCTCCCCCCGTTCTGCGTGGGTGTCGTCTGGGTTCTCCGGTTTGCTCCCGCAACTTAAAACAAAACACTCATTCCTGAATTGGCCGATTACATCATAATATATAGAGGAAACCGGAGAACCCGGAGGAAACCCACACAGAACAGGGGGAGAACAAACAAACTCCACACAGAAAGGCGCCCAAGGCGGGAATCGAACCGCCTCGGGCAAGACCGTTCTTTCTGTGAGGCGCGGATGTTACCGCTGCGCCACCCTGCCGCCCACGTAACGACGACGTAACGAGGACGACGTAACGAGGACGCCGACTCGGCGGCGATCGGGTGCCGGCGTTGCCGCGGCGACTCACGGAAGTCCTTGTTGCGCTGCTCGGCGGGCGGCGCGATCCGCAGCACGCTCCAGCTGACGTCAGCGACGCACGGGGGCGGCACCAGCAGGGGGGGCGGCCCGTGGTCACACGGCGGCGTGGCCGCGGGGTCGCACGGGGTGGCGCGCGGGGCGGCCAGCGACGCCCAGAGGACGGGGGAGTCGCCGGCGTGCCCGGGGAGAAAGCCGGTGACCTGCGGCACACCGCGTCCACGTCATCGACACTCTATCCGCGGTGGCCCAGTGGTTAGCGTGCTGGGCTACAAATCTGGCAACCCGAATTCGAATCCCGCTCGCGGCCAACACCAGTGACGATTTTCTGAAATGGTCCTGAGCCTCCCCGAGGTGGTCTCAGCCTCGTGTGTCGTGTCGACCTCCGTAGGGGCTCGCTAACGGCACTTGTCCTGTCTCTACGGCTCGACGCGTGTGAATCGTTCTTAAGAGCTGTTCGTTCGGGATAGCCGTGTCGGGCGTTCCTCGCGTGTTTGTCGCGTCGCAGGAATCCCGTAAAGAGCTTACGAGCTCACTGGGTATTTTTCTGCTGTAACAATAAACATCTATATATCCTGTCTCGTTCGCGACGTTTCGCCTCGCACGTTGGGAGGCATCGTCGGCCGTCGTCAACTGTGGCCGCGCGGGGGCATCGTCGTCGTCCTCGCAGAAGCCGCGGGCGTGCGCGCGGAGCTCACCAGGTGAGGGGGGCAGCTGGGCGAGGAGCGGGCGACCACCATCAGGTCCTGAGCGTCTATGTCCAGCAGCTTCCAGCAGCCGGCAGACTGCTCTCCCTCTACACACGCACACAGCGAAGACAAAAAAGATCCCCCGTATAGCCTTAATAGACTGTTGGGGCAAGTGCCGTTAGGGAGCGCCTGTGAAGGCCGACGCGGCACAAGAGGGGGCGGTCGGCCAGCATCACGCCCGGGCCGCCTCTGTCTCCCCACAGCTGGTGTTCGCACACATGGCACCAGGTACTAATTTTAGGCTAGGTCGACTGAAAGGAGGCCCGATAATATTTCAGATATCGCTCGGCACTACAGGATTCTGCTATGGGACTGGTGCTATGGGATCGGTGCCATGGGATCGGTGCCATGGGATCGGTGCTATGGGATCAGTGCTATGGGATCGGTGCTATGGGACCGGTACCTGCGGTGATGGGAGTAACATCCCCATCTTCCGTGTCCACCACCACCAGCTCCTGCAAAGACACAAGCACACAGGAAATCCAGGTCAAAGCAGACAAGTCGGCATCAAACAGCCACGTGGTTAGCCGGTGCCAACATTTGCCAGACATTGCATCATATATTTGCCGGGAGACGGTGACGCGGGACGGTGAGTGCGCCGCGAACCTGGCGACTCCTCCACGTGGTGGCGAGCACCACCCTCTGGCTGTCCGCGGCCCAGCAGCGAGGCGGCAGCTCGGCGCAGAACAGGCCCGGGAAGGCGGTCGCTGGACGGCCGCACGCCACACACGAGACACGGGTACGCGCGATTATATCATCGGCCAATTCGCGAGTGTTTTTTTGGTTATGGGAGGAAACCGGAGAACGCAGAGAAAGCCCGCACAGAACAGGGCTGGAACACACAAACTTCTGGTGGAAAGGTGCCCGAGGCGGGCGTCAAACCGCCTCGGGCAGGACCTGCTTTCTGCGAGGAGGAGGAGGCACTGCGGATGTAAGCGCCATGCGACCCTGCCGCCTGAGCGGTTCTCCGACACGTGACCCTCACCAGACTGCGGCGCGTCGACGATGTCCACAACCACGCGCGTCTGCTTCGTGTACCAGTCGTACTGCACGCGCACGCACACGCACGCACACACACGCACACACACACAGACAGACAAAGGTCACCCGCGTAGCCTTTAACACGCCGCTGGGGTAAGTGCTGCAAATCGGAACCCTGCGGATCGTAACAGTATCGCAGTGAAGGATTTTGTGCTAAAGTCGAGTCAAGTTTATTGATCACGTACACACGAGATACATGTGTGTACGGTATAGCCCTTCCTTGTGCCCTGTGTCTGCCGGGATAGGCTCTGGCTCACCGCGGCCCTGTACGGGGTTAAGCGGTTTCTGACAATGGATGGAAACAATGATCCGGGAGCTATCGCACCTGGCGTCCGGCACTCCCGGTCGGGTCTCCCTCGGTAAACTGGTCTAGGTCTGGGGGGAGGTTCCAGACCGATAATTATCTGAACACCCACTAGGGAGACAAGAGGCGGCCGGGCGTGGTGCTGGTCACCCACTCCCTCGTGTGCCGTGTCGACCTTCATAGGTGCTCGCTAACGGCACTTGACCCTACAGTCTGTTATGGCTATATAGGGGATCTTTGCTTTGGTGGGCACGTTTGGGGGGTAGTGGGGGGGCCGTCACGAACCACGCGGAGCTGGCTGCACTGGTGGTGGGCGCCGCCTGCTGGGTTCTGCAGGTACGCCACGCGGCACTGGTCCGGGCTGAGGCGCGGCGACCACACACACGTGGCGCCCTCCTCGCCCTCGGACAGACGCACTGCACCACACACACACACCACACACACACATCAACCAGATAGCCGCACTGCACCACACACACATCACCCCATAGCCGCACTGCACCACACACACACACCACACATCAACCAGATAGCCACACTGCACCACACACACATCACCCCATAGCCGCACTGCACCACACACACACCACACACACATCACCCCATAGCCGCACTGCACCACACACACACACCACTCACCACACAACAACCGCATTTCGCCACTAAGTGGCGGTGACGTCACCACGTCGCCTGTCCCGATACCTCCTGTCGGCGAGCATTCGACACTTCACGTGGCCTCAAGGTCCATATGGCCCCTGGCACAGGTGACTCACCACACACACTGCTCGCCACACACTGCTCGCCACACACACACCACTCACTACACACACTCACCACACTGGGCCCCGGACAGGTCGATGTAGTACAGTGCAGAGCGGCGGTTGGTACAGTACGTGACGCCCAGGCGCCCCGGGGCGGTGCTCCAGCCGACAAACAGGACGCCCGTGTCCGCCGGCGCCCACAGCGCCTACACGCGCACCGCAGACAACGCTCACCCCGATAGCCTCAACACACTGCTCGGGCAAGCGCCGTTATCGGAGCAGCTACAAAGGCCGGCGCGGCACAAGAGTGGCGATAACGCTCAGAAGCAAGGGCCTGGGTTCAGGCGACAGCGTTCCGTGTGGAGCTTTGCGCATTCTCTGCGTGTCCGCGTGGGTTTTCGCCGGGTGCTCCGGTTTCCTCCCGCGGTGAGTGGCTCACCTGGCCGGGGCTGACGTGCGGGGGGAGCCCGTCCAGCACGCTCACCGTGCCGCTCACCACGTCCAGTATGCACAGCACGGGCTCGCTCTTATCCACCAGCGACTCGCCCCAGTCCTCGCGGAACAGGAACTTGTCTCCCTTCACCACGCACACGCGGGACGTCAACAGCAACCGCCGGTCGCCACTACGCGGCGGTGACGTCGCCACGGCGCCCGTGCCAGGCAATGTGCACTGTGAGAATTTATAGAGCGCCTTTCACCCGAGGGTCACAAAGCGCTGCACAAGGGCCGCGGAGAGAACGGCACGTCAACAACTAATAAAAAACAAAGCAACAACAATTAAATGATTAAGGCTGCTTCGAATACACTGAACGGTCGTGAAACTGGCAATCTTAAGAGCGGCAAAAATACGCCAGCGTCCGCCTAAGATGGCCGTCACTTCCTTAAAGACAAACACGGAGGGACACAGGGAGGGAGGGAGGGTGAGCGACAGGGCGAGACATAGGGACACAGAGACAGGAAAACAGAGACAGTGAAGTGTCGAAGCGGCAGCCAATCGGCGACACAAACGCACGCTGCTTGGGCGGCTTCTCAGCCAATAGCGGCGCTTTTCAGTGTTAAAAATAATAATAATAATTTTACATTTATAATGCGCACATAGTCATTCAATGTCAAAGGTATTAATTCGACGAGAGAACGACTCAGAGGCGCGAGGAAACCGCAGAGAGGCGGAGGAGGCAGCCAGCCGCTTTGCCGGCGCCAACATATTGCCACACACTGCTTCCTATATATTATTATCGGCCAACTGATTAAAGAGTGTTTTTTGCATTTGTGGGAGGAAACCGGAGAACCTGGAGGGTTTGTGTTAAGAAGGTCTGTGTTAAGGGGGTCTGTGCTAAAGGGGTGTGCGTTACCGGGGCGTCCGTGTGGGCGGTGTTGGCGCCGGGCGGGCGACTCTGGAAGAAGGTCGTCCCCTTGGGACGTTTCTTCTCGGCCACGTAGAGAAGATGCGACTCGGACGCGGACCACGCGAGCACGCCAAACTGGCCTGCGCGCGGCACGCGTCACACCGCCACCACCACCAGTCACGCCAACAACAACCGCAACCGCCGCTAAGCGGCGGTGGGATCGCCGCGGCGCTTGTGCCGGCCCTGATGCACTTTGAGGGTCTCACCGTCGTCGTACACCTTGCCATGCTGCTCCACGGCCTCCAGGTCGATGTTCTTCTCCTTCAGGTTCCCGTTCCAGATCTGCGAACGGCGCACGGCGGCACGAACGTGCGGGGTGACGCGGCGTGCGGTGAAACACGGCGTGCGGTGAAACACGGCGTGCGGTGTGACGCGGGGTGACCCGGTGCGCGGTTTGTAATGCCGTGCGGTGTGACGCGGCCCGCGGTGTGACGCGGCCCGCGGTGTGACGCTGCGTGCCGTGCGGTGCCGATGCCCGACGTCACCTCGAGGAACTGCTTCTCCTCCGCGCCGCCTTTAGCCGCGACCTTGCGCAGAATGGCGGTGAGCGTCCCTGACGGGGACATGCTGCGCTTCAGCCTTCAACGCACACGCACACACACAGGTCCCCTGTATAGTCTTAACGGACCGTTCGGGCAAGTCCTGTTAGCGAGCACCTATGAAGGCCAGCACAACACCATGCCTGGCCGTCTTTGTCGCCCACGTGATGTTTACACATTGCACCAGGTACTCAATTGAGGAGAAGGCAGCTCTCAAGAGGGATTGGTGGTGTCGTCGGAAATGACGTGGCGCTGGGCGTGGCTTATAGGGGGTTTCCTGCCTTCACGATGGAGGATCCTTCACGATGGAGGACCCTTCGACTAAAGGAGGTTGGCGTCAGGAAGGGCGTCCGGCCGTGACATTCAGCTTCCAACACCCCCTGCTATTGGGGGCAACCGGCCAACCCGGGTCAACCTGGACAGCGGCCGTTTACACCGCCACCACCACCACCACCACCAACAACAACAACAACAACAACAACATTAACAAGTGACTCAACGGGTCGATGGCTCCGGCTGGAGCCACTTCCGCGCGTGACGCGCCCCCCCCACTCACTCTGCGTGCGTCTCCGCTGGGCCCCCCGCCGGGCTCGTGTCCACGATGGTGGCGCCGTCGCGGAACACGCTGTAGCTGAGGCTGCAGACGATGGACTCGGCTCGCTCCACATCCCGGTACGACCACTCTGGGTGGGGGGGGGGTGTGTGGGCGTCAGGCGGCGGATATGGGATTCGAGTGAGCCAGCAGTAGTGGCCAGGTCTGGTCACAGGTGAGAGTAAGCCGGTCCGGTTCAGTACGGTGTACCGGTAAGAAAGTGGCCGAAACATTCAGTAAGGAACGAGCGGGAAGTAAGGTTGCGATACGACCGTACGTCCCGGTAGGAAATTTAACTTAGTTTCACCCGTGGGGGTGGGTGATGCGAAGCAAGGTGTGCGAACCACTCGTTAGGTGTGCGTGTATGTCGTGTGGATGGATAATGTTGGTGTTTGTGAGGTATGGTAAGGCCTAGGAAGCCTGGGCTGGTGAAACACGTGTGTGAGTCAGGTAGGGCTACTGAGTTGTAGGTGATTCCAGGCTGGTGCAGTGTGGGCGACAGAACGATGGCTGGTAAGGGGTGTGTCGGTGAGTGGATGATGGCTGGTGAGGCGAGTGTGCGTGGGTGAGTCAGGGCCGGTGAGGTAAGGGCGATGCCCTCACCGGTGTGCACCAGGCTGTAAGCGCCTCCGTGGCGGGACTTCATCTGGGGACCGATCCTGGCGCGCAGCGCGACCGGGTACTTCACCACGTCCCGGAACGTGGCCATCACCACCTTCAGGTTCTTCAGCTTCTGAGGGACGCGCAGGGAGACACCAGGGATACTCACCACACACTCACCACACACTAAGATAATAACTACCAGAGAGCGTTTTGTTTTGTCCTCACTGTGTTGGACCACCACATGAGGTAGTTGTCAGTCTTCAGTGGAACGTCACGCCTGCCCATGTCCGTCGGGGGGGAGAAACTGGAAAAACGTTTCGAGACAGTTCAAGCCAAGTGTGACGGATTCTTCAACAACCTGCCTGCAGCCCATCTGCAATCTTGTCCTTCCCTGTAGACCAACGTGCCCCATCGGAATGTGTCAGCTGGCTCACTATCACTCGCGGACGCCTCCCATCATCATTAACAACAAGTTTCTGGTTGCCGACCCGACAGTTTGACCTTTAGTTTAGCCCTGCAAGTGAGCTCTACCCAAAAGGTTCAACACCGGCCGGGGTGAGTGTGCAGCCAACCTTCACAAACGTAGCCCAAGCTGTAGCTGTGGGTCACGACAAGCTACGGTACGCTCTGTTGAAGGGACGGCACGGCGGTGCAGTGAGTAGCGCTGCCGCCTCACAGCAAGAAGGTTCCAGGTTAGATTTCCGGCCCTTTCCGCGCGGGGTTTGCATGTCCCCCCCGCCGTGTCCACGCGGTTTTTTGCCCTGTACTCCGGTTTCCTTCCAAAGTCCTAAAGACATGCACTGCTGCCTCGATTAAAGAGCCTAACTACATTACCCCCGATTTCCGGCGATGAACTGGCATCCTATCCTAGGGACAGCCCTGCATTGCACCCTGCGACCCTGTAGCGCAGTGGTTCCAAAACTTTCTCGGTTCACTGCTCCCTTAGTATATCAGGATTTTTTCCACGGCGTCCAAAGTCAGAAAATATGTGGCATATATCGAAAATTTGCAATATCGCGCGGTGCCCCTGTGAGTTAGCTGCGGCGCCCCGGAAGGCCGCGGCGCACACTTTGGGAAGCACTGCTGTACAGGATTAAGCGGGGACTGATAATTATGACTTGAGGAGCGTGTACTGACAAGTTCCAGTGGCGGATGGAGAAGATAGCAAATGGTGAAGCTGTTGCTTGGCTCGGTGCGAGCGCGCACGCTCCATAAATAAACTAGGTCACAACAACACGGGGGCGGCACGGTAGCGCGTTGAGTAGCGCTGCCGCCTCACAGCAAGAAGGACCCGGGTTCAAATCTCGGCTCGGGTGCCTTTCTGTGTGGAGTTTGCATGTTCTCCCCGTGTCCGCGTGGGTTTTTACCGGCCACTCCGGTTTCCTCCCACAATCAAAAGACACGCTTGCCGCATAGGTTAATTGGCCTGCCCTGTGATGGACTGGCGACCTATCCTGGCTATAGCCCTGCCTTGCGCCCTGTGTCTGCCGGGATAGGCTCCGGCTCACCGCAACCCTGTACAGGATTAAGCGGTTTCTGACAATGACGACGATGATTTCCACCTGTAACGTCTCATAAATCAGTGCGGTGGGCAGCTGTGGCGACTCCACGGCGCTCAGCTACCCGCGACTCAAACCGCGCAGGGCACCTACCACGACCGCTGTACACCGGAGACAGGTAGACACGGTCATAGCTAGATATGTACGATAGACGGACAAGGCCAGAGACGGACGGACGATGGCGTGGGTTGACCACAATGGTGGAGACAGAGGCGGACATCGACACAGGTGTCCACACGATCTAACAGGTGGACGTTGTCGCGAGTTCACACAGGTGGACAGGGCTGTGTGCGGGGGGACAAGCGGGCTCCACACGGCGCTCCCTACCTCCATCGGCATGGCTGCTCAGTCGCCCAAGTCACTCGCTCAGCTTCCCCGGGACTGGTCGCTCCGTCTGAAGCCTCGCGTCACACCAGGAAGGACTCAGTCACGCGCGTCTAAACCCAGACAAGTCATCCCTACAGTGGACGCATTGCGGAGCCCATCTTGGTAGGGGAGGGAGGCGGCCTCGGCATGTTAATGAAGCTATTCGCTGGGCACCGCAGGTAAACACAGATTTTCCTGTACCAACATGGCCGCGCGGACCACGTGATCACGTTCTGCCCCCTTAGTAAGATGGCCGTCTAATTAAGCCACGTGATCATTCAACAGCAGCACCGATGAGATCCGAATGATGCCTCCAACGTTGGAAGCGACACGTCGCGGAGAGAGGAGGAAAAACGCTCGATACAGCTATCCCGAAAGAGCGGCTCTTGAGAGCTATTCCCATACACCGAGCCGTGACAAACCCATAATCAACACAATTATAAATACGCCCCAGGGAAACCATCGATTGTGTTCCTGGTTCCGGTTACAAGTGCGTTCCGGCCCCGCACGTGGGATTTGGAGCCGCTGTTTAGCCTCCTCCGCCGGCGCTTCGGGCTTCTGCGTCTCCGGGCGACCCCCACAGGCAGCTCGGGGCGATGGGCGAGCAGCCACTCGCCTTGTATCCTCCTCTTGTGTACATATACAGCCCTCTCTTGCCAATCCACTGCTGGATGAGAGGCCTCCGGCTCGCAGTGCGGGCGGTGTGGCGATCAGTTAGTTGAGCTCGTTCGGAAAGCACATCGGGGCGGGTGGAGGCAAGGGGAAGCATAGGAGCAGAGGTGAATGCAAGCCGGTCGGGCCCGGTACCGCGTAACGGTAAGAAAGTGGCCGAGGTATTTAGTACAGTGCATGTGGGAATGCGGGTTGCGATACGACAGCTATCGGCAAGATGTGTAAGTTACTTTCACAGCTGCCTAGCAGTATAGAACACACTGTGTGTTGGACGGTAGAGTGATGCTCTGCGTAGAGGTTGGGACGCCACCGAATTCCGAGCAGGGATGTGGCACGGCCCGGTAATCCCGCGAGGTGCCGCGGGACGATTCGTCGCCAATCCATACAGGGAGAATCACTGGGTGCGGCGTGCCGTTAGCGGAAATATATTCAGAGATTCCGACCTTGCTACAGACGAGGCTGAAATGAAGTCCCGATTGCAGAGGTGCAGGAGCGCACAGCTCACATTGCGATGGAGTCTGGCGGAAGGAAGGAAGCGACGGCTGCACTAACAGCCTGTGTGCACCGTGATACAGTGATCCCCACACAGCAACCCGAGCAGCTGCCTCTGAATATCCCGACACGAGCTCCGTTACGCTACCCCTCCACAAGTCCGTCGTCATAGTCTCTCTCGCCACCGTGGCCCTTGACGCCAGGCCCAAGCGAGCTGGAGGTCCCGTTCTCGTGTGGGCGCGAGGCCCACATCGCCTGGGCGACCCTGAGCGCCGACCGGGAGCCGCGCGGTCGCGGCGTCTCCCGCCACACCGAGCTGCGGGGACCACACACGCTCTACGTGTGGGTAACGCGGGGGGGGTGGGGGTCCTGAAGGGGGTCACTCATGTCGGTGGTCTGGGGGAGAGTCCGGGGTAAATCAGCGGGACTTGTAGGGGCTCTTGGAAGGTGGTCTGTGGGAGAGTCCGGGGTAAATCAGCGGGACTTGTAGGGGCTCTTGGAAGTACCCTGTGAAAAGCAGTAGGCAATGTATACATAGGAAGCAGTGTGGCAAAATGTTGGCGCTGGCAAACCGCCTGGCTGCCTCCTCTGTGTCATGACGACGCGTGTGTGGCTCGCGCCCTCCTGTCCGCGCAGCCGCTGGAGCGCGGCGGAGGCGCGGCTCCTGCGCGTCTCCGTGTCCTCGTTCCTCGACGGCCTCGGCCTCGTGCTCCGGACCATGGCCGCCTTCGGCCCGCCGCAGCCCACCGGAGCGGCCCACCACAGCGCGGCCTAGAGACGGGGGGCTCCCACCGGCCGCTCGCAAGCAGACCCGTTGACCCGGCAAGAGAGGTCGTGGGCCCGGGTCACCCCACGCCACACCGCGTGGGCTCAGATCCTCCATGCTCCGTCTCCACGCTGTTTAAGCCCCCTCCTTCCCTCGCATTCGCAGTCAGTATATTCGCCTTAATCATTTAATTTTTGTTGCTTTGTTTTTTATTAGTTGTTTTTTTTTCTGTCGTTGTTGACATGTCGTTCTCTCCGCAGCCTTGTGCAGCGCTTTGTGACCCTCGGGTGAAAGGCGCTCTATAAATGCTATTATTATTATTATTATTCACGATAGGGAGCCGCCTAATCCGGGGTCGCGGTGAGCCGGAGCCTCTCGCGGCAGACACAGGGCACAAAACGGGGCTATACTCAGAATGGGATGTCAGTCCATTCCACCGGGGGCCATTTAGTAGGTCTATTAACCTAGGCAGCCTGTCTTTGGCCTGTGGATGGAAATTGGAGTAACCGGCTAAAACCCACGCGACACGGGGAGAAAATACAAACTCCGCACGTCTGCATGTTTCCTACCTATCTCCATCCATGCGAGCGCCGCTGTTCCTCTATAATACGTGGAGCTTGTACAATATTTAGTCACCAGTTGAGAAGCGGGATTGTTAGAAACTAATGGGGTAGCTATTAATGGATCACCCTGTATTTGTATTATTTTGGTTCACTAAACCCAGTGACCATGAAAAACACGGTTCAGACTAATGCAGCCCAAGTCTGGATTAATCCAAGCCAGCCCAGCTAAACTTAAGCCCCACAATCTCGACGAGTGACTTGCCCAGCAGACAGACGTGACCTTCGCACAACAACACCCAGTGAAACACGAGTGGCAGGCAGGGGTGCGATTGTCAGGTTTAAACATCTCCACGTTTCACAGCTGGGATTGTGTGTGTGGTGTGTGCGCGCGCGCGTGTGTGTGTGTACGACCGACGAATTTAAATAAACGACGTGGCTTTTACACGCGAATCTCTCCGTGCAGCCACCCTGCGGCCTTCATTTCAGGCTCCGCCGTGTGTCCCTTAAGTACACTTTTACTCTTCGCATTTAAAGGCACGCTTCCTTAGAAAAAAAACGTCCGTCAGTTCATTGCTCGGCATCCTATGTACAGGCGCTCACGCGCGACCAACGCAGACACGCGGCACACTCTCTCGTTCGTGTCACCGCAGCAATCGCGTTCTGTACACTATGTAAACATGCTTTCGCGGAGGGGGGGTTACCCCTTTCCACCGGGAAGCTCCTTCGCGTTTGGAAAAGTCACGCGGTGCGGCGGGGCCGCCGCACCCGCGGCCTCGTCGCCCGCCTCGCGCAGTTTGTGGCCCGCCGACCCTCGCCGGCGTCCCCAAGCCGCGGTCGGGCGCGCGGGCGGGATCGGGCCGCGCTCTACTCGAGGTCCTGCAGGTTGATGGTGCTTCCCGGGAACTGCGAGCTGCCCGGGTGAACGAGGTCGAAGTCGCCCGCCTCCTCGTCGCCCGCAGCGCACGACGCCTGTTCCTGGAACGGGGGGAGGGACGCGGGCGATGCGATCGGCGCGGCGAGCAAGGCGCCCGACGCCACGGTGGCGCGGCCCGTCGAGTTGGCACGAGGGGTGCGCCGGGACAAACCCAGGTGCACGACAAACCGCATGGCTGCCTCCTCCGCCTCTCTGCGCTTTCCACGCGCCTCCGAGTCGTTCTGTCGTCGGATGAATACCTTCGCGCGTTGCATGAATACGTGGCACGCGTTATAAATGTAAAATTATAAAAATTATTATTACGGGTGAGTACGGGTGGCCCACCTGTAGGATGTGCACGGGGAGGTCGGTGGAGTGTGACGAGTGGGGGCCCTGCGAGCCCAGCCCGAACGACAGGTCCCCGTCGGGGCCCGTCTCGTCCTGCACGCCCCACCAGCCACCGTTAACGCCGCCGCCGCCACCACACGACGCGCAGAAGGGCGGCACGGCGTCGCGGCCACACCGCCCGCGCCTCACAACAAGAAGCACCCGGGTTCGATTCGCAGCTCGGGTGTCTTTCTGTGTGGAGTTGGTGTACGTTCTCTCCGTGTCTGTGCGGGTGTTTACCGGGCAATCCAGTTTCTTCCCACAGTTAACAAAGACAGATTTTTAGCAAGGCATTGCTCTGCCTTGCGCCCTGTGTCTGCCGGGATAGGCTCCGGCTCACCGCAACCCTGTACAGGATTAAGCGGTTTCTGACAATGGATGGGCTGGATGGATCTTACTATGATAGAGGACGCAGTGTCCGGCATATAGCACCGGCTTACTGCGTGGCTGCCTTCCCCCCTCTCCCCGAGTCATACTACCGTTCTCTCGTCACGAGTGAACGGATAGTGCCCGCGCGGTAGCTGCGGCGTCACGAGCGTTCCATTATAGCGATTGTTAAAATACGGAGCGACGGTCACAACAACGAGCCGAGCGCCAAGCGGCTAAACCACAGCAAGTTGGCATTGTAGGGAGCTCAGTCGGTGCATCTGCCAGTCGTCCCGGTCAGGGAGCCCATGACACCCGGGTGTGTCCCGTGGACCTCCTGTCGGCGAGCCTTCGACACTTCACGTGATAGCCTCAAGGTGCATATGGCCCGGCACAGGCGCCGTGGTGACGTCACCGGCACCTAGTGGCGAACGGCGGTTGTTGTATTTCTGCGCTCCGTACCTGCAGTATCTGCACCTGCAGGTAGTGCGCGCTGGCGCCGCCCGCGTCGTGCAGCGCCAGCGCGCTCGGGTAACCGCCGGCGACCGCGGCCGCCACCGCCCGGCTCGCCTTGCGCTTCTTCTTGCCGGAAGCCCCTGCGCGCCAAACGTCGCGTCGTCAAGCGTCGTCGCCGCCGCTGGCGATCGTCCACGTGACCGTCATTGTGTGTAAATGTGGGTTTTTGTTTGTTTGGTTAATTTGTATCGATATTTATTATGACGACTAAATGCGGTGCCAGGTGCGGTACCAGCGCTGTAGGGCGTGGCGCCGATCTTGCGCTTCCTGTGCTTGGCCAACTGCACGGAGCGGTAGTCGGTGCGCGCAGAACCCCCACTGCTCTCCTGGGCGGGCGGACGACCGCACGCAGACAACACAAACGGACACACGCGGGGAACACAGACGGACACACGGAAGGAACACAGACAGACACACGTGGGCAGCGTATGTAACAATAATAGCAATTCACCCGGCACATCCGGGCTGAGCCAGCGCAGAGCTCTTTGCCGAAGAGAACATGCCGTTCTCTTTGCGGCCCTTGTGCAGCGCTTTTTGACGCTCGGGTGAAAGGCGCTATATAAAACGCTATTATTATTATTATATCCATGTCCGCACTGAGGGTATCAATTACTCTTCCGAAACTTTCACACTATTCCAGCTTTAAATTCCCACTTTTGCACGAGTACCGTCATCGACCCTCTTAAGCCACTCTTCTGCCTTCATCCTGACGTCAGCGGAACGCGCCTCGCGCTCGGAACCACGTCGCCCGTGGGGCGGGCACTCCGCCGGTCTACGCAAGAAACAAAAACGCGCGCGCGACCTCACCAGCAGCGCTTGCACCGACGCCAGCGCCACGTCCACCTCGCCGGGACTCAGCGAGCCCCGGCCGCAGAACGCCGGCGCGAGAACCTTGCCCCGCTCCCCGCCTCCGCCCGGCGGCGCCAGCGACCCCGGCGCCTGCGCGTCGGCGACGGGAGGCAGCGACGACGGCGGCGTCTCGAGGCCGAGCGGCGCCGACGCGGCGCCCGTCTCGGCGCGGGGCGCCGGCGGGCTCGGCAAGTCGGCGCCGAGCGTCGCGGTGGACTCCAGCTCCATGCACGAGCTTCCCAGCAGCCCAGCGCCGACGACGCCGGCCGTCTCCGCGCTCGGGGGCGCCGCGGAGACCGCCGGGGTCAGTCCCCGCTCGTCGGCTCCCCGCGGCTGCTGCCGGTGCCGGCGCCGTTCCGCCGGCGCGGCGCCGCCCCGCGCCGGTCCCTGCCCGGCCGGCGAGACGCCGGGTCCCCCGGTTCCCCGCTCGGGGTCTTGCGGCGCGGTCCGACACAACCGCCCGCGAGCGCCTCCTCCGCCGCCTCCGCCCGCGATGGCCGCGCCGTCCACCGTGAGCACGTCGTCCCCGTAGCCCCGCGGCGACCCCGCGCCGCCCAGCGGGTCGGAGGTCGGCGCCAGGCAGGAGGACGACAGGTCGGAGGTCAGGAGCTTGGGGTCGACGCCGCCGCCGCCGCCGGGGTCGTCGTCGGGCTCGCAGGCCGGGACGAGGCAGCCGGACTGCTCGAGGAGAGCAAACTGGGCTGTGGGGGTTTGGGTCGTGATTAACCCGCTGCTGGATCAAGGGCTCCCGAAACCGTTGTCACCTCTCACAACCACAACGTATAACTCTGATAACACATACATCCTAAAGAAATATGATATTCATTACAGTATCCGCTTTATCCTGTGCAGAGTCACGGTGGGCCTGAGCCTATCTCGGTGGACACAGGGCGCTAGGCAGAGCTATGCCAATAATGGGACCCCAGTCCATCGAAGGGCACGAAGGGAAATTTGGTTAGCATAGCTGCAGCAGCAGCGTGTCTTTGGACGAAAGAAAACCAGAGTATCCGGTTTTCTTCTATGCAAACGCCACGCATAAAGGCGGCACCTGAGCCGAGAATCGAACAAACACGCGACGCCGGAGGAGGGCACGCGACACATATCTAACGTTACGCATCCTAATACTTCGACGCGCGAAACGACCGACTCGAACGGACAACGCGCGGCAGGGTCGTTACATACGGTGCCCGGTCCCCACCACCGATCCCGGGGGGTCACCGCCGCCCGCCACCACGCGCCGCCACCACGCGCCGCCACCACGCGCCGCCACCACGCGCCGCCGCCCACCACCGTCCCTCCACTCACCGGGGCTCACGTTGTGCAGCTTCATCATGTGCGCCTTCACGCTGTGCACGGAGGCGAACAGCTTCCCGCAGGTGGCCACGGGGCACTGCGAGCGCAGCGCCTCGCCGCCGTCGTCGCCGCCGCCGGCGCCGCCGGCCGCGCCGTGCTTGCGCGAGTGGACGTAGAGGCTGCTGCGCGCCGAGAAACGGGCGCCGCAGCCTGGCGGGGGCAGAGGAGCGCGGCGGTCACATGCGCGCGCTCAAACTCATCGCAGTCGCGTGCTCGCCGGCGATCGGCCCGGGGCCGTAATCGACGGAAAATAGCGCCCATGGCAAGCACTGAAATTGCGCCCCTGTCCAAACGTCTGACACCCATCTATTAGATAACTTCACCATAATATCAGCCCAAATATACAAGTCAAGCTCGTTAATCTTCTAATTAACAAATTATGGCACTACGTGAAAATTATAACTGCTCCTTCCTTGCTTTCACTGATGCTCTGTAGCGCCCCCCTTCAAGTGGCGCCCAGGGCACGTGCCATACCCAACCGATCACCTGTGAATGTGGAGAAGCAGACCGTACTATGGAGCACTGCCTTGTCTGCGCTCTACTACCCAACCTCTGCAGCTCAAAAGAACCGTGTAGAGAAATGGGAAACCGTCGTATAACCGTCACGCTTCGAAGAATCGAAAAGAAGGACAGCCGCGTCGAGCGTTCCCCCTCTCTCCTCGGCCAACCCTCACCCTGCACGTCGCAGGCGAAGGGCCGCGTGCCCGAGTGGGTGATGGTGTGGCCCTTCAGGTGCTCGGCCCGCGTGAACGTCTTGCCGCAGCCCGGCTCCCGGCAAGCGAACCGCCGCTCGTCGGCGTGCTTCCTGGTCACGCGAGTTGGGAGGAGGGGGGAG
>JAZEWU010000043.1:5041575-5057774 GCA_036362915.1 Geotria australis | reverse complement strand
TTCCTTCTTTCTCCTTTGCGACGTTTCGCCTCCCATGTTAATAATAATAATTTGACATTTATAACGCGCACATATTCGTTCAGTGTCGAAGTTATTCATTCGACGAGAGAACGATTCAGAGGCGCGAGGGAAGCACAGAGAGGCGGAGGAGGCAGCCAGGCGGTTTGCCGGCGCCATATTCCCACACACTGCTTCTTACATATTATTATGTTATCGGCGAAATAATTTTCAGTTGCTGGAGGAAACCGGAGAACCCGGAGGAAACCCACGCAGAACAGGGGGAGAACACACTAACGCCACACAGAAAGGCACCCGAGGCGGGATACGAACCGCCTCGGGCAAGACCATTCTTTCTGTGAGGCGCGGATGTGACCACCGCATCGCCACCCTGCCGCCCTTTGCACCGAGGATTGAAATGCCGGCGGCGACCGCGGCCCCGAGCGAGGGGCGACCCACCTCTTGTGGCGCAGCAGCTTGGACATGCAGGTGAAGGTCCAGCCGCAGCCCTCGTGCTCGCAGGTGAACGGCCGCTCACCTGGGCCGGCGACACGGGAGGTTAGCGCCGCGACGCGCAAACGCTCAAACCACGCGCTGGCGCCAGCGGCGGTGGCGGAATCGCCGCGGCGTTGGTGGTGCTGGCGGTGGTTGTGACGGTGCGGGGGAGCGGCGGCGCAGCGGTTAGCGCGCCGGGATACAAACCTGGCGGCCCGAGTTCGAATCCCCCTCACGGCCAACAACGGTGACGATTTTCCGCACCGATCCCGGGCCTTCCCGAGGTCGACTCACCCTCCAATGAGTACCTAGTGCGGTGTGTAAAACATTGCCACTTGGGAGACAAAGGCGGCCGAGCGTGATGCTGGTCACCCACCCCCTCGTGTGCCGTGTCGACATTCATAGGTGCTCGCTAACGGCACTTGACCCTACAGTCACACGGGGGATCTTTGACAATTGGTCGTGTTGCTAGTGTTTCTGGTCGTATTGACGGTGCCGGTGGTGGTTGCGACAGCGCTAATAGTGCTGGTGGTGGTGCCGCTGTTAGTATTGTTGTTGGCGGTGACGCTGGTGCTAGCGGTACCGCTCGCGGCGCCAGCGTTCCTAGTTGTATTGGCGTTGCCGTTCGTGCCGCCGATGCCGCCGGCGGCGGCGGCGCGGCGCCCCCCCACGGCCACCCCCCCGGCCCACCGCGGGCGCCGCCCGCTCACCGGTGTGGCTGCGCAGGTGCAGGGTGAGGCGGCAGGCCTTGTCGTACGTCTTCCCGCAGCCCGGGTACGAGCAGACGAATATCTCGCGGGCGCGCGCGTGCGAGCGCCGGTGCGCGCCCAGCGCGTTGGCCGTCGAGAACGTCTTCTCGCAGCCTGCCGGGGGCGACACGGGGCGGGGGCGCGCGGTTAGGCGGCTTTACGTGACCTAGCTCTCGTAAAAAGAGCTAGACTGTGGTCACGAAAGCCTCCGTGTTAAATCTATCTATCTAATCCGTCCGTCCGTCCTCCCTCGCGCACCGGGGAAGTCGCAGAGGTGCGGGCGGCGGGGCTCGGCGTGGACGCGCTGGTGGGCGGCGAGGCGCGCCGGCGTGGCGAAGGTGGCGCCGCACAGCTGGCAGGCGGGCGCCCCGGCCGCCCCGGCCGCGTGGGCCCGCCGGTGGGCCTTCAGGTTGTAGACGGTGGAGAAGCGCTTGCCGCAGTCGGCCTCGTCGCACGCGAAAGGACGCTGCTTCTCGTGCGACACGAAGTGCCGCTTCAGCTTGTACGACGACGTGAAGGACCAACCGCAGTCGTCCCACGTGCACCTGGGGGGGGGGGCGGGGGTGGCGGAGGGGGGGGAAGTCCGGGGGGTGGGCAGTGGATGGTTCAACAGGGAATTAAAACGTAATACACTGAGACTTGGCTATAAAGAAAGCTGTCTCTAGTGTTGGGCCAATCAGTTTGAAGGACAATGCATATATTATCATAGCATTTGTTTGCATGTTATTGCCACAAGCATGCGTGGCTTCTTGCAAACTGGAACCTTTGCAAAAACGGTGTCCAATTAGTGTATATTTAACATGATTTGTACACGGGTAAAAAAAGTGCCCATAGCCTATCTATCTAACCGGGCGACAAAAATATACGCGAGCGAGCGGGCCGCGGGCAGCGTGCGTGCGAGCGTGCGAGCGAGCGGGCCGCGGGGAGCACGTGCCGGGACCGACCTGTAGGGCCGGCCGTACGTGTGCGCCATCATGTGCACCTGCAGCTTGCGCATGCTGCTGTACACGCTGGGGCAGCAGTCGACGGTGCACGGAAACTCCTGGCCGCCGCCGCCGGGCTCCTCCTCGTCCTCCTCGTCCTCCTCCTCCTCATCGTCCGCCTCCGCGGCGGCCGCCTCGCCCCTGCCTGCGCGTGCCGTCACAAAGATCCCCCCCGCGTGGCGTTAACGGGCCGCGGGGTCAAGTGCTGTTTTAGCGAGCGGTGCCTACGAAGACGGTGGGTGGCCAGCGCCACGCCCGGCCGCCTTTGCCTCCAACCGGCGTTGTTTTACCCGCCGCTCCGGGTAGCCATTTGAGGCCGAGTCGACCTAGGGGAGGCCCAGAAGCGGTTGAGATAATCGTCACCGTGCCACAACCGACCCTGGAACACGGGCCCGATCAAAATGTACGGGCAACGTAACCTCCGGCACCTGGACCCAAATCGTGACTCCACGACACACAAACGCGGTTCCTGAAGCGTCCTCGACCTCGGCCCTGAATTCTCGACCTTGGTCGCGGACAAAGTTTCCTCCGGAACTTCAGCCGCGCGGCGTGACCGACAGACGCCCGGCGCTCGCGCGACGACCCGACGGGCTCCCTACCCGCGACGACGAGCGCGCGGTCCCCGTCGGGGCCGCCGCGGCCGCCTCCCTCGCCGCCGCGCCGCCGCGCGGCCTCCTCGCCGCCCCGCTCGGCGGCCGCGTCCAAGTCGACGATGAGGCAGGCGTCTCCGACGACGGCGAACAGCGCCTTGTCCTCCTCCCCCGCGGGCGGGGGCGGCCGCCGCTCCTCCGCCGCCGCCGGGTTCGGCTCCGAAACCGGGCGGCCGAACGGCGCCGCGGCGGGCGACCCTCCCGCGGCACCGGGGTCGCGGTTCGCGGGGTCGCGGGCGGCCCCGTCGGGGCTCGCGGCACCGACGACGCCGTTGCCGACGAGGCTGCCGCCGAAGGCGTCGATCGCGCTCCACGGCCGCTCGGCGCTCACGCAGAGTCCGCCCGGGCTGCCGGGCGACGCGGATCCGCGCAGGAGGAGCGAGGCGACCCCCCCTTCCGCCTGCTCCCCCTCCGCGCTCTCCGCTCTCTGCACTCCGTTCGCTCCCTCGGTGCCCTCCACTCCCAACTCGTGCATCGTCAGTTGCGTCACTTTGTCCGCTCCGTCCTCCTCCTCCTCCTCCACGCCGTCGAGTCTCGCCATTCCCTCGAGTTGCACCATGCGCTCCGCGCCGGCACCCGCTCCGTCTCCTGTCCCGTCGACTCCCTGGGCTCCCACGCCCTCCAGGCCCACAGCAGCCATGATCCCGTCAGCGGCGACTCCCTCCACCGGCACTCTCCCCAATTGCAAGCCGTCGTCCCCCTCGTCCACCCCGACTCCCGCGACTCGCTCCAGCAGCAGGGGTCCTCCCAGCTCCAGTCCGGCTCCCATCTCGTCCGCGCTCGGCCCCACGATGCTGAGAACCACGTACAGCTGCTGCTGCTGATGCTGGTAGTGCTGCCGATGGTCCACCGCCCCGGGGCCCTCCTCCTGGGACCCCACGGAATCCCCCAGCACCCCCAGATCATCCCCTCGGTCCCCGGCCCGGGAGCCGCACAGCTCGGCGCTGATGATCACCGGGAGGCTGATGGTGCCGGAGGACGGGCCGAACACGGAGGGCACGGGCACCGCCAGCACCAGGGGCCCCGAGGAGGGGCACGGCGACACGGGGAGACACGGGGACGCCGGGAGACGCGGCGGCGGGGACGCGGGCGGGAACGGGGACCGGGAGGGACACGGCGACACGAGGGGCCCCGGGAGGCAAGGGGACATGGGGCCACACGGCGACATGGGGGTGCCGGGAAGACACGGGGATATGGACGGACACGGGGACTTAGGGGACCCCAGGGGACTCGGGGAGTCGGAGGGGCACGGGGACACGGCGGGACCGGGTAGACACGGAGACAGGGAGGGACACGGGGACACCGGTGGACCGGGGAGACACGGGGACCTGGGCGTACACGGAGACACGGGGAGACACGGAGACACAGGGAGACACGGAGACACGGGGAGACACGGAGACACCGGAGGACAGTGAGACACCGGAAGACACGGAGACGCGGGCGGACAGTGAAACACAGGCTGACAGTGAGAAACCGGGAGACAGTGAGACACCGGAAAACACTGAGACACCGGGAGACACGGTGACGCGGGCGGACACTGAGACACGGGGGAACACGGCGACAGCGGGAGACACTGAGACACGGGGAGACCGGGGGACGCGGGGAGACCTGGGGACGCCGGGAGACCGGGGGACGCCGGGAGACAGTGAGACACAGGGGGAGCTGGAGACGCCATGCGGCGCCGCCCCGCAGCCCACGGGTCCCCCTGCGCCTCCATCTTGGGCTCCCGCAGCGAAACCCGGACGGGATCGTCCCCGCGCGGAGCCCGGATCGCCGCGGGCGGGACGCGGGACACGGAGCGGAGCACGGAATGGGGCGTTTAGCGAGAGTCCTTCCAGCCCCATCCATTGTCAGAAGGGAGGCGGGGGAAGGAGGGAGGGGAGGGGTGCAGGAGGTGCCTGGGTAAGGGGGGTGTCGGTTACTTCTTATTTGCGATTCTTCGAAGCACGATGGTGGGGCGGCACGGTGGCGTAGTGGGTAGCGCTTCCGCCTCACAGCAAGAAGGTCCCGGGTTCGAATCTCGGCTCGGGGTGCCTTTCTGTGTGGAGTTTGCATGTTCTCCCCGTGTCCGCGTGGGTTTTCGCCGGGCGCTCCGGTTTCCTCCCACAGTCCAAAAACATGCATAGGTTAATTGGCCTGCGGACTAAATTGCCCCCGGTGCCCTGTGATGGACTGGCGTCCCGTCCTTGGTATAAGCCATGCCTTGCGCCCTATGTCTGCCGGGATAGGCTCCGGCTCACCGCGACCCTGTACAGGATTAAGCGGTTTCTGAAAATGAATGAATGAATGAAGCACGATGGTCAGCCTCTGGACATCGTTGTCTTTCAGCTCGGTTACTAAACAGATATAAAGACGATAGACTCCATTTCCATCCATCCATTTTCAGAAACCGCTTTAATCCCGTACAGGGTCGCGGCGAGCCGGAGCCTATCCCGGCAGACACAGGGCGCAAGGCAGGGCCATCTCGAAGTTGGGACGCCAGTCCATCACAGGGCACCAGGGGCAATTTCGTCCGCAGGCCAATTAACCTATACAGCAGCATGTCTATGGAATGTGGGAGGGAACCGGAGTGCCCGGCTAAAACCCACGCACAACACGGGGAGAACATGCAAACTCCACACAGAAAGGCACCCGAGCCGAAATTCGAACCAGGGGACATTCTTGCTGTGAGGCGGCAGCGGCCGCTCACCGCGCTACTCGCCGTGCCGCCCCACCATCAAACATCTATGACTGACACGAAGGCTTTTCGTGACCTAACTTATCACAACAACTAGATCTATATGACTGAATGAATACACGTGGTGGCCGAGAATGGAAACGAGAGAGAGAGAGATGGACTCCACTCCGTGCTTTAATTCCTTCCTCAGCCAAGGCGCGAGGTGTGAGTAACGCGGGCGCCGATCGGCCGCCGTGGCGTGCAGGCGCGCGCCCAATGTGCGCTCGCGGCTCTGCGCCGGGCGCCCATTGGTCGCCGGGGGAGGCCCAGGCGCCCGGGACGCGGAGTCGCGGGTTTGTGCGAGAATCGGCCCCCGGTGAGGGGACGATGAGCGGGATCGCGAGGACCGGCGGCCCGACGGGGCCACGGGCGGTCGCCTAGCGGGGCACGCGGGAGCTCCTCTGGTTTGCTGCTGCTGCTGCTGCTGTCGGTGGTCGCGGCGAGGAGCGGGCATTCACCGGGGTCTAGGCGCCACGAGCCGAGCAAGAGAGACCGGGGGGGGGCACGCGAGCCCCTTGAAAAGGATTGTGTCTGGTGAGGGGGGAAGGTCGCTGAGGGGGTCTTGCTGGTGGTGAGCGGGGGAGCCCGCTGGGGGTATGGAAGGGGACCGGCCGAAGGAATCGAAGGGGTGTAAGGGGGGCGAGTGTGGCGCGTAGAGTGAGACGGGCGGAGAGCGAGGGGGTCAAAACGAATTTGTTTTGTGAGGGGGGTCGGAGGGGATAGGTCTGCGTGGCTGGTAACGGGAGATGGCCGGTGGTGGTGGCATCAAAGGCGGCTCGGGCGACGCGCGCGGGGAGACGGGCAGAGAGCGAGGGGATGAAACGGGTTGTTTTTGTTTGGTAAGGGGATCGCGGAGAGGGGGTGAAGGGGGATAAAGGGGCTCGGGGTTAAGGGGATGGAGAGGCGTCGTCACGGGGAGGGGAAACGGAGGCTGCGTGGTGGGAGACGAGGGGATGAAAAGGATGCGCAAGGGGGTTCAGAGTACGGGCTTCAAATGTGGTCATGTTGATGGGATGAGGGTGAAAGCGGCGTCGGGGATCGATACAAGGGGAATGGGATGGAGGTTAGAGAGGGGATAACGAGTACAGGGTGAGGGAAACAGAGGGGACGGCGAGGGGTATCACACGGGTAACCTCGAAGCCATCAAAGGGACGAGGGCTATGAGTGCGGTGATCGAGGGGGTCTGTTTTAGGGGATAAAGGCGGGCGCCGTGAGGGGACCAGGGTAAGATGTTCATAAAGAGGGGATCAATGGGATGGGGGAGAGCGGGAGCAATCGTGAGCGGTGCTGGATCTGGGGGAGCCGGGAGAGTGGGTAAACATCGTGGGGTTTCGAGACTGGGCCCCGTTGGGACAAAGGATTGAGGGGGTCAGGGGCCTGGAAGCCAGGAGAGGAAGCGATGGGAACACGGGGGATATGGGGAGAACGTGGACGAAATTACTCCCGGTGCCCTGTGATGGCCTGGCGTCCCATCCTGGGTATAGCCCTGCCTTGCGCCCCGTGTCTGCCGGGATAGGCGCCGGCTCGTCGCGACCCTGTACAAGTGTACAGGATTAAGCGGTTTCTGGCAATGATGATGAGATGAGAACACGAGGACAGGGAGACACGGGGTAATTAGAGGCTGGGGGCTACATCGTGGTCCTGTGGCATTGTTGAGAACCCCAGGGGGGGTATGGGTGCTCGGGGGGGATGGGGACCCCCTTTGTAACGAGACTCACGTGGCTACAGCAACAGCGGGAGACCTTTTCCGCACTAAGGGCCGATTTGAAATACCTTTGATGGGAATGCCGCACCATTGGTTGACGCCAAACCTTGCTCACAATAGAGCAGTTTACACGGACTTTGTCCTCTTAACCACTGGATAGACAACGCGTGACCGAGAGCGCTGGCATCAGCGGCATCGCAGGTCTTTCCTCGAGTTCCTGAATAGTGCAGCTATACGATGCGGTTCTCCCTACCCATTGGCCGTCTATTTCAACCTTTGTTTTTAAAAACAAACCGTGGCCTTGGAAGTTTATCGAAGCAAAAGACGTCTCTTTTCCTTGTTGGCCCCGTGATGTCATAACTGGGACTTCTTTACTGCTGGTGTCTGCCGGACGCGTCACCTTTGAAAAAGTGCTTCGTAGCTCAACGGGGCGAAACTCGAAAAATAAACTTCCGATTTTAAGACCGGCCAAGCAGAGCGCGGTGGTCAGTTTCAATCGCAGAACTTATGGCGTCACCTTCTCTGGTTACTTTTACCTGGTTACTTGAAAAACATGTGCAATGCTGTGTATTTTGGACTATTTTAATTGAAAAATGTGCGCAATGCTACGTGTAAATATTTTTTTGTTGGTCGATTTAAATTTGGTTACATATGCATCGTGTATATTTTGTTATGATTGTCAGCAATTCATTCGCACGTTTGTTGCGTCGCAGGAGTCGTGTAAATAGCTCGCAAGCCCACTGGGTATTTTTCTGCTGTAACAATAAACATCTACGCATCTTCTCACCGGCTCTCGTTTTCTCGCCACGCAGGCAACACGGCCAGGGAGGAGGTCGCGCCGAGCCTTCGGCGGCAACCCGTGCCGGGTGTGGCGCGCCGGCGCAGGGCATGGATCGCTGCCGCCACGTGTGGAGGCTCAAGCTCTCCCAGAACCACTCCGTGCTCAACCCGGACAAATGGTCGTGCGTGGACTGCGCCGGCTGCCGCGCCTCGCGGAGCGCCGACGGCGGCGGCGGCGCGTGCAACGGCGACGCCGGGGTCCCGCCCGCGGACGGCGGAGGTGAAGACGGCGCCGGGGGCGAGGCTTGCGACCGCGTTTGCGGCGGCGGCGCGGTCCGCGAGCCGCCCGACGCGTCCGCCGCCTCCTGCTGCGACGACGACGACGGCGGCGGCGACTGCGCGTCGTCGGCGTGGGCCTGCCTGACGTGCCCCCACGTGGCGTGCGGGCGCGACGTGGCGGGCCACGCGGACCGGCACGCCGCGGCCGCGCGCCACCCGCTCGCCATGCACGTGGCGGAGCTCTACGTCTTCTGCTTCGCGTGCGACGACTACGTGCTCAACGACAACGCGCAGGGCGACCTCAAGCTGCTGCGGGGGGCGCTGGGCACCGTGCGCGCCAGGAGAGGCCCCCCCGGCAGGCTCTCGAACGGCGGCGGCGGCGGAGGAGGAGGAGGCCGCGCCCTGCGCTCGGCGGGGGGAGGAGGTGGCGGGGAGGTGTGCCCGTGGAGCCGCGGTGGCGAGGCGCGCGCCCACGCCGGCGACCGCTTGCTCACGGCGCTCAAGCTGCGCCGGTGAGGACGGCGAGGGACCGCCGCGTTGTCGCGGAGTCGTTAGCCCGTCGCGAAGCGACCGTTAATTTCTCTCTGTCGATGTTCTGTCGGGATGGCCGTGGTCGGCGTTCCTCCTGCTTTCGCGACGTTTTGCCTTCCACGTTGGAGGTATCGTCAGGGTAATCGTACCATTATAGAGTATGCTGCTCGGTGCAAGAGTAACCGTTGCCCATTTTCTGTTTGTGTTAACCTCCCACACCTCTAGTTGCATGCGTGTGCAGTTGTACGCGCGTGTGTATACTGTTGTGTTTGGCTAGTTGTGGCGATGTGGGTGCTTGTCCGTGAGAGTACGAATGTCGACGTGTGCTGGGAGTAGCACGTGCGGATAGTTACGTGAGGGTCGCGGTGCATTACCAACTCAATGAGCGAAACGCCTGGCTACAATTAACATCATTGGGGAACCTGGCCTGGGTTTCTCCTTAGATTAATTTACCCAGCCTTAAAACGAATACTTTCTGGGGAGACAAAGGTGGTCGGTCGTAGTCCAGGCCACACCAACCCTTATGCTTGGTGCCAGCCTGCGTCGGCACTCGCCAGCAGCACTCGCCCCCGACAGCCGATAACCACCCGACGGGGGAACCCGCGTCTCTGCGCGTCCCGTGTGCCCCCGCAGCCTGCGGCGCCTGCGGCGCGCCTTCGGCGCCTGGTTCGGCGAGACGGGCAGCGGCCGCGCCCGGCTGGAGGAGGGGCGCCAGCGGGAGGAGGCAGAGCGGCGGCGCGAGGCCCAGCGCGCCCGCCGTGCCGAACACAAGCGGCGGCTGCGCGAGGAGCTGTCCTCCCAGCCGCCGCGCAAGAGCGCGCGCCTCGCCACGCGCCTCGCCGCGCGCGCCCACTGCGCCGTCGGCGGCGGCGGCGGCAGGGACGGCGACGGCGCCAGGCCCGGCGGCGCGAGCCGGGCGTGGCGCAGCCGGCAGCTGGAGCGCGCCATGGCGGCGCTGAAGCGGCAGAGCTCCATGCTGACGCCCGGCGTCACCGGGCTGCGCAACCTGGGCAACACGTGCTACATGAACTCCATCCTGCAGGTGCTCAGCCACCTGCACAAGTTCCGCGAGTGCTTCCTGGCGCTCGACATGAGCGAGGGCGACGCGCCGCCGCCGCCGCCGCCGCCCCCCTCTCCGGCCCACGGCGGGGGGGAGACGCGCGGCCCCTTCCCCCTCGTCCCGCCGCCGCCTCCGCCGGCCGCCGGGCCGCTCGGCAACCTCCTGGAGCACGCGGCGTCGGCGGGGCGGCTGGCGCGGGCGTCGACGCGCAGCGTGCACAAGCTGCTGCAGGCGCGGCGTGCGGCCGGCGCGGCGGGCCGGGCGGCGGGCCAGTCGGCGCGGGCCACCGCGGGCCCCGCCGGCTCGGCGGCCGGGCTGGGCGGCGGCGGCAGCGGGTCGGCGCGCAGCCTGCGCCTGCTGCAGAGCCCCGTCGGATGCCCCGGCCCGCTGTCGCTGTGCCGCGAGCTGCACACGCTCTTCCGGGTCATGTGGTCGGGCAAGTGGGCACTAGTGTCGCCCTTCGCGATGCTGCACTCGGTCTGGAGGCTCATCCCAGCGTTCAAGGTGCCCCGTCCGGTTTTCGCGGTCGCGTCGTTCGGCTCGGCGTCACGTTTCGCGCCGCGTGCCGGGAATTTCTTTCGGGAATGGAAATGACCCTTGAAAATGCGCCGGAAAGTTGCACCGCGCAACTGTGAAATTACCCTACGATTTACGGCGTCAGATCTGTCGGTGCGTAACGGCGATAACGCTCGTAAAGATTACGCGGCGTGAACGATTTGACCGTTGGTGCGTGACAATCTGTTCGACAGCTAGAACGCGTTCGACTATAACTCGACTATAATCGTAATTTATAGGAAACTGCGTGTGGCAATATGGCGCCGGCAAACCGCCTGGCTGCCTCCTCCGCCTCTCTGCGCTTTCCTCGCTACCCCTCTGAGTCGTTCTCTCGTCGAATTAATAACTTCGGCATTGAATGAATATGTGCGAGTTATCAATGTAAAATTATTATTATTATTATGTAATTGCTTAAAAACCGGTCACACAGAGGTGCTACGCTGAGACGATTCACAAACCCGGCGTGCCTCGCTCCCGCTGTGCCGCCACCGTGCAGGGCTACGGGCAGCAGGACGCGCAGGAGTTCCTCTGCGAGCTGCTCGACCGCGTGCAGAGGGAGCTGGAGGGGGCGGGGGGCCGCGGCCCCCCACTGCTCATTCCCTTAGCCCAGCGAACGCTGCTGAGGCACGTGCTGCAGGTCGTCAACACCATCTTCCAGGGCCAGCTGCTCAGCCAGGTGAGGCTGGCCGCGACCGCCCTGTCCTCGTGGCGCCGATGCCGCGGATTTTTACAACGGTCCCCCGTGTAGCCTTAACGGCCGTTTCGGAGCAAGTGCTGTTGGCAAGTAGTAGCACCGACGAAGGCTGGCATGACGCGCGAAGG
This sequence comes from Geotria australis, assembly GCA_036362915.1. Taxonomy (NCBI): domain Eukaryota; kingdom Metazoa; phylum Chordata; class Hyperoartia; order Petromyzontiformes; family Geotriidae; genus Geotria; species Geotria australis. Next base: position 5,046,452 of record JAZEWU010000043.1, on the reverse strand, counting down.
GGGTAGCTGAACAGAACCACGCCCGTTCGCCTTAGTCTCCCCGGTGGCGATGTTCACACACCGCACCTGGTATTCGTTTGAAGCCGAGTCGTGCCAGGGGTTGTGGCCCACGATCAGTTCAGTAAATCGTGACTAGACGACGACAACAACAACAACCGGCATCTGCCATTAAGTAGATAGATGTTTATTATTACAGCAGAAAAATACCCAGTGAGCTTGCAAGCTCTTTACGGGACTCCTGCGACACAACAAACATGCAGGTTGCTGACAATAATTAAAATATATACAAGATTCATAAATAACCAAAATGTAAGCGGTGGCGACGTAACCACGCCGAGCGCGCAGGGACGCGCGTCGCCGCAGCTGCAATGCAGCGGTGGTGGTTAGTCCTCCATCCTAACGGGGGTCGGGTTGGCGGGCCGGCGGGCGGGCGGTCGCCGCGTCTGCAGGTCACGTGCATGTCGTGCCTGCACAAGTCCGACACGGTGGAGCCGTTCTGGGACCTGTCGCTGGAGTTCCCGGCGCGGTACCACTGCGTGCGCAAGCGCGCGGGGGCGCACGGGCGGCCGCACGCCCGCGCGCGCCCGCACCACCCGGACGCCGACTGCTCGCTCACCGAGATGCTCAGCAAGTTCACCGAGACCGAGGCTCTGGAGGGAAAGATCTACGCCTGCAGCTTCTGCAACAGTACGTGCCGCGACTGCTGCTGCTGCGGCTGCGGTCTGACGATACATAAGTACAGGCAGTCCCCGGGTTACGCACGAGTTCCGTTTCTAAGTCTGTCTGCCAGTCGAATTTGTATGCAAGTCGGAACAGTTACGTACGGTTCACATCTAGCGTCAACTAGTCAAATGTTTGTCTTAGTTTATATTATATATTTTTGCCTAAAACGTCTTAAATATAATAATACAGTAGTAATAATAAACCGCTGAAAATGCGCGGTGCTTTGAGCGTCGCGCATAGTAGTCCGCCCGTTCGTTAGTACGAACCAGGAATGGCGTAACGAGCTTGCAAGCTCGCTAGGAATTCTCCGCTGTAATAATAAACGTCTTAACTTTCCATACTGAGTGTAGGATGCATGTGAGCACCGACGCGGTACCGTCGCTTACGCCGTGAAACGTGCCCCTCCCTGCGCCCAGGCAAGCAGCGGGGCGGTGCCTCCAAGCCGTTGGTCCTCACAGAGGCCAGGAAGCAGCTGCTCGTGTGCCGGCTGCCCCAAGTTCTCCGGCTGCACCTGAAACGCTTCCGGTACACGCGGCGTACACGCGGCGTACGCCCCGGCACTCTGGTGCGCTCGCGCTTCCGGCGAACGCACGACGACAGCAGCTGCCGTTCGACACTAGGTCGCGGTGACGTCACTCCGGCGTGATGCCTTGAGTCTCCCCTAGATCGGCTTAGCTTTAAACGGGTACGTAATGCAACGTGTAAACATCGCCAGGACGGATGCAAAGGCGGCTGGGCGTGGTGCTGGCCCACCCACCCGCTCTTGTGCTGTTCTGGGCTTCGTAGACGCTTACGAACGGCACTTGCGCCGACAGCCTGATAGGCCTGTACCAGGGATACTCTGTCTTGGCTTTGTCATTTCGAGGCCGTCGCGTGAAGTGCGTAAGGCTCGCCCGCTGGCAGGTCACGAGACACACCCAGGCGTCACTGGTCGACAAACGGACACGATCGGTAGATACGCAACAACCCGTGCCACCCTGCCGTGCCGACCGGGCCCAGATCGGGTAACCCCTCCCGTGCAGGTCACGGTGCCACCGCCGCCGCCGTCGGCAAGAGCCGTGGTTTCCCCCGGTTTTCGAGAGGTGTGGGGGGGGGGTTGGGTGCTGTTCGTTCGTACGTTGCTCGTCCCGTTACTCGGCGCGGCGGCGGCGGGGCGGCGGGCACGGGAACCCGTCGGTCGTGCCGCGCGAGTGCCGGAACGCGGGCGTGGGTGGCGCGCGAGCAGGTGGTCCGGGCGCAACCAGCGCGAGAAGATCGGCGTGCACGTGGCGTTCGCGCGCGAGCTCAGCATGCGGGCCTTCTGCAGCCGCGGCGGTGCGCGGCTGGGCGGCCGCGAGGGCCTCGTCTACGACCTGTCGGCCGTCGTCATGCACCACGGCCGCGGGTTCGGCTCGGGACACTACACGGCCTACGTCTACAACACCGAGGGCGGTGAGCCACCGGGTAGCGGCCGCCGGGGAGCGGAGGGGAGAGCGGCGGAGGGTGGGCGAGGGTGGGAGAGCGAGGGGAGGTGGGTGGGTGAGAGTGGGGGAGGGTGGGAGAGCGAGGGTGAGAGTGGGTGAGTGGGAGAGTGTGTGTGAGAGCGAGGGATTGTGGGCGGGCGGGTGCCTGGGAGAGGGTTTGCTGCACACCTTGGGCGAGTATGAGAATTCCGAAGTAGCGGCCACTCAGGGAGTAAGGCGTGTGCGCGTTTGCGTGCGCGTACGTCTCCCGCCTGTGCAATTGTGTGTGCGCGTATCCGTCTGTGCCTGTGCCACCTTTGTCTCCCCACTCGCCGTGCCGGCCTTCATAGGTGCTACTTGCTCAGAACACTTGCCCCAAAAGTCTGTTAAGGCTGTACGGGGCGGATCTTTGTTTTTTACCTGCGCGTGCAGCCTTCTGGGTTCACTGCAACGACTCGGAGATGAGCGTGTGCAGCGTGGAGGAGGTGTGCCACGCGCAGGCCTACATCCTCTTCTACTCGCAGCGCAAGTCGCCCGACGATCGCGTCTGCGGCACGGCGGCGCCGGAGACGCGCGTGCCGCCCCCCGCGTCGGCCACGCCGCCGGCTCCCCCCGCGGCCCCCCCGGCCCCGGCCCCCCCCGCCTCCTCCCCCACGCCCCCCGCCTCCCCGAAGCCGTCCGCCCCCGAGGTGCCGTTTCCTCCGGGCGAGCGTCCCGAGTCGAGCGCGCGCCCCGCGCGCTCGCCGCCCGCCGACTGGGATTGCCGCGAGCAGCGGGCGGTGCCGTTCACCCCGCCGCCTCCGCCGCCTCCGCCGCCGCCGCCTCCGGAGGTGCGTCCCCGCGGAGGCCTGTGCGGCGACGACGAACGGGACCTGGCCGCCGGCACGCCCGACGCCCGGAGGAGCAGCTCGCTGCCCGACAACGACGCCGCCGTAAGGACGCTGTTGCCGCGCCCGCAAGCGTCCGAGCGACCGTCTCCCCCGCCGCCGCCGCCGCCGCCGCTCAGACACTCCGTCCCGGGTTTGGGCACGCTCCCGGATTCCGTTCAGAAGCCGGCGCCGCTCCCACCCACGCCGGCTTCTGCCGAACCGCGCCACGCCTCCCCAGGTTTCTGGCTCGGAGCGCAAGCGTGCGGCGGCGCCGACGGCGGTGCCGCCGCCGAGCCGAGCCCGGTTGTCGCGACGGCCGGACCGGCGGAAGGAGGTTGCGGCGTCGCCGCCGAGTTTGGCGCGGCCGCTGGGCGCAGCTGATTCTCAACGCGCGTGGCGCTCCGCGCTCGCGCCGAGCGTGAAGCGGCGTCTCCCGACGAAGAAACGACGGCGGCTGCGTCGGTCCCGTCATTGACGGCCGGTAGCCGAGCTACGCGCGGCCGTATCCCACTGCGGGCGTTCGGCGTCTCGATCCGGTCGCCTTTAAGGCTCGGTTACGCTCCATCCCGGTTTTTGGTCCGCAGACGCCGCGGCGCTTCGGCTCGATCGGCGCCGGTTTCCATTCATTCCCGGAAACAAAACCAGGATCTTCACTTTGGCCTCTGTTTATACACCAGCACTTCCGCGTTCACTCTCAACAGCTTAAAAAAAAGGCCTTGTAATTCACGACGACTCAGGCAGCATCGCGATGTGGCGGCGCAAGCGGGGAAGCGCGAACGTGGGGGCGGGAGGACGCATTATCAGTGGGGGGGGGCTCCGTTGCCCTTTCTCGATTGCGCGGGGGGCTCACCAGACCCGCGCCGCCTCGCTTGCGCCGTCCCTGGCGTGTCCCACACGTGTGCTCCGCGTGGGCCGCGTGTCCAACACGCGGCGCACCACATGTAACCTCATGCGGCCGGTGTTTGCGCATCAGCCCAGCGACAGCTCAGGTAGCTTTTTGGAAGAAAAAAACACATTCAACACTGCTAACACACACGTATAACGACGCATGGGTACGCACGCAGACGCGTAAATACAGGTTCACACGCGCACAATTGCACGTACGCGCATTGACGTACGGTCACGCGCCCACACACACCACACGCAGACACGCAAATGCGAGCATACGGGCGTTGCACACACAGTTGTACGTACACAGTGATTCACGTGCACGGACACGCTCGCACACACAGACACGCACGCACAGACACGCACGCAATCTAGGAACTGCCAGCCCCTTCCTCGGCACTGTGAGAGAAACACTGGTGTGTGAATTTGTACAGAGCGGCACACTTTTACTGCGTGTGGGGTAGGGTACTTTTGGGGTCACGGGGCGATTATCGATTGGGTCGGGGTAGTGCAAGTACTGATGGGGTAGGAGTGCGAGTACCTGAAGGGGGGGGGGAAGTCATAATGGGGTTCGTCTAAGGTACGCGTCTGCACAGTAGGTGGTGGTCGGCAAGAGCCCCTTAAAATACTGGTTGTATTTTACGAGTGGAAATGCTCGCGTGGAAGTGTGCGCGCGCGTGTACCCGCAGACACGCGTGGATACATCGGGTCGTATGGGTACGCGCGCACGCTCCGGATCGCCGGGTCGCTCGGCACGACGCAAGAGGCGGCAGCGGCAGCCCGGCCGACGTTCTGGCCGTGGCACCGTGCTCTTACGCACGCACACGCGTGTTCGCCGTGTCGCAGAAACGCGCGAACGCTCGGCGTCTGCCGCACGCGTGTGTGGATACGTGAAGCGAGGGTATGGAACGTGGTCACGGTGCCGCCGCTGCCGGCAAGAGTTGTGCTTTTCCAC
>JAZEWU010000043.1:5019112-5039061 GCA_036362915.1 Geotria australis | reverse complement strand
CCCACCATCTCTCCTCACTGTTCTGCAACGCAGCAACGGTCCACTGAGCACCAGCATTGATTTCCTTGTTCAATCTCTACGGTTCCCTCCTTTAGCTGGCATTCCCGTATTTATTCTCAGCCACCGGCAGTTATCACGTCTAGCCCCGCAGTCCACTGGGACACGTGTGGAGACCAGAGATGACATTTATAATGGCATTGATAACCAATCAGCGACTGTGTTATCCTGCAGAGCTGGAGCCTAGCTCAGCAAAAACAGGTAACAAAGGGCTATACCCAGCAAGGGACGCCAGTCCATCGCAGGGCACCGGAGGTAATAGTCAGCAGGCCAATTGAGGAAACTGCAGTAACTGGCAAAAACCTACGCAGACAAGGATGCCGTGGAAACTCCACACAGAAAGGCACCCGTGTCGGGAATCAAACCTGGAGTCTTCTGGCTATGCGGTAGCAGTACTACCCACTGCGCAAACGTGCCGTCAACATATGTTAAGCTCCAATGTTTTGGTTCACGTCTAAGCCAAGGAAAGGGGCTGCAGGGCTGGTACCTATGTGAGCGGTGCGGGAGCCATGAGGTCCAGGTCGCCTACGTTGCGGGCCACCCACACCCCGGCGGCGAACAGAGCCACGTTCACCAGCAGATTCCTGCAGCACACACACACACAACCAAAGATCCCCCGTATAGCATTCACTGTAGCATCAAGTGCCGTTAGCAAGCGCCTATAAAGGCCTCTACGGCAAACGAGGCGGTGTGTGGCCGGCACCACGTCGGCTGCCTTTCCATAGTCGCGATGTTTGGACACCGCACCAGGTACTCATTTGACGCCGAATTGACACCTACGGGAGGCCCAGGACCGGTTTAGCAAATAGTCACTGGTGTTGGTGGCCATGAGCGTGAAGCAACCTCGGTCGCCATGTTCAATAGGATTGTAGAGCAGCGTGCTAGCCGCGACTCTACCGCTCCCCACAACAGAGGACATTGTGAAATTGTGAAATCGGAACAGCAAGGTACTGACCGACACTGTTCTGTGTGGTTATGTGGCTTCGTGTCTTTCAGGCGCTGCCTCTGTCCGTCTGCCTGCGCGCATCTCTCGGCTGCACGTTCGAGGCAAATCTAGAAGGAACACTCGACACGGCTATCCTGGTGTCTCCCCGAATCTGCCCTTCTCTTCACTTCTCCTCTCCATAATCTGTCTCCACAAATGTCTCCGGTAATCTATCTTTCTCTCCCCGCGCCTCCCTCCCACTGTCACCCCGCGTCTCGCACCTCCTGAAGTCTTCGCGGTCCGAGACGAACCCGATCGCCGCCTTCACCATCGCCACGACCCCGCCGGTTTTGGGAGCCATGCTGCCTGCTCACTGGGCGGAAACGGTAGTGACGTCCACACACCCAACTCGTCACATGGGATCCGGCTCCGAAGGACCGGGCGGGGTTAACGTTGACAGTCCTTCAACATTAAGAGATATAATAATAATATCATTTTATATAGCGCCTTTCACCCGAGGGTGAGGCGCAGATGTTACCAATGCCCCACTCTCCTACCGTGTTCCGGCATGAGGACACGTGGGTAAATAGCTGTGCCTTGCGCCCTGTGTCTGCCGGGATAGGCTCCGGCTCACGACAACCCTGTATACTAGAGGATTAAGCGGTTTCTGACAATGAATGAATTACAATGTTTTTTATTGGTTGTTTTTTTTCTTTCGTTGCCCTTGTGCAGCGCTTTGTGACCCTCGGGTGAAAGGCGCTACATAAAATGATATTATTATGAGAGCTGAGCGTGTAAACAACAGCGGTCGCCACGGCGTCACCGCAGGCCTCGTCCGCCAATAGGATGGCCGCGGGCGAGGTCACGTGAGCCGCGTCTCCAAGAGACACGGAGGACGCTGACCTAGCCGGGACCCAGGCCGAACGCCTCGCTCACGGTAACGCTGAGTGAAGGTATGCTTTATTCATTGGATTTACTTATTAGTATTCTTAAAAAAATATTTTCGTCATAGTGCATGTTTGTTGTGTGGCAGGAATCCCGTAAACAGCTTGCAAGCTCCCTGGATTGCCAGTTTCACGACCTTTCCGTATATTAGAAGTAGCCTTAATCATTAATTTTGTGTTGCTTTTGGTTTTTATTGTGTTTTTCTTTCGTTGTTGACGTGCCGTCCTCTTCGCGGCCCTTGTGCAGCGCTTTGTGACCCTCGGGTGAAAGGCGCTATATAAATATAAATTATTATCTATCTATGCTTGGTTACTCGCTCCGTTACTCACGTTTCGTGATGATTCTGCGAACCAAGGTACGTGGATGAAACTCGATACAGCACTTACAATCTGGCACGGTCGGGAGCACAGGTGGTGCCCCAGCCAGTCATCTCAGTCAGGCAGCCCATGGCACCTGGGTCTGTCCCGTGACCTGTCAGCGAGCCTTCGACACTGCGTGATAGCCTCAAGGTGCACCTGGCCTGGCACCGGCGCCGTGGTGACGTCGATTGTTGTTGTTGTAGTGGTTAGCGAGCGCTGCTCCGTTGTGATCCCGGCTATGACCCGAGTTTGATTCCCGCTCACGGCCAACGCCAGGGACGATTTTCTGAAGCAGTCCTGGGCTTCCACTGGGTCGACTAAACTTCAAATGAGTGCCTGGTGTGGTCTGTAAATATCGCCACTGGAGAGACAAAGGCGGCCGGGCGTGGCGCTGGCCACCCACCCCGTCTAGTGTGCTGTTCAGGCCTTTATAGGTGCTCGCTAACAGCACTTAGCTAAGGCTTAATGGAAGGTCTTTCTAGAGAGAGGCCTTCGGTCAGTCATAGCTCGCAGGTGTGACTGCATTCACTTAAGTGGCAACGCTGGTTGAGGTTATTTAAAACCCTTTAAAGGGGATAGGTATACAATAGAGCATATTGTGTATAACGACAGTTATGAACCATTGCTTACAGAAGTGCCATGGACCATCGTGAAACACAAACCACCCCAAACAGATCGGCCAAGGGCAGACGAGAACAACACGGTGAAGATGACAGTGAAGTGGACACTGACCCAGAGCCAACAGCTGGTAACCTACAAGATCACGAACCACCACCGAGTGCCAGCCAAGCAAACACGCACGCCGCCGACACCCAGGATGTCAATCCCACAGACACACAAAGCGTGAACCCAGCAGACACAGAGAACGTGCAGCCTACCGACACCCAGAGCGTGGATCCTGCAGAAACACCAAACGTGCTTCCAGGAGAAACACAGAGTACGGTGATTTACCCAGACTCGGCGGAGGAGGGGGACGAGGAGCTGTCAGTCGCCGAGGAAGGAGGTGACACGACGATGAATCCTGCGGAGCAAACCGGAGAGGGTGGCATCGTGGAGAATCACGATTCTAACCGTCAGGCGAGTAACCTCGAGCCAGTGGTGCCTGCGGATGATCCTGTTCGAGCTCAGCCGCCAGAACGCTTGAACATCTCGGTGCAGGTGCAATACCCATCAGGTGGTGATGACCACCAGAGGCAGGTTGTCGGGGAGGAGGGTGATGAGCAAGGTGCGTTGTTTGATCAGCCGGACCTTGCGGGAGAGAAAGTTATCTCCGTGTCGGGGCAGCCAGAGGTGGAAGACTTCAAGGAAGAGTCAGATGGAGTGTCGGGGGCAGTGGAGCTTGCGCCAACTTCCCCTGAGCAAGAAGATGCTACAGCAACAGGTGCAAGTCTCACGTGCAGCAGGGTTTGTTTAATGCGCTGTTTTTAATCAGCGATCAAAGCACTGTTCTAGCGTTGCTGAGATCTTGGATTTAAAGATGGGTTTCAGCTACATCTGTTTAAAATGGGTTCTTAAGTGTAGTGAGCTTGATAGTAGCAGCCTGATCACCAACATGTTATGCATTTTCGAAATATAATCACATCTGTGCTTTCAGTGTAATGCAGTGCTTCCCAAAGTGTGCGCCGCGGTGCTCGGGGCGACCCAGCTAACTCAGCGGGGCGCCGCGGGATATTCCAAATTGAACGTAATTGTTCGGTGTTTTCTGACCGGGCGCCGTGGAAAAAAATCCTGATACACTAAGGGTGCCGTGAACCGCGAAAGTTTGGGAACCACTGGTGTAATGTAATGAGATGGAAATATGAATCCAGACTTCCTGTAGGGCAGTGCAGCCTTCTGTGTCAGAAAGTGGTCCATGGAAACAATCACAGGATTACTTCTGAGATCCCTTCAACTGATCTCTCTGGTGCACACATTAGTGGGCATCACTTTCCCACGCACTTTAGTCACTGATAGTAATGTTCATCGCATGACTGCCACGTGTGTATGTTTTAACTCCCAAAGCCATAATTAAAACAGCGTTGAGTGCATCGTGAATTGCATTGTCCTCTGTGTAAACGTAGCGTTGTTCTACCACCCTCGATCCGCAGTAAAGATTTTGCTGACGCCAGGGGGTCAGGTGATGACTATGGCGACAGCCCTCAGCCAGACCGCCGGCAGCCTCAAGGAACATTTCGCGTCAGAGATGAAGGTGCCCAGCCAAGTTATACTCATCTCCTTTGAAGGTTGGTCTTCATTTCAAGACTCTTTCATCAGGAGGGTCTAGCCTTGGGATGTTTGACCATCACTATTAATCAGTACGTGTGATAATGTGCGTTCTGGATCTGGATGGGATTCACCAGGAGAGACGGTGAGTGTCGCTAAATATAAAAATAATCTGTCACAGACATGAAACTTCGGTTATAAGGCCCGTACATTTAAAATGGACACACCACACGCTCTCCTCCAACGGGGTGCGTCTTCCTTTAAGCAGTGTTCATGCAGCACGGGGAAACTTGACTACAACGGCGCTGCGTGGGGATGCTACTGAGAATTGCTCTGAGAGCTGCTCTTTCGGGTCCGTGTCGAGCAGTTCCTTCTGTCGTGCTCGCAGGAAGTGCCGTGGCCGACGCTCAGAGCCTGCGGACGCTGGGGGTGAAGCCTCACGACACCGTGCAGCTGGAGATGTGCTCCAGCGAGCCCGACACGCACCCACTGAGGCCCATCAAGTTACGCCACGAGTACAGCATGCCCGACGTCATCACAGTGCGCGTCCAGACCGGTGCGTGCTAACCGCACGGCGGAACAGTGTTCATTAAAGGCTTGCAGCTAAGGTTCAGAGCGTTGCTGTTTTCGAGAATTGCTCTTAAGAGCTGCTCTTTTGGGATAGCCGTATCTCTCCCCCGCGAGGTTTCACCTCCCATGTTGGAGGCATAAACAACAAGCCTGATGATGCCTCCAACGTGGGAGGTTTAGTGATGGAGATCACGGCTGATGAGCGTGAGGAATAGATCATTTTTTTGTATCGTTCATGCCGGAACACGGTAGGATTTAGTGTGGGGGTCAAACAATGCACATGGGACCATGCCCATTAAAATAACTTAAGAAGGGTGCCGGCAAGAAAGTTGGAAAAAGAGAATAGGGGATTGGAGTAATAAACCCAAAGGGATATATTTGGCTGCTCGAGAGGGGGTGCTCGGGAGAAGAAGAGGTGGTTGTCGTCAGTAAGTGTGCGTGCCCTGCGAGTGTTTGTGTTATTGGACCAATAAAGTTCACTACCAGCATGACTCGTGTGGACTCCCTTTCACCTTCACGGATACTCTGAACAATAAACTTATACTGTTTTCATATTTGAACGAACGTGCCTTCAGAATTGGGCACACTGGAGGACGTGGTGGTGGAGATCGAGAGGGCAACGCGGCAAAACCCGTTTCTGGGCGGCTTCAGGCACCGGCTGACAGGCACCGAGTTCCACCACGCCGGCACTCAGACGCGGCCCAAACGGCGTCCTGACACGGGAATACAGAAATTCTGCCGGGACACCCAGGTTTGCCGGAGCCTCTTGAGACATGCATTCGTAAATCCTTCCCTCTTCCCCGAGTTTGTCCAGATTGCGCTGTCATGGTCAATGAGGCGGTTCGATTCCCGCCTTGGGCGCCTTTCTGTGTGGAGTTTGTGTGTTCTCGTCCTTTACAGCAACTACTCTCATCTTGTTGGTTTACCGTCACAATATACACCATGCTTCTGCTGGTTCGTGAAGGAGTGACCAAAAGTCAAACTCGGGTCACTGAGGTCTTATTGTAGTGAGCTAACCACTGCTCCACCGCTTCCCCGAACGTAGTTTTGTACAGTAGCTAAATATATTGATGCTTCCAGCGTCGGAGGCGAAACGTCGCATGGAAGAGAGGGAGAGCGCTTGACACGGTTATCCCGAAAGAACAGCTCTGAAGAGCAAGCATCGGTCGTTAAATAATTCAGAAGCATATCTCACATTACAGTGTTTTCCAAATCCATCCGTGCATCAACAGAGTGCGCGCGCGCGTGCGTGTCTGTCAGATGGTGTCGGAGAAGCAACACTACCAGCAGACGCACAACACCACGGTGACGCAGATGACCAAGATCGGCTGCTATGTGACGTGCGCCACGGACCGGCTGGTGGCCCCGCGGCGCTACGTCACGGCCCACGAGCACCACGAGCGACGCCGCAGAGCCGTGAGTCCGCGCGGCGTGCGAGCGCCCAAACCCCGCGAGAGCGAACTCACCAACGCAGAGTTATGCACCCACTCGCCTCAATGCCTTCACTCGCGCGTGGGCGCGTAACTCTGCGTTGGTGAGGGGGGGGGGAATACCGGGGGAGTCTGGCGGTCAGCTCTCTGCTATTTTTGCTCATTTGAGGCTGAGTCGATATAAGGGAGGCCCAAGACCGGTTCAGATTATGGTCACGAGCGTTGGCCGTAAGCGGGAATCGAACGCGGGTCGCCGAGTTGGTAGTGCAGTGCGCCCAATGCTAAACTACCGCTCCCCACGGAACACCACCAACCGTGTCACCATTGAACAGTGGCGGTGCGTATTCCCGCTTCTCCATGGCTCGCGATGCAGGTCATCGTGCTGCAGAGCTACCTGCGCCGGCGCCTCGCCAAGGACGCGGTGCAGAGGCTGAGGGAGGCCAGGGCGCAGCGCCTCGAGTGGGAGCGGCACGAGGAGGAGCGCCGACGCCAAGAGATGGAGGAGAGGAAACGCAAGGACTACGAGCGTCGCGTCAACCCCAGATCGAAAGAGGACTTTGATCTGCTCTACGCTGCTGTGGAAAGTAGGGATGCAGTAAGGTGGCCAGGTTGTGCGGTGGTTAATATCTGCGCCTCGCAGGAAATAAGGTCCTGCCCGAGGCAGTTCGAATCCAGACTCAAGTGCCATTCTGTGAGGAGTTTGTGTGGTCTCCCCATGTTCTGCGTGGGTTTCCTAAGGGCTATACCCAGGATTGGACGCCAGTCATAAGCCACACATGTTTGTGGCAAAAAACATGCAAACAAAATATAACGGTTTAACCGTCTAGTGACACACGTTGCCCTTAAGGGCAGCATCGGATGTAAACGTTCTGCCCCTGCTGTGTGGACCAAAGGCTACTTGTAGCGACGCTCAGACATCGCTCTCCGATATCAGCGACCGCGGGCCATTCTCCGTAACCCAAAGGGCTGCCCCCCTGGTGCACCGCACAGAGTGGCACAAGGAGGAGGTGTCGCGGATCGACGGTGAGCTGAGCGGGGACGAGAGGAAGGCCGCCCTGTGCGAGCTGCTGGAGCAGGAGACACAGCTGCTCGCGTCCATCGGGCGCCACAAGCTCATCGCGGACGGAGTGAACCGCGAGAGGGCCGCGCAGCTGCTGCTCAAGAAGGTGGGGGACTGTCCGTCGATGTATCCATTGTCAGACACCGCTTAATCATAGAATTCACATCAATGATCCCACGCGCGTATCGCCAGCAAAAGAACGCAATTCACAATCGCCGTTGACGCCTCGACCCAATCGCGGAATATCACAGCTCCGATGTTCCCGTCGCCGTGCCCGTTCCTCCCGTGAGCGCAGTGCGCCAGCCCCAAGCGCTGGAAAGCGTTTGACGGCAAGACGACGGCGCTGCACACGCCGGCCACCATCCTGGCCAAGGAGCTGCAGGACATCTACAGCAGCATCAGCACGCCCAGCCTGAGCCACGAGGAGAGGCTCGATGCCTTGCGCACCCTGAAGGACAAGGTCAAGGTACTGTCGCGTGGAGCAAGGACGGTTAGACAAGTCGACTTAGATGTTCATCTATATCTGCACTATATTCGTTCTATTTGCGCTATATTTGTTGTAATTATAGTTTTTGTTCTAGATCTGTGCCTCGTTATTGCCCCCCCCCCGACCCCCAGCTTAGCTTAACTTGTAAATATTAGAAATGTGTTAGTATTTTGTTTTTTTCCTCCTTAAATGTGGTTAAAACATGCAAACACATATGCTTTGATACTGTATACATTATGGTTGCTCTTGAGAGCAAAACGTCGCGAGGGACAGAGGGAGATCGCTCGACACAGCTATCCCGAAAGAGCAGCTCTGAAGAGCAACCATCATGAATCGAGCCATGAAAACCTACATCAGTACACTGTATACATTGTGCTTGAAACTAATTGCCTTACGCCAGAGACAGACCCTATCATGGCTTTGTCTCACCAGTGCAATAGACCAAAGGCCGTCAAAAGTCGAACAGTACAAAGACAATGCAAACGCCAGATTACGAATAGCTCAGATTAAGCATTTACATCTATGGGACCTTTGTTGCCAGTATATATATATCAGTTCATTGTCTTGATACTGCACCATCAATCGCAGTTTACGTGTGTGGACATGCTCGGTTTCCGCGACCCGCGGCAGGAGAACGACTGCAAGCTGACGCGGGAGATATCGGAGCTGGTGGAGCGGGAGAGCGACCTGCTGACGCGCTCCGTGAAGGAGGCCAACCTGGAGGGACTGCGCATGAGGATCTGCACGCTCTTCCTGCAGTACATGAAGACGCCCGCCTTCAACCCCGCCGTGGCCAGTCTGCTCAAGGTGACCCCCCGGGGGAAATTAGCAACGGCTGTCCGAAGCGTTTTCTGTTTAGTACGGCGCGTTGCTGAGAGGCCTTCCGACCTGGGAGACGAAGCGATGAAACCGGCCTGAGCCGGACGGACCGTTGCCGTCGCACGGCCGCAAAGCGCGTTCGTCCTCTCGGACCGTCGATGACTAAGGCGACGGTTGCGCTGCGTAGGTGCCCCAGGACCCGACGGAGCTGCGCACGAACGTGTACCTGTGCTCGGGCTGCGGCGACCACCTTCCCGCGTCGGCGTTCACGCTGGCGTCGGACATCCGGCGCCTGGGCCGCTGCCAGCGCTGCTGCCGGGTGGACAACGCGGCGCGCCACCGAGAGGAGATGTCCGAGTACCGCGCCATGCTGCGGCGGCTGTGCCGCGCCGAGGAGGCCGAAGGGTCGCGGGCGCCGTTCCTCGTCCAGGCAAGGCCGCCACTGGCAGCGCCGGGAGTCACTTAATAGTCACAATCGTTTGATTACATTTATAAAGTACTGACATTTACCCGGAGATCCCAAGGCGCTGCAGGAAACCGCAGAGAGGTGGCGGGGAGGCAGTTACGCGGTCATCTGGCGCCAACCCGCAAGACGCTGCATCCTATGTATTACGATGCTAACGGCCAATTCATTCATTCGCCAATCAAGCTAGACCTGTGGTGCTTTGTCCTACGGCTCAACAATGTAAGTGGGCCTTCAGACCACGTATCCATATTTTACAAGCCAACATATATTTTTTGGTTTTTTGTTTAAATATAATCAACAATCAAGGACTTAAAGCATAGTGTTCCGTAACATTTTTGCAGACGAAATGTGTTATAGAGAGAGATAGTTGGCGAGGACAACGCTGATTTGGCCGTCGCTCACCGGAGGGCAGCATGATACTTTTGACAGACGCAGACGAAGCATCGTTATTAAATACCCATCCACTCTCCTTGGACTGCTGTCACCGCGACCCTCACCAGGACAAGCGGTTTAGAAAATGGATGGATGGATGGAATACCCATCCATCCATTTTCAGAAACCGCTTAATCCTGTACAGGGTCGCGGTGAGCCGGAGCCTATCCCGGCAGACAGGGCCCAAGGTAGGGAGAGACCCATGATTGGACGCCAGTCAATCACAGGGCACCAAGGGCAATCTATTCTGCAGGCCAATTAACCTATGCAGCAGCATGTATTTGGACTATGGGAGGAAACCGGAGTGCCCGGCGAAAACTCACCCGGACACGGGGAGAGAACACGCAAAATCCACACAGAAAGGCACCCGAGCCGGGATTAAATAGATACGTCGATATGGCAGCCCTACACCGGGCGACAGTTTCACCACGACGCTCTCTTCTGCATCGACTGTCCGCGTGCAGGATCAAGACCTGCAGTTCCTCGTGGACAGAGTGTGGGGGGCGCAGTCGGCGCTGAGCGCATTCACCGACCTGGCGGAGATGGAGCTGGTGCGCTGGAACAAGCGCGAGCCATGGTCTCCCTGGAACTGCATTCTGCTGACGCGGGACGAGGCCGAGAAGCACCTGCAGTTGGACGACATCAACGAGGTCCGTCGGCGTGTGTGCACCGGCCTCGGCAATGTGCCGGCTGGCTCTCGTCAACGCTTCAGAATATCTGGGAGGCTCAAGCAGGACACATCATGAGCTCATGCTAATAGAATAACGCATTGAAACCGACAATTGTGTGCCACTCTTACGTGAGAAACTCCGATGCTGTATCGCAAAAAGACTTGATGAGCTGGCAATCGAACCCTGGCCCTTCTTTCCGTGTTACCGTTGTGCCACCCTAACATCCAAATGAAGCTCTGGATGGCACAATTGGGATAAAGTATCGCAAACATATTCTTATGACCGCATGTTTGTCGTGTTGCAGGAATCCCGTAAAGAGCTTGCAAGCTCACTGGGTATTTTTCCGCCATAACAACAAACATCTATCTATCCAAACACATACACTACAGTAACACAAGCGACGGTGGTGCTTGCGTCCATCTGTGCCGTGTCCGAGTAGGCGTACGAGCGTGAGTTCGTGCAGAGAGTGGAGCAGCGGCAAGCCCTGGCTCAAGGTCACTTCTCGCGCCTGCCCGGGGTGACTCAACAGCTGGAGTTTCCTCCCGCCCCGCCGCCCCCGGGTCTGAAGATCATGCGGCCTCGGATAAACACGGCCCCCGCCACCGGCACGGCGACATAGGGCTGGACTCGCACAAGCGGGCACATTTTCAATACGGTCGTGCATGCACGTCAGCCCACTCAGTCCAACTCTGTGACCCAGAAAATGTTGCCAGGGTTGCCAGCTGTAAGTGTTTGACCCGGACAGTCTGGGAATTGGCATCTGCGTTCGGTTGGCAGGAATTACATTTGTATCGGGATCTGTTGGTGTTTTATTGAACTTTATGACAGTTGACTGCACATTTTTTTGGGGGGATGGGGCGACGTGGCGCAGTGAGTAGCGCTGCTGTCTCAAAGTAAGAAGGTCCTGAGTTCGATTCCTGACTTGGGTGCCTTTCTGTGCAGAGTTTGTATGTTTTCCTCGTGTCTGCATGGGTTTATGCCGTGTAATCCGGTTTCCTCCCACAGTCCAAAGACATGCTGCCTCGGTGATTTGACCTGCGGACTAAATTGCCCTCGGTGTCGTGCGATGGACAGGCGGCCCATCCTGGGTTTAACCCTGCCTTGCGCCCTGTGTCTGCTTGGATAGGCTCCGGCTCACCATGATCCTATACAGGATGAAGCAGATATTGATAATGAATGAATGACTGCACAGTTTTGATAACAAACCTAAGCTGACTGAGAAATATGTGTAGGTTTAGTCTTTGGAAAAGGTGGCAACTCTAGTCGATCCACATCCAACATTTTTGTCTTCCATTGGCCAGGAACATATTGAGAAATTAAGCTCAGAATACAATTAATATATTCAACACTCTCTGAATTGGACGTGTAAAAGTGCCTGTAATAAAATATACCCTTTGTCAATCCAATGCGTCTTTGAAGCTAAAACAGTCATGAATTGGGGGCTACTCAGATTGCCTCTCTCCATTTACTTCTATAATGCGGCTGTCACACCAACTGTGCGGTTGAAAGCCGCCCGTTTAATTGAGGGTTGACCGCATAAACGTTGCTAATTAACTCCCACCCAAAATAATGTGAGTGCTAGACAAGCTTGCATTGTACTATGTGTTTAGGAGACATCGTGTGGGGGTATAGCTCAGTGGTAGAGCATTTGACTGCAGATCAAGAGGTCCCCGGTTCAAATCCGAGTGCCCCCTTGGAATTTTTATTGTAAAATTTGATACAAATTTACACTTTGGGTGCGAAAACATCTTTTTTATTCACCCGTACGGATTATATGTCACTTGAGTCTAAATAAACATTTAGAAACGTGTCATCCCAGAATATAAATGTGTAAACAATGATACTCCAGGTACTTGTGTGAATACCATCTGGTATGAATTTAGCAAATAAACAGTCATGTGCACGAATAAATAAGCATTGTTTCATTGCAAATACGTGATTTAAATACTGTTTCACCATGTATGGATGGGATATTTTTAGTAAGCTGTGTATCGAATTAGCTATTTATGCCAAGCCATATCAGTGCTTTCCCATTATACCTTATTTGACATGCGGCGTTGTGTACTTAAGCTATTACGGTCACACCAGAGCCCGTGGGGGTATAGCTCAGTGGTAGAGCATTTGACTGCAGATCAAGAGGTCCCCGGTTCAAATCCGAGTGCCCCCTCTATATATTTTATATACGTCATTATTTTTAACGAGGGTCAAAACTCACTAACGTCACGTTAGTGAATGTTTTCTTAACTTAGTTTCTAAACCAACTTCCCTTTTTGGTATGACTAAGATGATTTTAAAATACGCACTGTAGTAGTCTCAAGGATGTAACAATGGTGTGAAGTGGCAACCCCGATGACGACATCAAGGATGTAAAGTGTTTTTTTCTGTTGTTGTAATTCTGGTCAGGGCTCTTGGCAGATGGGAGCGTGGACCCCGTTGCTGTACCAACGCGTGTTTTGTTTCCCACCCCGTGTTCCAAACCTAGAAATCCACTCCTCGTTTTCAACTCAAACGACTCTTTGTTCTCTGCAGCCCACTGTCAATCCACTGCTGGATGAAGGTTTCCTCGCGCGTTGTCGGCCGTGCGAGTTATTCAGCAATATTTTACCACGCTGGTCAACGTGGGTCGGTGAAGGGAAGGAAATGCAGACGTGCTTCCAACAGTTGCGCTCGGCATGGCCGGGACTCAAACTCGGGGCGCGAGATTGAGATCGCAGTGTGCCAACCACAGGGACACCGCTTCCCCCACCAACTACATCGAATCAAACGTCTTGTCACATTCTCAATAGCGACACTAACAACACTGTAGCATGATTACAAATAGAAAAGGCTTTATCCCTTTTGGCAATAATACTGGTGTAACATGTTCTCGGTGTAACATGAAAAGGACAATAATACTCGGTGTAACATGAAAAGGATTTATCCCTTTTGGCAATAATACTCGGTGTAACATGTTCAAACATAAAATAGACACCTTTACAAGGCGTCCAGTTTGCATAACCACATACTTGTGTTTGCATGTTTTAGCACACGTACGTGTGGTTATTGCAATCTTGATGCCTTATGAAATGTCTATTTGGTGTTGGAACATCTTAACGCCTGTATTATTACCACAAAGGGAAAAGCATGTTCTGTTTTTTCTTCATCTGCATACTGGCAAAAGTGTCCCCATAATTAAAGCTGTAGTATTTTCAGCCCTACAATGTTATGACTTGGTCCTGAACCATAGGTAGAGATCCCATATTCCTGTACGCCTGATTGGAGAACGGCTGAACCATTGACTGCAAAACGAGGATCCAAACAGCACGACGCACAATTCCCTGCAAGGCCCTCTCACCAAGTGATAGACCGTTGAGAAACGTCTCTTTTGGGAGAGGTGGCCAACTGGGTCTGCATGTGATGATCGAACAGTGCGATTAGATCTGAGCAGGGCTCCGCGCCTCCGCGGTGCAACGCGCCCGCGGTGCAACGCGCCCGGAGAAAATGCGCGCGTTACAAAAGTAGATTATTATTATTATTTCAGAGCTAAGACAGATGTAGAAATTTAATTACAGAGGGCTTAAACACTAATGCAACTTAAGCAGAACATATCTGTAAAACGTGTATGCTGGGAGTATTTTGCTGGTGTTGATGCAGGTTTGCATGGCTGGGTGGAGCAACATTTCTCTTGGAATTATTTACAAGTGGGGCGGCACGGTGGCGCGGTGAGTAGCGCTGCCGCCTCACACCAAGAAAGTCCCGGCTTCGAATTCCGGCTCTGTGTGGAGTTTACATGTTCTCCCCGTGTCCGCGTGGGTTTTATCAGGGTACTCCGGTTTCCTCCCGCAGTCCAAAGACATGGCGCAAAAGTGAATTTGCCTCCTGACTAAATTGTCCCCGTTGCCCTGCGATGGACTGGCGTCCAATTTTGGGTATAGCCCTGCCTTGCGCCCTGTGTCTGCCGGGATAGGCTCCGGCTCACCGCGACCCTGTACAGGATTAAGCGGTTTCTGACAATGATGATGCTGATGACCTCATTGAGCGCTGATTAACATTCAGCCTCTGACCCCACGTCGCCCGCGTGCTAACTCAGCACGTCGCATTCCACACAACGGATAAGCAGGTCGGGACAGAACGCGCCAATGGGTTGCGCGCGCACGCGACCGAAACCCAATCGGCGCCGCGCACTGGCGCGCGCTGGCGGGAAGGTTAACCAATGGCGCGCCCGGATTCGGCAGCACTCGCCTGTACACTGTAGCAATTGTAAGCTAGGTGGCTTACGAGTCGCGGCCACGCGTTAAAACATGGCGCCTACCACGCGTGGCTGAAGCGAGAGTGAGTATCGCATCGCCTCCGACCCGCTCCTCCCGACCACGCGATAGCCGGAAACACGGTGGGGCGTGCCTGCTAGTTGTGCGCGTGTTAACCGTGGCAAACGCGGGAGCGAGGCTTTACTCGTAAACACCGCCCCGGCGCACCGTGGCTGAGGCGAGGGGCCCGCCGCGAGGGGCCTTCGCGTAGGCTTCGGGTTTGAAATCTAGGCGAGAGCGGCCAAGGCACCGGCTTGTGGCGGTGTAGCTCCATTGAGGGTGGAACGCCTCTCGCGCTGTGAGTGAATAACAGCCGTGGCTTTTTTTAATACAGTTATCACTAACTAGGGGTCAAACACGGTTACAGAATCAGCACGGGTAGCTGAAAGTACAGTTAGGTTGTAAATTAAAATTAATTACGACTTTGAACAATCACAGTGAAATTGACCAGAGGGAGTTGCTGCGCCTCGTGTCGTCTCTGTGCATTCCACAGGCCTTGCGGAGACGAGAACAGAAAGCTCGGAGGTAGCGGGTGATGGGCAGTGTCGCCATGGATGAGCTGGCGCTGCGGGGCTTGGGGCCTGTGGCCGATTCGTGCTCGCAGCAGAGGGTAAGACAAGCGCTCCCATCTCTATCCATTTTCTAAACCACTTCTCCTGGTGAGGGTTGCGGCGGCAGCAGTCCAAGGAGGGTGGACCAAACAACCCTCAGTAACAGATTACAGCTTTTCCTGAGGGATTCCCAGGCGTTCGCTGGCCAGCCGAAGGATTTAATCCCTCCAACGTGTCCTGGGTCGGCCTCTCGGTCTCCGCCCAATGAGCCATGCCTGGTAGAGTTCCCGGGGGAGCCTCCCAGGGGCGTCCTTAACAGATGCTCCTCGCAAGGAGCAGCGATTCTACTTTGAGATTCTCCCGGATTTTTGTGCTGTTCACCTATAATCCCTCATCTGTTTTTACGTTATATTGTGTTTGTCTAAGAATGTACAGCCCCCTGTCGATCCACTGTTGGATGACGGTCTGTCGTTGTCGCGCCGGTCGTCGTAGTTTGACCATACTTCAGGTTGGTCAATCCGATTCGGTGGGGAGCGTGGGGAGGTTGGGGGTGGCTCAGAATTATACAGATACATTTACTCGGTTCGCCACTCACTGATATAGGTCGTGGCCAAGAATGGAACCAGAAATGTTAGCGGTGACAAAAAAATTGAATCTAAATCTAATCAAAGACTTGCTTCTCGTGCGATGCTTGGAGAAAGTGTGCGTCACGATGTAATCTATAATCGTATCTGCAGCGTTGGCACTCGTATCAAAACAGATTCTCCCGTGACGCCAAGTATGATGCAATACCTGCACACAGCATACGCCATAAAGAGCCGTGTTGTGGTCCGATGCGATTGTAATTTGAGTGAGAAGTGAATTGTTTATTTCTCTGCCCTAAGAGGTGCAATTGGTTGCAACGTGGCTCTGATCTCATCACAAAGTCCGCCATAGCTGGCTACCGTCTGATGCAATAGGCGCACACATGGCTGCAAGCAGTGACCATCCGCCGCCACTGTACTCTTGCCGTTATAGAACACGCTTGTTGTGTCACCATTATGGTGTTAGTTTCGTGGCCGGTAACTAAGCCACCCGATATTCCCTTATTGTGATTAGATCTCAAAAGCTAAGCAGATGGAAGCCTGGATGGTGCTTGGGTGGGTTAGCATCATGCACTGACAAGTGGATTGTTTATCAGTACTGTACCCGCTTAATCCTGTACACAGGATCTCGATGAGGCGGTTCCGATCCCAGCACACAGGGGGAGCAAGGCAGGGCTATACCCACAATGGGACGTTAGTTTATTGCAGGGCTTCGAGGAAAATGTAATGAGGCCAGTGAACCTAGGCAGCATGTCTTTGGACTGTGGGAGGAGACCGGAGTACCTGGTGAAAACGTAACGTGGAGTTAGGGACAACATAAAAAAACATCCTGTGCCTCTTTTGTCTGCGTGAAAATCTGTCGGGAGCCGTGCTTAGGTTTCGCTTGGGCCTCTGTTGGCAGTTTCCATTGTCGGTGGACCATTGCTTTCTTTTGGGGCTGAGTTTGATTGCTGCATGTGCAGTTTATTGTTTGCTCAGGCGGTGACGAGAGGCACAGGCAGTGACCGCGAGCCGTGGAATAGCTGTTGTCACACTATTGCAATTTGTTTCGTTCCTACAGGGGTTTGTGTGTGTGTGGTGTACCGTTGAAGTACATACAGTACTCACACAAACCGAAGGCACCTGCACACAATGCCTTACAGTCGTCTTCCTTAAGAGCAGCTTGAGACTTTGAATAACCGCAGAAAGACTGTTTGATTTGATTAAAAGTTGTCCTATGCAAGATTTGTAAATGTTGACGTACGGGTCTGAATGTTGGTACTATGGGGGGGGCAGACTTCTCGCATCACAGACATGAGCTTGCAAGCTCACTAGGTGTGTTTCTGCTGTAATAATAAACATCTATCTATCTTAATAAAGATGACGGGACAGGAATGAGGGGAGAAAAAAAGACTGCAAAGGCACAGAAGTGGGGATAATAATTCTAGGAAGGCGTGCGAGTGTTTTGATTAAATTGCGTTTACTTGCTGTGTGTAACGACGACGGTGGCTTGTCTGTGGTGTTTGCGTAGGCATTGGCATACTTTGAACAGCTGAAAGCCTCTGAAGATGGCTGGCAGCTGTGCGCAGATGCCCTCGTTCGCGGATTCTACAGGTGAACGCACTTTCAGTCGTGTGCAATTATAAGCAGCGTTATGTCATAAAATTAACACTTGTTCTGAGTTCAGATCTATTATGGCATTTGTCGGTGCCCCTCCCAGCCTGGTTTGGCTGTCGTTCAGGAACTGTGAACCCAGCAACAAGCCTCAGTTTGTCAGAATCTCTCTGGTGCCAATGCTCTGGCACGGTTAACGGGGCTCAACTGACGTCCCATTAATATGCCATGCTCAGAGCGTACACTACAATTATTCTTACGCTCTTAAACTTTGAAAGTTTAACACAATGAAGGACGGTTTGGTTATTCTAACCGTGTGTGTTTCTCCTTAGTGATGATCACGTTAAGTTCTTCTGTTTTCAAGTCCTGGAACATCACATCAAGCACAGGTGCGTTACTTCTCACTAAGCCCGGGAGACTTGTTGACACCCGACAACACAGCCGCTTCACATTTACAAGTTCTCTAATGAGGTGTCGCGTAATTTACAGCTCGCGTGAAGGTTCCGTATTTAACGTTGGTTTAAAGTTGTGGGTAAAATTCTCCGATCAAACCTCGTAACATGATTGTGTTTGACGGGGGTCGAGTAATAAGTTATGTGCTTTGTTGGTTAATCCATGGCTTTCCAACGCTCTAATCTCAAAACGTGGCGGCTCATTGGTAACACTCACACCTCACAGCAAGAATTCCCGAGTTCGATTCCTGGCTTCGGTGCCTTTCTGTGCGGAGGTTGTGTTCTCTTTGTGTCCACGCGGTGTTTTTGCTAGGTGCTCTAGTTTCCTCCCATAACTAAAAAAAATCTCTATATTTGGCCGATAACATCTATATATATAGAAGACGCAGTGTGGCGATTGATATTTGGGTTTCAGAGAGATGGAGATCGCTCGATGTGGCTATCCCGAAAGAACAGCTCTGAAGAGCAACCATCATGATTTTAACTATCATGAATCGAGCCGTGAAATCCTGCATCAGTACAGTGTGGCAATTGTTGACGCCGGCTAACTGGGTGGCTGCCTTCCCTGCCTCTCTGTGGTTCCTAACTGGTTGATCAATATAATTATCAGTCATCGTGAGCGTGCGGTGCAAACCAACCTTAATTTAATGCAGGAGAGTAGTGAATGTGTCTCCAACATAGATCGAGATAGATAGATGTTTATTATTACAGCAGAAAACACCCAGTGAGCATGCAAGCTGTTCACGGGGTTTCTGCGACACAACAAACATACGAATCGACAAAAAATAAATCGATAAAACGTTGGCGGCAAAACGTCGCGACGGAGAGGAGGAATACCTGCCACAGCTATCCTGAAAAAGCAGCTCTCAACAGCAGTTATCATCGACCGAGCAGTGAAAAGCTACACGGTTATGATGTGGAGAGGCTCAACGAGAGCCCGGTGCGATGTCCTCCTGCACAGGTATCCATTGCTGCCCTGCGCCCAGCGCCAGCTCATTCGGGACACCATGATGGCCTGGCTGCAGACACAGGTGTGTGTGTTGTGGGTGGTGACACCAATTATAGACCCCGTCATCCACCATGGTTTCTAACATAGCGGTGGAGCGGTTTGCGTGTTCCGGTGAACCCCGGAGCTATGTCGCCTGGAGTCCAGCACTACTGCTAGGGTCTCCATTGGTAAACAGGTCTGGGCGGAGGTTCCAGACAAAAAAGCTATCGTTACCTCTCACCGTCGCCCAGTGCAAGAGGCCGTGGAGCAAGTGCGTATGAGGCGATTTCTTCGTTCCATCTCTGGGTGACGTCCTCGCCGGCGTATTCCAACCGTTGACTGCCGCTCCGTCGTTAGTCTTGACACTAGTCACGATGATCTGCCCAAGTACACTTACATTTGTGTGTTCCATTATGCATGTCGATCTGTGAAAGTTTAGTGCGCTCACAAAGCTACGTAACGTTTGAATATTGTGGGGGAAATGAGCACAACGTATACTGAACTTTTAAGAGCTTAATACGTGGCTAGAATTCCCCAAGCGCAATGGACATATTAGTAATTTAGCGTACGTGAATAGTTCCATCCAACCGACGGTGTTGCAGTCGAGCTTGAATTGAAGGCCACCAGGGAGCAGAGTTAATGGTCACGAATCAACGGATATGTAATAATTCTATTGCATAGAGTAGGCCAAGTGCATTTTAGATGGGCTCTCCAGAGTTCCCTTTTAGTGGAGTCCCTACCACAGCGGCGCGAGGGAGCAATTTCGGCGCCGCGCCTTTAACCCTTCACTCGCTTCTTCGCCCCGGCTCTCGGTGTGCCCCGGCGCGTCTTTGTGCATTTCCCCGCAGACCGTGCGCGAGACCCCGGAGAAGCCGTTTGTCCGCAACAAAGCGGCGCAGATATTCTCGCTGCTCTTCATCTCCGAGTACCCGACCACGTGGCCCAAGTTCTTCTTCGACGTCCTGTCGGTGGTGGGGTCGGCTCCGGGTGGCGTCGACCTCTACCTCCGCATCCTGGTGGCCATCGACGCCGAGGTGGTGGACCGCGAAATCCTGCATACGCCCGAGGTGGG
>JAZEWU010000043.1:5008700-5019080 GCA_036362915.1 Geotria australis | reverse complement strand
TTCACCACCGCCGCTGATTTTCCGTTCTCTATTGTTGTTGACATGTCGTTCTCTCCGCAGCCTTGTGCAGCGCTTTGTGACCCTCGGGTGAAAGGCGCTTTATAAATGCTATTATTATCATTAACACAAACTGCACTGAACCAGTCGCACGGCTGTGATAGGACAGTAATAATAATAGCATTTTATAGAGCGCCTTTCACCCGATGGTCACAAAGCGCTGCTGCACAAGGTCTGCAGAAAGAACGGCATGTCAACAACGAGAAGAAAAAAATGTAAAAACCAAAGCAACACAAATTTAATAATTAAGGCTGCTTCGAATACACTGAAAGGTGGTGAAACAGGCAATCTTAAGTAACGACAGTACTTGTTAAGCTCCCTACTAGCAGAGCTCTGCGATGACGCTGAGCGAGCACGGTCACTTCAAGTTTTTGTGGAAGGCGATTTTTAAATGTGCGGTTTAAGTCGACTACAGCAGAGAGACAACGACCGAGAAGAGAGACTGCGTGGCTCAGGGGTCAGACTCCAAACCATCATCATCATCGTCAGAAACCGCCTAATCCTGTACAGGGTCACGGTCAGCCGGAGCCTATCCCGGCAGACACAGGGCGCAAGGCAGGGCTATACCCAGGCTGGGACGCCAGTCCATCACAGGGCACCGGGGTCAGTTTAGTCAGTGGTCCAATAAACCTATGCAGCAGCATGTATTTGGACAGTGGGAGGAAACCGGAGTGCCCGGCGAAAACCCACGAGGCCACGGGGGGAGAACATGCAAACGCCGCACAGGAAGGCCCCCGTGCCGAGATTCGAAGCCGGGACCATGTTGCTGCACCGCTGATATCCTGGCTTTAAATCAAACTCGTAGGCGTGTATCGTAGGCGCGTACTGCACATTTAACCCAGCGAGCGGACCTGCTCGTGGTTTCCTTGCTAAAGACGTGTGCAGAGATCAACGTGCAGCAGCTGTGGTAATGAATCAACCGGCCCGCGGCAATAGCCTAGAGCCGGTTCACCACAGCACTGCCACAAATCCCTACACCGCATTCCCATGTCGTAGCTCATATACGGGTGATCAGCTACGCCAGAGAGAGTCCCTGGTTCCTTGTGGTCAGAATTGAGCCACTGAGTAAGGTGTACTGTCAGACTTGCTCGATGACAGACGCATTTCTCAGAATGTTGTTTCAGCCTCCCTTAAATTTGCTGGGCTAATGGGGGGTAGAGAGGGGTGGCCATGGTGAACAGAAAATGACGTTAAAGCAAAATGTGTGAATTGGGCTATAACATCGTGTGTACGTAGAATGAGGGTGAACCGTTGTAAGGTCATACCTAGTTTCTTTTGAACGGGATCACTTGGTATAACCCTCTGCCACCTGACGGAGCCGCTCAAATCAAGTTGTTACGTCACAAGCAGATATTGCAACTGATGATTTGGTTTTTGCAGGAAACCAGAGAAATGTTGAAAAGTGAAGACCTACATCAGTACAGTTAGTACGACGCCATCGACCCGGGTGTGCGCGTTACTCGTTATTTTGTTTTTTACGCGGCGTAACGAAACTTCCTCGTTGGCGGCAGGAGGCGCGACGCAACATCCTCATCAAGGACCACATGCGGGAGCACTGCGTGCCGGACCTGGTGGAGTCTTGGTACCAGATCCTGCACACCTACCAGTACAGCAACGCCGAGCTCACCTGCCTGTGCCTGGACGTCGTCGGATCCTACGTCTCCTGGATCGATATCAACCTGATCGCCAACGACAGGTGGCGCCCGCGCACGTGCGCGCGCGCGCACTCCCGCCACGTGCAGACAGCTGTGCGCGCCGCGCGTGGTGTTGTTCACCCACCCCCTCGTGTGCCGTGTCGACCTTCATAGGTGCTCGCTAACGACACTTGCTCCCTACAGTCTGTTAAGGCTATACGGGCGATCTTTGTCTTTATCTTTGTGTTTGGTGCCGCGCGTGGCGGGCGGCGCAGGTTCGTGGGGCTGCTGCTCAGCCACCTGTCGGTGGACGTGCTGCGCGAGGCGGCGTGCGACTGCCTCTACGAGATCGTCAGCAAGGGCATGGACCCCGTGGACAAGACCAAGCTGGTGGAGTTGCTCAGCCAGGTGCTGCAGGCCGCCGGCTTCTTCAACCTCAAGCAGGTCCGTGGCGCGGCGCCCCCTCTCCTCCGCCCCCCTCGCCCGTCCGGGCACGCTGGCGACGGCGAGAGCCGTTCTTGTGCCGCGGGTGCGGCGCGGCCCGGCCTGTTCGCCACCGTCTCCCCCCCCCCCCGCACGTCCCGCCGTCTCTCTCCAGCGGCTCCGTTCGTCTCTTCCGCAGGACGACGACGTGGACTTCCTGGCGCGCTTCTCGAAGCTGCTGAACGGCATGGGCCAGAGCCTGCTGCAGAGCGCCGGCAAGCTGGCGAAGGGCGGCGACGTGGCCAGCTCGGAGCGGGCGCTCAGCGGCGCCGAGAGCAAGGTGCCCGTCGTGCTGGAGCTGCTGGCGCACGACGACGACGACATCTCGCTCAACATCACCACCTTCTGCTACGACTACCTGCACGCCGTCAAGCAGGTGCCGCCTCGCCAACGCCACCGACGCGCTGTTGCGTCGGTCTGCGGTGGATTGACGCTCGTCGTGAGGGTGACTGGCGTACTGTATCTCCCAAACTCCCATTTGGAATGTATTTCAAACTGTGCGGCCTCGTGCCAATATGTGAATCGTTCCCTCTAGCCACGACTGATGTACGGTTAATGCGTGGTTCTGCGTGCCGTCTAATCGCTGTGTGTGTGCGACTTACGTTTGCAGCTTCCATCATTGTCAGACCAGCAGAGAGTGAACGTGGAGGTGAGTGCGCTTTCGTTCGGAACACTGTTTCGCTCGCGTCACCCGGATTGTCTCGTGTTGTCATTTATCAGACTGGCAGTCGATTACAACTGCGGTTGTGTGATTTGAATGTCTTAGCGTCGCAGTGTAAGTGCACTTTGAGCTCACGGTGCTGCTGTATCAACAATGCTACGGCCTTAAGATTAAAACAAATGTATAATCGGTGCCGGTTCGATCAATTGCCATTCTTTATAGCGCTCGGCCTGGGAGATGATAACCTTCTCGCACACCACCTCTTGTTTTCGTGTCACTGTAAACGCATCCGATTGCGTCATCTCGGTGAAATGGACGTCGTTCATTTGAATAGCACGATTGCTATGAAATTGATCGCGGGTCTGGCAGGTTTGTATTTAAACTCTGACCTTGTTTTTTCCTCCTGCAGGCGATTCTTATGGCCATCATCAAGAAGCTCGCGTACGACGAAGAGTTCAATTTTGACAACGAGGTGAGGGTTTGCTCTCTCTGTGTTTGCGGTACCGTCGCCTTTATGACCGGTCAGATGCCTCCAACGCGGGAGGCGAAACGTCGCGGACGAGAGAGGGAGAGCGCTCAGTGACTTGGCTATCTCGAAAGAACAGCTCTGAAGAGCAACCGTCACGAATCGAGCCGTGAAAACCTACATCAACACAATACAGTCGTTGACACGTACACATTCAATTCAATTCAACTTTATTTGTCAATTCTGCCATATGTACAGGACATTGTAGACGGTCGAAATTCCGTTTCTCTCAGACACCGGTGTTGGCATATACATAATGCAGTGGTTGCTGTTCAAGGCCCAACAACCAACAGCCCAGTTCTGGTCTCGAATCGCCACCAGGGCCTGGCTCTGTGTGTGCCCATGCTGCCCTAGCAATGAGGCTGCACACGCCCGGGCATGTCTATACCATTTCTTCCCCCGTTCCCCGCGACGCAGGGGGAGGAAGAGGCCATGTTCATGGAGTACCGCAAGCAATTGAAGCTGCTGCTCGACAAGCTGGCGCAGGTGGCGCCGGAGCTGCTGGTGGTCACCGTGCACCGCGTGGTCACCAGCACCCTGCAGTAAGCGCTCGCGCGGCCGGGCTCGAGCCACCGCTGGATTGGAAGGGCCCTCCGAGCCGCGTCTCTTGCCGCCATCGCGATGCCGTCGATCCGTTCGGCTCCTGCACCGCTGGTCAGGTCGCCACCTGTCCTGGATTTTCCCGGGGTTGCCCTCGTTTTTTGAGGAGGCAGCTGTCCTGGGAAATCTGTACCTGGAACTAGTCATTCAAAGGCCGGGTTTTTTTTTTTAGTAACACGTGCAATCCTCTCTTTCTCTCATTCTGTTTACCGCATGCAAGATCCATCCATTGTCAGAAACCGCTGAATCCTATAGAGGGTCGCGGTGAATCGGAGCTGATCCCAGCAGACACAAGGCGCAACGCAGGGCTATACCCAGGATGGGACGGCAGTCCGTCACAGGGCAGAAGATTCCGGTCACTCCGTGTTGTCCTCACGTTCCGTTTGTGTTCCGTCCGCGGCGACAGGAACTGGAAGGAGGCCAAGTTCCTAGAGGTGGAGGTGGCCCTGCGGCTGCTCTACATGCTGGGGGAGGCCATCCCCGTGTCGCAGGGCGTCCACTTCTCGGGGGACCCGGCCAAGGCCTCGGCCATGCAGGAGATGATGCGCATTGTACGTCACCGACGCTCGCTCCCACGGCCTCCCCCCCCTGCCCGCCCCCGCCATCCTGTTAACACGAGGAGCGCGCAGGGATGGAGCAGCGATTTTTTTAAGTGCGTGGGTTGTAGGGGTGTGACATGAGCACCGCAACCCCCCGCCTTCGGCCCCCGTTCCAGTCTCCACAACATGCCAAATCAAAACGTGGGGGAGATGGACACATGTTTCTGTGAAATTGCGGGTGTCGCAACACCCGTACACGTGACACGCGTTATAAATTAAAAACTACAACTAAATTGATTAATAAAATTGTTATTACTATCGCTACTACAGAACGGTACCGTACAGACGGGGAGGCGTCGGTGTCGCGTCGGGTTATTGTGGCGTCTTGACGGGGCCGGCGTGCAGATGGTGACGTCGGGAGTGAGCCACTACGCGCACCCGGCCGTCACCCTGCAGTTCTTCGAGACGGTGGTGCGCTACGACAAGTTCTTCTCTCTGGAGCCGCAGCACATCCCTGAGGTTCTGGTGAGAACCCCCTTGCTCCGTGCGCGCGCGAGATCCCTGCTCGGCGCTCGCTCTCCGCGCCTCCTGCGCCACATCGACATTTCATCCTGTCTACCGTCGCAACCGTGCGCCGTGATCTAGTGATGTCGTAACCCAAGCTTTCTCGGTTCATGGCGCCCTTAGTGTATTGAGATTTTTTTTCTCCCAGAAAATATATGGCATATATTATTGAAAATTTTTAATATGCCACGGCGTCCCTGTGAGCTACCTGCGGCACACTTGGGAAACCACTGCCGTAACCTGAGGGTGGCGCAGTGCTAACATCTGCACCTCACAGAATGGTCTTGCCTGAGGCGGTTTGATTCCCGCCTCGGGCGCCTTTCTGTTTGGAGTTTGTATGTTCTCCCCCTGTTCTACGTGGGTCTCCTCCTGATTTTCTGGTTCTGCAAGTTTCCTCCCACATAAAAACAATAATTAATTAGTTGGCCGATAACATAATATATAGGATCAGCGTGTGGCAATATGTTGGCGCCGGCAAAGCCGCCCGGCTGCCTCCTCCGTCTGCACTTTCCTCGCGCCTCCGAGTCGTTCTCTCGTCGAACGAATACCTTCGACATTGAATGCATATGACGGTGACCCTCGGGTGAAAAGCGCTCTATAAATGCTATTATTATTATTTATTATCATCTCACGCCACCTGACGGTGTGACTCCACGTGTGCTCGTCGCCGCGTCGCGTCCCACGCGGGGGACTAACCGCGTCGCCGTCCTCACAGATGGCGTTCCTCGACGGTCGCGGGCTCCGGCACGGCAGCCTCAAGGTGCGCAGCCGCTGCTCCTACCTGCTCTCCCGCTTCGTCAAGGTGCTAAGGTGAGGTCATCCTCGCGTTATCGACGTAGGTTTTCACGGCTCGACGCGCGATGCCTATTGCTCTTAAGAGCCGCTCTTTTGGCACAGCCGAGTCAGACGTTCCTTTTCTGTTCTTCGCGACGTTTGGCCTCCTACGATGAAGAATGAGCCCGCTGACGCGATGACGCCAGGCGCCACTTGGCATCATACCGTCGTGCGGCTCGTGTTGTCGCGAATGACCGACTCCGAAGAGGAAACCGCAGAGAGGCAGAGGAGGCAGCCAGGCGGTTTGCCGGCGCCAACACATTGCCACACACTGCATCCTATATATTATATTGTCATCGGCCAATTCATTCATGAGTGTTTTTTTTTAAGTTGTGGGAGGAAATTAGAGAACCCGGAGGAAACCTATGCCTCGGGCAAGATCGTTCTTTCTGTGAGGCGCAGAGGTTACCACCGCCGCTCGTTCGTGTTGTCGGCTCAGCGTTGCCCCTGGCGGGACTCCTGATCGGGTGGTTTGGTGTGTCGTCACGTTGGCAGCAAGCAGATCTTCCCGTTCATGGAGGAGATCCTGACCCGCGTGCAGGACCTGCTGACCCTAACCCCGCGGGTACGTTTGCCCGCCTGCCGTGTCGCCGTCTCACCAACGGGAGACGCAACGGGAGACGCAACGGGAGACGGAGAGATTTCGCTTCTCGAACGTTTATTTCTTACCTGTTTGCGTAGATCGTGCTGTTAGTTTGATGGGCCGACGTACAATGTAAAATAATTTACCCCCCTGCCCCGGTCAACTCCTACTGAAATATTGTCCAATACTGGAAGAACCATAACATGAACCTTACCAGGAAAAGCGGCTTATTGAGGACGGATGGAAGTATTTTTTTTTTATTAACCCCAGAGTTGGTGTCTAGCACTCCTGCTATGGTCTCCCTTCGTGAACGGGTCTGGGTGGAGGTTTCAGACAAATAACGATCCGAAGACCCTCCGACTTACGGAAGTCGGCGTCAGGAAGGCCGTCTGGCCGTAAATGTCTGCTCCAACACCCCCCGCCATCCGGGGGCAACCGGCTCAACCTGGATACCGTCAGTTTACACCGGAAACAACAGCAGCCCGTGCCGGCCAGCGTGTCACATCTGCGCGTCTGTTGCCCCGCCGCTTCCCTCCATCCAGGACAACGGGCTTCAGGGGCTGCTGAGCAGCGAGGACCAGCTGTTCATCTACGAGATGGCGGGCGCGCTGATCGTGAGCAGCGAGACGGCGGCGGAGCGCAAGGCGCTGCTCATGGGCAACCTGCTGCTGCCGCTCACGCAGGCCTTCCCCGGCCTGCTCGCCAAGCTGATGCACGAGCGCGACCAGGAGCGCCAGGCGGCCATCGCCGACTGCCTCGGCCACGCGGTTGGCTTTGTCAGGTGAGGGCCCGCCAGCGGCGACGCGAGGGGAGAGCGGCGGCGGTGAGGCGCGCGCGGAGGGTGGGGCCGGCGCCTCTTCTTCTAAATGATTTTGCGCGAGCGTTGTCTTTTACGATACAGTCGTACCCCGAGTTACGGCTTCTCGGTTTACGGCGCTTCGGACTTAAGGACGTTTTGAATTGCCACCGTTCCCCGAAGTTTCTGTGCTTGCTTCGGAGTTACGGCTCTTTAGCGGCATTAGTTCTCTTACGCTCTTGTTGAGGAAGATGGCAGGGTGGCGCAGTGGTAACATCTGAGCCTCACGGAAAGAATGGTCCTGCCCGAGGCGGTTCGAATCCCGCCTCGGGCGCCTTTCTGTGCGGTGTCCTCCCCCTGTTCTCTGTGGGTTTCTTCCGGGTTCTCCGGTTTCCTTCCACAACTTAAAAAAAATTTAATTGGCCGATAATATCATAATATGTAGGAAGCAGTATCTAGTGGCGATGTGTTGGCGCCGGCAAAACCGCCGGGCTGCCTCCTCCGCCTCTCTGCGCTTTTCTCGCTACGCCTCCGAGTCGTTCTCTCTTCGAGTGAATACCTTTGACATTGAACGACTATGCCACGCAGCGGCGTGATAAAATGTAAAAAATCATCAAAATTGCTATAATTTTTTTTCCCTCGTCGCACAGCCGCACGAGCAAGGCGTTCAGCAGCAAGCAGACGGTGCGGCAGTGCGGCTGCGCCGACGTGTACCTGCAGTGCCTGCGCCTCTTCCTGCCGGCGCTGGGCTGCCCCGTGCAGCGCGAGGTGCTGCGCGGCGCCGTGCGCACCTACCTGCACCGCATGGTGGTGTGCCTGGAGGAGGAGGTGCTGCCCTTCCTGCCCGAGGCGCTGCAGGCCTCGCTGCGCGACTGCGAGCCGCGCGACATCCACGAGCTCATCCCGCTGCTCAACCAGGTCATCGGCAAGTTCAAGGTGCGGCGGGCGAGTCCGATAAACGCCGTTAAGAATGCGATTTGTAGGGCGGCGAGCGGCGCCGTCGCCTCGCGGCAAGAAGGCCCCGGGTTCGAATCCGGCTCACCTCTCCGCCCCCCTCTCCGCCCGCCACCCCGACAGGCCCAGATAGTTCCGTTCCTGCAGCAGGTGTTTGTGCCGCTGGTGACGACGGTGTTCGAGGTGCTGGCGCGACCCTCCGAGGAGAACGACCAGTCGGCGGCGCTGGACCGCCAGGCGCTGCGGCGAAACTACTTCCAGTTTATCTACTGCATCGTGAGCAGCGGCGTGGCCGATGTCATCTCCAGTCAAGGTGCGAGTCCACGCCCCCACGCTCCCCACGCCTTCCACGCCCCCGCAAATCACGCCCCCGCAAATCACGCCCCCACGCGTCGCGAACCGCGAGCGATCCGGGGTTCGGTGTGTGCGTCGCGATCTCGCAGAGTCGGCCCAGATGGAGCAAGTGCTCATCACGGTGATCCAGGGAGCCGTGGACTTCCCCGATCCTGTCGCTCAGAAGATCTGCTTCAACATCCTGTCCAAGCTCGTGGAGCTGTGGGGTGAGTCATCCGTGTGGCGAGGAGGCAGCCAGGCGGTTTTCCGGCGCGACATATTGCCACTAGACACTGAATACTATATATTATGATGTTTTCGGCCAATTAATTAATGAGTGGGGTTTTTTTAAGTTGTGCGAGGAAACCGGAGAACCCGGAGGAAACCCACGTAGAACAGGGGGAGAGAACACACAAACGCCACACAGAAATGCGCCCAAGGCGGGAATCGATCCGCCTCGGGCAAGACCATGCCGACTTGACGTCGTGTTGTCTGCGCGTTGGTGTGGCGCAGGTGGAAAAGACGGGTTGCCGGGCTTCGGGGACTTCATGTACAAGAATATCGTGCCCGCGTGCTTCATGGCACCACTCAAGCCCACCTTTGACCTGATGGACGCTCAGACCATATTGGTAAGATTTACTGAGTCGGAGCTCGTGACCAAACCTCGCTTACCACCAACTCGCCTAGCTATTGACCAAGTCACGGAACCTTTTGACAAAAACATCTTGCTTATGAGCAGCTCGCATTGTGAGTAACCGTGGCACCCTCCGTTGTTGACCGTGCGCAGGCCCTTGCCGAGTGTGCCTCTACTCTGAAGATCATTCTTCAGAAACGAGTAAGTCGTGTTGACGGATCTCCCACGCTGACGCGCTCACACGCTGGTTCGTCTCGCCGTGCGATGTTCGTCGCCGCGTGTTGTGCGGGTCTCTTCCCCACACACCCGCGCCGCACGTGTGGGTTGGTATTGCAAATGTTTGTCGCCAGTCTGGTATCGCTACCAGTAATACGCACGTTCCAGTGAGTCTTACGACTGTCTTCCAAGAGGGTTCTGCCGAGCTTCCGCAGTATGCGGCAACGATCGCCGTTTTGAGTAATTTGCAGTGCCGTCCGCCAAACGTGAAAAATGTGGACCGCGACTCCGGCACGCGGTGGGCGACTCTTGCCAATGGCATCGCGGGATCTTTATCGTCCGCCGCAGCAGACGGCGCCTAGTTTAATTACGACGGTTGCTCTGCAGAGCTGTTCTTTCGGGATAGATGCTTCCAACGTCATGAGGTAGGGAGGAACATCGCCGGAAACGGCCGTCCCGAAATAACAGCTCTGAAGCGCAACCGTCACGAATCGAGCCGTGAAAACCTACAATCAGTACGGCATAATTATGGATCGTACACCCGGCAGTAATAATAACCAGGGCTGCCGCTGGATTCCAACCGCGAGCCTCCGTGCAACGAGCGACACACTGGCCGTCGCCAGACCGCGTCGCCGCCGGCATGGACGCGCCGCTTCAGCGTGTCGACTTCACGGCGGCGCCCGGATTGAGCAAGAGGAACGGAGCCGTGACGGCGACTTCGCGGGGAGCGTTGAGTTCCGAGCGCGGTTGTGACGTCCTTCCCCCTGTCTGTGCAGGGTCCCGAGCTCACTCACTTCCTGAAGCACGAATACCTCCCCACCCTGCCCATGGCCCCGGAGGTCACAGAGGTAACGGCGCCCGACTGAGCCCCCGCAGTCTCGGGAAGTTAATTCACGCGATGTCGATTTACGTTCGTGCGGGACTTTCGACGACGCCTGTAACGCAACTGGTTTTTGCACGGGTTGC
>JAZEWU010000043.1:4982384-5000078 GCA_036362915.1 Geotria australis | reverse complement strand
CCTGCGCCAGCTCCCTGAGCACGTCCACCGTCTCCTCCCGCGCGGCGCTCTCCGCCTTCAGCGCCACCTTCAGCTCGTGGCTGGGGATCAAGGTAGAAGCGTTCACGTCGCGAGCCCTGTCAAGTAATACTTGGTATTACCACCTGCAAATTCTACCAAACACTTCGAAGCTGAGGAGCTGAAAGACAGAGATGTCCAGAAGCTCAACAGATGCCAAAAGCCCCTCAGTCTGGAGCAAGAAGAGAGGCCAGTGCCCGCCTTTAAGGCCAGCACTGACCACTATATCTCTAAATGTTGAAGGGCTGTCTGCAACTAAAGAAGAACTTGTCGCGATGGGAAACTGTCATATAACCATCGTGCTTCGAAGAATTGAATCGAATTCGAATTATTATTAAGACGGTTTATCAGGACGGTTCTGCCAAGTGTTCCAGGTAAGGGGGGGGGTGGTACGATGACTGCTGTGCATATTCCAACTGGAGGCGTTTGCGGTGTAACTGTTCAAACCGGGCATCCAGCCGTTCCCGTACCACACGGTGTCGAGCCGCCCTGCGTAGACCTGGATCTGCTCCTCCCTCGCCTGCAGCTCCTCCGCGTTGCACTTGTTCTCGGCCTCGAGGAACTGCGCGGCCACGCGCGGACAAACATGCAGGACGCTCACAGCTTGCGTGGGATGTTTGGCACGAATAACATTTGGGGTGTTTGTGTGGTGCAAAAGTAAGTACAGTGGCAACGACCATCGATCGGTCTGCGTGTGTGTGTTTACATATTGACCGTTAATTATTATAATTCCTCTGTTCAGTCTGGCAACAAGCTAGGAAGCCTGTTGTCAGACTGAACAGAGTAACATTAGTATTATGAATATAAATAGATTTATAACGCGCACATATTCTCCGAGCGCGACGCACCTGTGGATTCGGAGGCGTGGAGCCTGGCTCAGTGGTTGTCATGCGTTGGTGAAAAGGTGTTAAAAGGGTGCCTTGATTTTGGGGGATTTGACTTTAAAAGGAAACGTGTACTCAAACACACACACACACACACACGAACTGACCCAGACCGAGAACGACGGAGTGACGCTGGTTAGGACGGAGAGACTCCGGGGGTGGAGAGACGCCAATGAGGCCGGAGAGCCACCGTGCCGCACCCTCACCTGCATGTTCTCCACGCGCGCCCTCAGCTCGGAGCGCTCCTCCATGAACCGGTGGACGCGGCTCTTCTCGGTCGCCAGCTGCTCCAGCGCCGTCTCCAACTCGGCGCGCAGCCGCGTCGACTCGGCGCGGGCCGCGTCGATTTCGGCGCGGCGCACAGAGCGCTCGTCCTCCAGCCTGGACCGCGCGACGACCACACGACGACAGCCAGAGTAACGGTGGAGGGTTTTCACGGCTCCACTTGTGACGGTTGCGTCGCGACGCCTCCAACGCATGGAGGCGAAACGTCGCGAGGGAGAGCGCTCAACACGGCTATCCCGAAAGAACAGCTCTGAACAGCAACCATCACGACAACCGCCGTTCGCCACCAAGTGGCGGTGATGTCACCAAGGCGCCTGTGCCAGGCCAGCTGCACCTTGAGGCGAAGTGAAGTGTCAAAGGCTCACTCGCTGCTGGCAGCTCGCGGGACAGATCCGGGTGCCGTGGGCTGATCGACTGCAATGTGCTCCCTACTGTGCCAACTCGCCAAGTTATAATGGCAGTGCGACCACACAAGACAAAGATCCCCCGTTATAGCCTTAACAGACTGTAGGGTCAAGTGCCGTTAGCGAGCACCTACAAAGGTCGACACGGCACACGAGGTGGTCACAAGATGGCCAGCACCATGCACCATGCCCAGCCGTATTTGTCTCAACTCGGGACAATGTTTACACATCAAAACCAGGTACTCATTTGAGGCCGATTCACCTCCTGTATACACACACACACAGGAAGGCGGCAAGGTATGTTCAAGCTGTGCTGTTGCCACCTCTAAAGCTTCAGCTTCATTGCTCCGCTGTGCGCGAGGCGTCTATCCCCCGCGCAGCAGCAGCAGCGGCAGCGCTCACCTGAGTCGCACCGCGGCCCACTCCGTCCTCTCCTCACGCAGCTCCTCGGACGTCTGTTACAGGGGCAGGTGGGCGGCACGGGTCAAGCCAGGCTCACAAGCGTGCGAGCGAGCGGTTTGCTAGCGCGCGGGTCTCTTCCACCTCACACGAGAACTCCCTGAAGTCACTTTTATAGGCCCTCCGTATTCCGGGGGAGCGGTGCCCGTTTGGCGGGCTCTATCAAGAGTGTTCGTCTCACGTCAGTGAAACGGCTGTTTTCAGTGAAACTTAAAAGCCAATTCTGCTATGCACAATCCAATGCCACGGCAATTACTGTGCAGCACAAAACTAAACCGGGAGAGCGTGGCAGCGCATCACCGTTCCTGTGCGGCAGCACAGGAACGGTATATTCACGCAAGTTACTTCAAGCTCCGCGGCGGTCACTCGGCCACCGCGAGCGTTACCTCCTCCGCGACCCGGCCTATCGTCTGTGCCGCGTGGTTCGCGTCGGTGTCTGTAGTGATCGCAAGTCTGTTTTGTGTTTTGCCCAACTTGAGGCCAAGTGGCCTCGGGGTGCAGCTCAGCAGCGTGAGAGTCGCCCCCTACTACCACCCCCCGTCCGTCCGTACGTTGTGTAGCTGCTGCCGGAGACGCTCGGCGTTGGCTCGCAACTGGTCGCACAGCGTCTTCATCATGACCCGCGCGTTGTCCAGCATCTGCGTCGACTCCTCCAGCTGAGTCGTCCGTCCGGAACGAGAAAACAGGAGGGAGGCGTTGCGCGGGTTAAGGTTTTTGTTGTCGCGACGCGACGCGGCGCCGAAGTCATCGGTAGAGAGTCGCACATCTGCAGAGAGCAGCAATATCCCATTCTGTGAAGCAATCGGTCACATCCCAAAGTGATTTCTCTCCTCCGACTTAAACGACACATGAGAAATGCTCTTGAGAGTTTCTCTCTTGGGAAAGCAGTACAGTGGTCCCTGGCTTTACGATGGCCTCACCATACAATGAAATAAGTTCATGATGTACGCTCTATAAGAATATTAGTATCACGATCAAATTTAGATTAACCGAGACAGTCGAGTACATGTACGTAAATTACAATAATACAATAACAATGCTTACTTAGCTCGTTGTCAATCGACAGGGGTGGGTTAAGGAGGTGCACCGGGACTGGTTCAGATGCCACTCGCCACCCGATAGCCGTGGCTGGGTATCAAACCCAGGTCCGCCAGATTCACGGGTTAGTGCACTAGCCACTTCGCCACCGCTCCAACCTAATCGATTATGACATCGCGCCAAAGACTGCACACATTTCCGTCTAGCGGCTCGTCACCGTAAACAAGGATGTTTCCGGTAAACTCGGCGACGAGGTTCACCTGCAGGTTCTTCTCTTCAATCTGCGTCATCATGTCCTGGATGACGCGGGCGGCCAGCGACTCCACCTGCACGCGTCTCTCCGTCGCGGCATTCTGGGAAACGCATTCACAACAACGGTCGGGAGCGCAGGCGGTAACCCAGTCATTCATCACAGTCAGGCAGCCAAGTGGTAGCTGGGTCTGCTCCCGTGACCTCCCGTCGGCGAGCCTTCGACACTCCGCGCGGCTGTTAAGGTGCACCTGGCTTGTACACAGGCGCCGCGGTGACGTCGCCGCCGATTAGTGCGCGAACGGCGGTTGTTGTTGATGTTGTGCGTGTGGTCACCTGCTTGTTCACAGACTCCGTGACGAGCTGGCACAGCTGCGCATGCTCCTCGTCGATGCCCTCCAGCTGGATGGCGCGCGACGCCACGCGCTCGTACAGCCCGCGGTAGCCGCGCTCCGCGTCAGAGGCGCCGCACGCGCACTGCCGACACAAGCGCCACGCTCCCCCCGTTAGTCGGGAGAGGGGGGGGAGTAACCTACGTTTCCTTATTCTTCTTCTTTTCGATTCTACGAAGCGTCATGGTTACATAACAGTTTCCCATTTCTTTACACAGTTCTTTGCATTTTGAACTCTGCAAGGTCTTTTGAGCTGCTGAGGTTGGGTAGTAGAGCGCAGACAAGGCAGTGCTCCATAGTATGGTCTGCTTCTCCACATTCACAGGTGGTTGGGCCGGTCTTGTAGCCCCAGAATGCCTTTTCGGTATTGCCGTGGCGAGCGTTTTTCTTGTTCCCGTTGCGACGTTTCTCCTCCCACGTTGGACAGCGTGAAGATGCCCTTGCGAACTATTCTCATGCATGGAGCCACGAAACCCTAGATCAACACAGAGGCGTTTCACATCACAGAGCACACGGCTCTGTGGACAGTGTATTCAAGTGCTCACCTGTTTATCCACCGTCTCTGCAATGTACTGCCACAGCTGATTTTGCTCCTCCAAGTCTGTCTGCGCCTCCATGTCCATTGCTCCCGGTTCGTCTTGTGGCTGCTGTGTACACTGCTCTGACTGGGAGCCGCGCGCGCGCAGAGCGCATTTCAACACGACGACCACGCCAGAGGCAGACGCCATGCGGCACTGTGTTAGCGTGACATCACCACTGCATCGAATGGGGAAATTTGTCCAGAACACTAAAAAAACTGCTGCTAACTACTCGTCCTGTAGATGGTATATTACTTGCACATCTTTTCATCTATATCCGCACTATATTACTTCTATTTGCACTATATTTGTTAGAATTATAGTTTTCGTTCTAGATCTGTGCCTTGTTATTTTCCCCCCCCGACCCCCGCTTAGCTTAAATTGTAAATATTTAACATTGTTAGTATTTTGTTGTTAGTATTTTTTTATCCTAGTATTTTTAAACCCAAATATAAGACTGGATGCATTCCACGTGATTTAGTCATCGGAACGGGCTATTGCTTACCTGCGTATCTGTGGTCTCTGTGGTGAGCTGCCCTAAGTGCATTGGTTGCTTTTCATCTGGCCCAGTCTCCATGTTTGCTTCTGTCAACTGCTCACCTCGCTGCGGGGAATGCTGCTCCGCCTGACAAAGACAAAGATCCCCCGTATAGCCTTAACAGACTGTAGCGTAAAGTGCTGTTAACGAGCACCTATGAAGATCGAAACGGCACACGAGTGTCAGTTGTGGGTCGCTGCCAGTAGCCCAAGTCGCACCAGACCGGGTATAGCTTTCTAAACATTCAGTTTCATTGTCAAAGGCTCCAGCTGGTAACCCGATGCAAATGATCTCATCTCATTATGAGAAACCGCTTAATCCTGTACGGGGTTGCGGCAATCCGGAGCCCATCCCGGCAGACACAGGGAGTAAGGCAGGGCTATACCCAGGATGGGAGGCCACCCTGGGCACGGGGGGCAATTTAGTCAGTAGGCCGATTAACCTATGTAGCAGCATATCTTTTGGACTGAAGGAGGAAACCGGAGAACCCGGCGAAAACCCATGCGGACACGGGGAGAACGTGCAAACTCCACACAGAAAGGCACCCGAGCCGAATTATTGATGCTTCTAAGGTTAGCAGTAGAAAAGGTCCCATAAAACGTTGCAAGCCCAACTGCATTCCGCACCAGGCCGAGTTGACAGTGAACGCACACTGCACCGCAGTGAAGTCGCCCCGAGCACACAGCTGTACAGTGGTTA
Source organism: Geotria australis (assembly GCA_036362915.1). NCBI lineage: Eukaryota > Metazoa > Chordata > Hyperoartia > Petromyzontiformes > Geotriidae > Geotria > Geotria australis. The sequence continues at coordinate 4,994,495 of JAZEWU010000043.1, read as the reverse complement.
CCTGATTAACGGTGGTCTCATCCGTGAGCTGCCCACACTCTGATGTGTCGTCAGTCTGCGCCTCAATGTCCTTCATCACCACCTTTCTGTTCTCTTGGTCGGGTTGCTCAGACTGGTGTTGATGCATACAGCAACATGCAGACAAGATGCAACGCAAACACATCGCTCACAATGTTATTACCACACGCTCCCGCCACACCAGATACACAATACAAAGCTCCTTTTTCAGCTTAAACACACCTAGCATCCTGAATTCACTTCCCGGCCATGTCTGACTTCAGTCACGAGTAAAAGATACCTGAACTAGTCCTGACCCACACCGCTTTGCCAAACCGTACTTACAAGCACGGTAAAGAGCAAACAATCGTCCACAACCAACACGGCAAGGGTTGACCTCTATCCAGCAGTGCACTGAGAAAGGGCTCTACATTATGATTAGAATGTCTGCGATTGTGCCACTGTGTGGACTGGTGGCGGCGCAAAGCTCTGCCGTCACCTGTTTAGCCGAAGTGTCTTCAGTGAGCTGCTCTGGTCCTTTCAGATCCTCTTCATCAGTCTGGGCCGCCATGTGTCGTGATCTTGGTGGCTCGGGTCGTCCATCCTGGCGTCGACAAACACACACGCGCATGTCTCATCTCATCGCATCGTCAGAAACCGCTTAATCCCGTACAGGGTTGCGGTGAGCCGCAGCCTATCTCGGCAGACACAGGGCGCAAGGCAGGGTTATACCGAGGATAGGACGTTAGTCCATCTCAGGGCACCAGGGGCAATTTAGTCAGGAGGCCGATTAGCCTATGCAGCAGCATGTCTTTGGACTGTGGGAGGAAAACGGAGTGCCCGGCGAAAACCCACACAGACACGGGGAGAACATGCAAACTCCACACAGAGAACGGCACCCAAAGGCGGGAATCGAACCCGCCTCGGGCAAGATCATTCTTTGTGAGGCGCGGATGTTACTACTGCGCCACCCTGGCGTCGGGTTTCCCAAGGAAAAGCAATCCACGCGGCGAGATGAAGAGGGGTGAGAAACGCAAGTGGTTCACAGCAGAAAAGTGGAGGATGCAGGAGACTTTGGCAGAGCAGCTTAAACGTGCTGCGCCCCCCCACACTCACCCGCAGCTGCAGCCGGCAGAATAAAGGCGTGAGCGAGCACGACGCTGCGTCGGATGTTGCCTTCGACACCCGGGGAAACGGCAGCTTCTTCAAGGGGAACTGCGGAGTCTTAGGGTCAACTGGAATATTCACCCGGTAATTCTGAGCAGTGTTCTGGCTATACAGCAATGTCTTCTGTGCAATGGGTGGAGTTGTTTGCGCAACCGAAGGAGACTTCTGGTCAGCTGGAGCTGCTTTATGGACAGCTCGTGGAGTCTGCTGCCCAGCCACTGGAGGAATCCCTCGTTCGACTGTATCGGTCTTTTCGTCAGTTGTCAGTCTCTTACGGGTGGCGGGTAAAGGCTTGTGGTTAAGCAGTGGTGTCTTCTGGATGGCACGTGGCGTTCTCTGGACACGCATGGGAATCTTCTTGACAGCCACTGGTGTCTTCTTGGTGACCGTTGCAGAATTCTGGGACACAAGAGGCAACGTCTTTGAACATCTTGAATCACGTGGAGTGACCAGCTTAACTTGTGGCTGTCAGAAAGACAGACACATACAAAGACACCAAATTTTGCCCAAGATAATGATTCCAACCTGTGGATTGGTATTCCAATGCCACCTTACTCAGTAGCCTGAGCTTCTGCATCTTGCATACTTGCTTTATCCATCTCAATTATCAAGCTTATTTTCTTATTAAGTCTACAATGGTTTTCTGCAATGCTCTATTCTGACCCTCAAAGTTGGTTCCCCTATCCTATCGACAAGTAAAAATTTCCTATTTCTCCGAAAAATATACATCAACAAGGCGAATTCAACATGCTGCAAAATCAGTTTCTCACTTAAATAAGTCCTTAATGTCAATGAAAATACATTTATGTTTGTTTCGCTAACATGGTCCTAATGCGCCCTCACCAGAGCGGTCGTCTCGTTCTCCTTATCGGCGGGGTTCATGGCTGCTCTCCGCCTTCACCTGGGATCTGCAAAGCAGCGCCCAAAGACAAATGATCAGAGCCTGCAAGAAATAAATACATCGAGCTTTAATTTCAGTTTACAGAATTTTATTCATTATACCAATTTATCCAGTTTCCCAGCTACAGTATTTTACAAGCGAGATCCGTGCTGTCATCATAGCTTCAGTAACAAAGTATCAGTTAAATAAACAAAACAAACATTAATTTGTGTGTTTCTCAAGGCTGCTCTTAAGAGCTGCTCTTTCGGGATAGCCGTGTTGAACGTGCCTATTTCCTTTGCTACGTTTTGCAACTTTAAGCTAAAACAGTAAGAAGCCTGGAAATGCTTCCAACGTGGGAGTCGAAAAGTCGAAAGGAGAGACACGGCTATCCTTAAAGAGCAGCTCTTAAGAGCAAATCTCGAAAATAATAACGTCAGCAGCCTAGTGCGGTGAGCCGGAGCCTATCCCGACAGACACAAGGCAGGGCTATACCCCGGATGGGACGCCAGTCCACTACAGGGTGGATTGAAACAGATCCTCCCCTGGGATACACCCAGGAGAAGACGCCAGTCCATCACAGGGCACCGGGGGCAATTTAGTCCGCTGGCCAATTAACCAATGCAGCAGCATGCCTTTGGACTGTGGGAGGAAACCGGAGTGTCCGGCGAAAACCAACGCGGACACGAGGAGAACATGCAAACTCCATACAGAAAGGCACCCGAGCCGAGATTCAAATCCGGGACCTTCTTGCTGTGAGGCGGCAGCGCTACCCACCGCGCCGCCCCTGACGAAAAGCCGGACTTTGAATACTGACTTGCTCCGTGAAAATGTAAAGATTTCCCTGGACGGCTGCCTCCTCAAAGAATAGGACGACCCTGATAAAAACCAGCACAGGTGGCAGCCCTCGTAGTGAGGGGGCTGCACGAGGCGGGCCTGCACGAGGCGGGTCCGCCCGGTCGGGGTCACATTTTCAGGAAAGACCGTAGGTGTCAAAACATCCGAGGCCTTAATCGACAAGACATCACAACGAAATCGGCTGTGTAGCATACTTTAAACTACTTACCCGTTTGTAATGATCACCACAGTTGTGACTTTAATATGAACACGAACTATTAAGTAACCACACTAATAACGTTCAGGCAATAATATACTATTCAGCAGATTACAATAACGCACAACCCGCAGCGGTTAAATTTTGAACATCTGCGATCGCTGATTGGCCGGCTCCGGTGTGCCCATATTTAAGATTACAAATTAACCAATGGGAAGAGTCCGTGACTCGACGGCCCACGCCCCCCTCCCCGCTGACCCCGAGCGGTGGCGCTATGGTTAGTGCCACCCGGCAAGTGACATAATAATAATAGCATTCATATAGCGCCTTTCACCCGAGGGTCACAAAGCGCTGCACAAGGCTGCGGAGAGAACGACATGTCAGCAACGACAGAGAACGGAAAATCATGCTTCTGCATAGGTTAATGGGCCTGCCGACCAAATTTACCCCGGTGCACTGTGATGGACTGGCGTCCCATACTGGGTATAGCCCTGACTTGCGCCCTGTGTCTGCCGGGATAGCCTCCGGCTCACCGCGACCCTGTACAGGATTCAGCGGTTTCTGACAATGGATGGATCTAGGTTTTCACGGCTCGATTCATGATAGAGCCGGTGCCCACGCGGACACGGGGAGAACATGTAAACTCCACACAAAAAGGCACCCGAAGCGGGATTCGAACCCGGGTCCTTCTTGCTGTCTTCTTCTTTGCGATTCTTCAAAGCACGATGGGCAGCTTCTGGACATCGTTGTCTTTCAGCTTGGCTTCGAAGTGTTTGGTAGAATTCGCAGGCAACACCAAGTATTACCTGACAGGGGTCGCGACGTGAACGCTTCTACCTTCTTGCTGTGATGCGGCAGAGCTCCTCACCGCGCCCCCGCTGGGGCACGTGGGCTGCCGCTCCCTGTGTTTTACGTATTTATTTGACTTTTATTTGTTGTACATTTGTCACTTTTCATCTGTTCCTTTTCTCTTTGGTTGGTGGTTTGTTTCTGTGTAACTTTGGTGTTTGCTTTTGTTGTCTGCCATGCTCTTATTGCTCTTTTATTGTTGTGTTTTGCGCGGCCTACTCCTGGCCCAGTCCTGCCTTGTCTAAACTCGCCTCGTGGTGTCGCGTGTGGACGTTGTGTTTTTGTTGTTGTTGGTACCTGCGTTTTTTTTCTGTTGCGTGTGTTCTTGTGAGGGGCGGCACGGTGGCGTAGTGGGTAGCGCTTCCGCCTCACAGTAAGAAGTCCCGGGTTCGAATCTCGGCTCGGGGTGCCTTTCTGTGTGGAGTTTGCATGTTCTCCCCGTGTCCGCGTGGGTTTTCGCCGGGCACTCCGGTTTCCTCCCACCGTCCAAAGACATGCTGCCAGGTTAATTGGCGAACTGACTAAATTTCCCCAGGCGCCCTGCGATGGACTGGCGTCCCATCCTTGGTGTTCCCCTGCCTTGCGCCCTGTGTCTGCCGGGATAGGCTCCGGCTCACCGCGACCCAGTATAGGATTAAGCGGTTTCTGAAAATGGATGGATGGTGTTCTTGTGCTTCAATGTTGATTGTTTCATTTGGATTGGCGTTGTTTGCCCCTCGTGTCTGTCTCTGTGTCACTGTGTCTCTCCCTGTCGCTCACCCTCCCTCCCTGTCTCCCTCCGTGTTTGTCTTCAAGGAAGTGACGGCCATCTTAGCGGACGCTAGCAGAATGTTGCCGCCCTTAATATTGCCAGTTTCACGACCTTTCGGTGTATTCGAAGTAGCCTTAATAATTTACTTTCTGTTGCTTTGGTTTTTAGTGTGTTTTTTATTTCGTTGTTGGCATGCCGTCCTCTTCGAGGCCCTTGTGCAGCGGGTGGCCAGCACCACGCCCACTATTCCAGACCCCGCCCACCCGGGTGGCGGCGCTGTCCGTGTTCCGTGTTCCCGCTACGTGGGCCACAAGCGGCGGCTGTGTTGTGGTGTCGACAGCTGCTCCAAGCTGCTATGCTGGGCGTCCTCCTCCGCTTCCGTGAGCGGCGCCTCCATGCCAGCCGCGTCGTTACCGCTTCACTGCCGCGCAGCTCCCACGGCCGAGAGAGAGAGACGCGCTGATGGACCCGTGGCTTGACGGGCGCTGTGCGAGCTAGGTTGGGAGGGTAGAGCGAGCGAGCGAGCGGGCGCGTTCAGTTGTGTTGGAGCGTGTGGAATGCGCAACGTCGACAAGGGCAAAGTGAAGACGCTCCGATGACGAGTGTCGCTCGGATAGGCAGGATTCTGTTACAAGATCGTCACTGTTGAGCGCCAAGAGCAGAGACAACGGTCATCTTCACAGGGACCTCGTTCACAAGAAGGCACCTTCCATTAGACCGTCCCAATCCGTTAAGGGTCCAGAAGCTTTGACAAGCTCTCGAGTTCAAGTTGAAGAGGTCCCACCACCAGCGACACAGAGCGAGAGAAGCTTCTATTCAATCATCTGGAGGAGAGATGGAGGGCGACTGTCTGCTGAGCTCCGAGCTGCGTGTGAAGCGCAAGTCGTGCGAGGTGGTCCTGGCCAGCGACAGGATCTGCTGGAGAGCCGCGACCACCACCGGCACTGGGGCCAAGGCTCGGCGAGGTGAGCTCCCCCACAACCAGCTCCGGTGTGTAGTCTCTGTTGTGCTGCCGCTGCGCATTGGAAGGCCGTTTATCCGGCAATTGTCAGAAACCGCTTATATCCTGTGCAGGGTCGCGGTGAGCCGGAGCCTATCCCGACAGACACAGGGCACAAGGCGGGGCTATTACCCAGGTTGGGACGCAAGAGCACTGTAATGATACCAGGGTATCGAATTATATGTTTATTCTACAAATCCCCGGCTCGGGTTGCCTTGCTGTGTGGAGTTTGCATGTTCTTCCCGTGTCCGCGTGGGTTTTCGCCGGGTACTCCGGTTTCACTCCCACAGTCCAGAGACATGCTGCTGCCTAGGTTAATTGGCCTGCTCACTAAAAATTGCCCCCCGGTGCGCTGTGATGGACTGGCGTTCTATCCTGGGTATAGCCCTGTCTTGCGCCCAGTGTCTGCCGGGATAGGCTCCGGCTTACCGCGGCCCTGTGCAGGATTAAGCGGTTTCTGACAATGGATGGATATTTATTCTGCAGGTCCGCGTTGCTCCACTGCTGGTCGACGTTGTTCCCGATGCGACGATAGACGAATATTTATCACGATCTTACAGTCCCTTGGTACAGTGTGTACCAATGGCACGGCAATAAACAGGACTGCTGTGTAATTGGTGATTACTGTACCAGGCCAGACCTGTTTAACCCTCGGGTGAAAGGCGCTATATAAAACGCTATTATTATTATTAAATATCCTACCCTCGCCCACGTGAGAAGGAGTGAGCAGAGTTAATGAGTGCTTTAACGTAAAAAGCACCTGTTAAGAACTTGAGTTCAAAGTCTCATGCCGATGTGTTGTTGCCTGTTGTTGTGTGATTACACAGCGCCCACAGTCATTTTCCTGGGTTTAATGGCCCGGTTGGGGGGCCTTTCTGTGCGGAGTTTGCGTATTCTTCCCCCGTGTCCTTGTGGGTTTCCGCCCGGCACTCCGGTTTCGTACCACAATACAAAGACGACATGCTGCTGCAGATTAGGTTAACTGTCCTGCTGACTAAGATTCCTCCGGTGCCGTGCGATGGACTGGCGTCCCACCCTGGTTATAGACCTGCCTTGCGCTCAGATCACCGCGTGTACTGATTATGAATTGGCGTGTGTGTTTATTTGTGGCCAGACAGCTTGTCTGGGATGTTTGTCTTAATGAGACCTGAATGCGTCCCCAACCACTTTTGTGTAATCAAACGCGTTTGATGTTGCAGTGACCTCACCAGCGTGCTTAGTTAGGTGTGTGTGTTGAGCTTTGAACATCCATCCATTGTCAGAAACCGCGTAATCCTGTACGGTGTCGCGGTGAGCCGGAGCCTATCCTGGCAGGCAGAGGGCACAAGGCAGGGCTATACCCATGGTTGGACGCCAATCCATCACAGGGCACCGAGGGCAATTTAGTCCGCAGGCCAATTAACCTATGCAAGCAGCATGTCTTTGGGCTGTGGGAGGAAACCGGAGTGCCCAGTTGAAAACCCACGCGGACACTGGGAGAACATGCAAACTCCACACAGCAGCGTGTGTTTAACAAGCCTGACTGCTGATGAGACCCAGTAAGTCAAGTCAGAACCAGAGTTCGCTTGCTCGTGTATTTTTACTTGTTATTTGACACATTTGGGCCAAAGTGCATGTTTGTTGCGACACAGGAAGCCCCTAAAGAGCTTGAAAGCTCACTGGGTATTTTTCTGCTGTAATCATAAACATCTATCTATCATCTATCTATGTTGAAACAAATTGTGATCGTTTTCACGAAATTACTGCTAATTCTACCAAACACTTCAAGGCCGAGCTGAAAGACAACGATGTCCAGAGGCTGACCATCGTGCTTCGAAGAATCGCAAAGAAGAAGACCACAGCTCAATTAGTCTGAGGGCCCTCCTGTTGATCAGTGGCGATTCAAATTGCGGGGCCTAATCGAGCCGTGAAAACCTACATCAACTCAAGCACTTCTGGAGTTCGGTAGAATTGCCGGCCCATACCTAAGCCGGTTTACTTAGCCGCCTTGTTTACGTTTGTGTTTTAAATTATCAGTCGCTAAGGTGTTTTTCACGCGGCGAAGAATAACAGCGAGAGAATTAGTGCCTCCACAAAGCATGGGGCGAGTGGGCAGTAAAGCCCTCCTCCGCGGTGTGTGCACAGAGCGGTGTTTGCCAAGTAAACGTTGTAATGGAACATCTGCTAGTTTTATTGTGGCAGGGCACTTCACTTTTGAGGAGCGGTGGGGCAGCGGTCGGCGCGCTGCTCTAACAAATCCGCCACCCAAGTTCGAGTCTCGCTTAAGGCCGACACCAGCAACGGTTATCTGAACCCCGTCCTGGGCCATCCCCTAAGTTGACACGGCCTCAAATGAATACCTGGCGCGGTGTGTAAAGATCGCCACTAGGGAGACAAAGGTTGCCGGGCGTGTAGCTGGGCACTCTCCCCCTTGTGTATTGGTGTTGGCCTTTGTAGTTTCCGTTCGCTAACAGTACTTGAAACTACCGTCTGTTAAGGCTATACGGGGGGAATATTTATCCGTCACATTTCATTGCCGGTAACCGCTCATCCATCTGGGTGGAGTGCTGGTGCAGTGGTTCAGTCGTGCCCTAAGCCTGGTGACCAGAGTTCGATTCCCAGCCATGGCTAACATCAGTGGTGAGTGTCAGCTGACCTGGCCCTGGGTCCCTACGCCCTATCACATTATTGTCGTATGTGTTTAATCCTTGTGCGGAGAATTACGATCACACAACAACCCCCAATAAACCACCATGGCAAGGGGGGGCCTTCATCCAGCGGTGGATTGTAAATGGGCTGTAAATTATTTACTATTCTCAGTTTATTTAGATACTGATGGGACAAGTTGACCTCGCCAAGGCTTTAACAACTGCGGGGCCCCCAAGCCAGACGAGGCAACGTTTAATCTGGATGCATGGTGCAGGGTTACTGGGGGATTAAACATTTAAGAAGATTTAAACAAAGTCCCTTCATCAACCTGAAACACTAAAAGTGCAGAGTGTACAGTGAGGAAACCCCTCGGATTCCCCTGGCAACCTGGAATTCCGTAAACGCATCGTAATTGATCTCTTCCGACGCGCACACTGATGAGGAAATGTTCTATTGGCACCGAGTTTAACATTCCTCGGCTTTTGTTACAAACCCGCAAGCCAATCCATTAAGTGAGAACGGTCTGCCTTGTGCAGGAATTGGCTGGAGTCTGATTTTGGTTTTGTACCCATACCAAGTCGTGTGGCGTGTTTTGCCACTGAGCCGGTTTGTCAACTGGATACAGACCCCCAGTGAAGAGTTCGCGTGGCAGGAATCAATGCTGCTGAAATTAGGCACCGCGAGAAGGCCGTGCGGTTCAGTAAGAAATGCTGTTATTTTGTATGTGTCCCTGTGGGTTTTTGCCAGGTACTCCAGTTTCCTCCCATAGTACAAAGACACGCTGGCAATGTTAAATGGCACGATTAAAGTGCCCCCGTTGCCCTGGATATGGCCCCCGGCCTTGCTCCCTGTGTCTGCCAGGATAGGCTCCGGGTTTATTGCGAACGTCTAACGGATGAAACGTGTACTGATAATGAATTGATTAAACATTCTTCACAATGGCACCGATCATTATTTTAATTTATCAAAGGTTCCATTCCATCGTTTGCCGAGCCTTGTAGCAGGGGGGTTAGGGTTAGGGAGAGCCTGTGACCCTATACATAATTCTCCGTGATCTATGACCACATGAGGCTTGACCACTCCAAAACGACATACAAATGATATTTGTCCACTAACACAAGCGTCTCAGCCACACCAGTCGAGTACAAGAGAGTACTTTTTTCGACCTGGCAACACTGAGCTTCTAATTTTAGGGCGCTGTAAGTACGTCTTGCACTATTATTATTGAAAAGGTTAGGGTGTGTGTGTTAATGTGTGGCCCTTGTCAAGGAAAGGTCTCCCCTCCCCTGCTTGATACTGGCCTATGGCGCTATACTCGGCTTTCTTAACTTTGCCGCTGGTGGAAACTCCACGTTTGCATGGTTAGGACCAGCCTTTCTATAAAATGACAGCCGTTGACTTCTCCAAAAAATGAACAAATGGCCGTGACTCTTGAGTGCAGAGCCACGCTCAGGGGTCGCTCGAATTCCACGCAGAAAAAAGCTGGGACTTTTAAATGCTTAAATAATCCACCCATCCATTGTTAGAAACTGCTTAATCCTGTACAGGGTCGTGGTGAGCCTGAGCCTATCTCGGCAGACATAGGGCGCAAGGCAGGGACTGCAAATACCCGATTACTACGATTTCCTGTCGCATGCAGTGTTCAGCCCAAACATCCCATGTTTGGTCTTAAGACTCAGCAAGGGTCTTCCCGTGCGAATAAAGGAACTATTGTCATTGAAACTTCGAGTAGCGCCGTGAGTGGTGCTGGACTATACAATGAGAACACTCCACTAGTGATCGTCATACAAAGGGCCGGTCACAGTGTCTCTGCTCAAACCAGCATGGGGGTGGCTGGCTTGTTGCTCATTTCCATTGGCAAACCTGACGTGTTTGTGGAATTTCCATGTTGTTATGTTTGGGGCCAGTACATTTGTCCATCCATCAATTTTCTAAACCGCTTGTCCTGGTGAGGGTCGCGGTTGCAGCAGTTCAAGGAGAGCGGACCAGACATCACTTTCCTCAGCAACAGATTCCAGCTCTTCCTGGGAGATTCCCAGGCGCTTCCAGGCCAGTCGGGAACGCGTGTTTATGTCGATGTCCTGCTTTGTACGGCTTCTAGAGAGGCCTGAGGAGTAATCCAGATTGTTGTTTTAGATATTCGGTGGAGCAGTGGCACAGTGATTAGTTCACATTGATTTGCCTTTTGCCTTTTGTGTTGTCCTGGATATTTTTAGGGGTGGCTTTATTGAGCAGGGGGGTGTTTGGCCATTTGCACCGCGCCTTCCCTTGATCATCATGCAGGGCTGGCCAGTGCCACGTTTCTGTAAACTTGCCATTCTCCCATTGATGCTGGAGAGACGAAGGTGGCCGGGCACATGCTGTGTGTTTGTAATCCCATCCATCCATTGTCAGAAAGCGCTTAATCCTGTACAGGGTAGAGGTGAGCCGGAGCCTCTCCCGGCAAACACAGGGCGCAAGGCAGGGCTGTACCCACGTGGACACGGGGAGAACATGCAAATTCCACACAGAAAGGCACCCAAGCCGGCATGTGAACCCGGGGCCTTTTTGCTGTGAGGCGGCAGCGCTATTCGGTGCGCCACCGTGGCGCCCGCTTGTTTACTCTTGTGTAACGACACGGAGGAGTTGCGTGCGCTTGGTGCCGCTCGGCTCGTTGCGTGGTAACCAGCGGCTGACGTTGGCGAGTTGGAGAGAGCGAGAGAGAGGAGGGGAACTTGGCCCCAGGGCTCCGTGACATCAATCAGTGACGCACGGCCTCCATTGTCACGCAATAACACAGCTTTGACATCTCAAACAACCGGATTTCGATGAAGGGAAAGGCAACCCTAGAATTGACACTCATCGTGCTGAGCACAACACGATGTTCCTTTGGCTTTTATTTTTTTTCATTGTTGACATGCCGTTCTCTTCGCGGCCCTTGTGCAGCGCTTTGTGACCCTCGGGTGAAAGGCGCTATATAAAACGCTATTATTATTATTCTCAACCACCCACCCACTCACCTCCTCACCCATCCACCCAAAGACAGAGATCCCCCGTATAGCCTCAACAGACTGTAGGGGGCAAGTGCCGTTCGTGAGCACCTATGACGGTCGTAACGACACACGAGGGGGTGGGTGACCTGCACCACGCCCGGCCGCCTTGTTCTCCCTAGTGGCGATGTTTACACACCGCACTAGGTACTTATTTGAGGCTGAGTCGACCTAGGCGAGGCCCAGGACTAGTTCAGAAAATCGTCACTGGTATTGGCTGTGAGCGGGATTCGAACTCGGGTCGCCAGATTTGTAGGTTAGTGCGCTAACTACTGGGCCACCGCTCCCCTTGACGCGTCAAGTTACTAATTGCTGTGTGCAGCGATGGACCCGGGGGCTGTCACCATAGCAATCTGCACTTTGGGACGCCAGTCTTCACGATGTGACATTCAGCGCGATATCAGTTTCACACAACGTTGCCGTTGTGTTTAGCGTTTTCTCCGACGACGGAAGCTTTGTGACAGCTTTTGGCTGTGGAGGAAATGCAATTTGCCAGCAATCGGCTGGCGTAACCTAGCTCTAAATATTTACGCCAATGCCTGTCCGTATCTGTCTCCTTTTAGACGGGTTGGAGTTTGTTTTGATTCGTGACACCGCTGGTCCCGTTTAGCCGGTTCCCACGGCGATTCGACACCCGGCACCATCCGTACTGTGGGAGCACAGCAGCAACAGCACACAGACGTATTATAACATCGATATTGCGGAGCGCAAGCGCGGTATTCTTAAGGTGTATCGCGCAACTAACGAACGGGGTGT
>JAZEWU010000043.1:4970562-4981121 GCA_036362915.1 Geotria australis | reverse complement strand
TCGGTGCGGCGCGAGTCTCGTCAGAAGTGGGCGGTGAGCGACGTGACCTTCTCGTCGGAGCACGCCGACCTCGCCGCCCGCTGGGTGCAGGCCACGCGCAAGCAGCTGACGGGGCAAGGCAAGCCGGCGCACGACGGAACGCGTCGCACGGACGTCACCGCACAGACCCCCACACCGCCACTCACACGTGACTTGACGCGCCGCGCCCGTGCCGCCGGCAGGTTAGCCGTGTCGAGCGATCTCCCTCTCTCCCTCGCGACGTTTCGCATCCCACGTTGGAAGCATCGTCAGGCGTTATGGTTGTGTGTGGAAACTAAACCGGTTACAAAGGTGACCGGCGAAGGAGGGTGGGCGGGCGAGGTGAAGAGATCCCCTGACCGCCTGTATGAGCGGGGTCCCTTGATCCTTGAGCATTGTTCGACACCATGGGATTCTTTTTCTCTGCCTGCTCGATCCCAAAATTGATCCTTTGTATGGGTAGACTTCTTTGATCAGCCATGGCAAAAGCATGCAAACAAAATGCTATGATATTATATACATTGTTCTTGAAATTGATTGCAGGTATCATCATAGCATTTTGTTTACGTGTTTTTGCCCCAAGCATGTGTGGCTTCTTGCAAACTGGACCCTTTGCAAAAAAGGTGTCTATTTGGTCTTTTTAAGATCTTAACCACTTGTCTCATTGCCAAAAAAATGTAAAACCTTCTATATTGTTTACATTACCTGTACACTGGTAATAAAAACGTGCCCACGGCGGTCTTCTTTGATCTCCATTCTAGATGACAGCGAAATGTTGACTGAATTTTCTTCGACGCGTTTCTCCCCCGCCGCCTCCCCCGCCCGCCCAGCAGACGTGGAGCGTCCGGAGAGGCTGCTCGTGTTCGTGAACCCGTTCGGCGGGCGCCGCGAGGCGGAGAAGGTTTACCGGCAGCGCGTTCAGCCGCTGCTGGAGCTCGCGTCCGTACACGCCGACGTCATCGGTGAGACGGGGCGGGGTCGCGCCCCGACGCGCGCCGGGGGTCAAGAGGTCGCGCCGGCCGTCGATGCCGCCGCCTTGCTTTGTCGACGCTCCCTCGCAGCAATCCTCGTGCGACGAGTCGACACTTTGACCTACGAGGGCCGCGCTTGCACATTCATTCACGTGCAAGAATTATTTTACACTGCTGAAAAATAAGATCCAAGGACAGTCTTTCTACGGTTATTAGGATTTGCAGTGTCCGCACTAACCCTGCCCAAAATATGCACTCACGCACACACGCGCTCCACTTTCCTCCCACGGCCCAAAGACATGCTGCTGCATCGGTTTAATTGGCCTGCGGACTAAATTGCCCCCAGGTGCCCTGTGATGGTCTGGCCTCTCATCATGGGTATAGCCCTGCCTTGCGCCCTGTGTCTGCTGGGATAGGCTCCGGTTCACCGCGACGTTGTACAGTATTAAGCGGTTTCTGACGATCATGATGATGATGATGACAATAGTTGTGCTGCACTGCCCTCTGCTTTTCGCGACATGGAACTACAGGAGCAACAGCAAATGCCTATAACAACCAGTTAATTCACGGTGGTCATCCATCCAAGCCGTGTCCAGGCTCACCCCCTGCTTCCCCTTGCCAGATCTGATGCAACTGGGTGCATTGGGGTAAATCTGGTCTGAGGCTCATGGGTGGCAGCCAGGCGGTTTCCCAGCACCAACATATTGCCACACACTGCATCCTATATATTATGCTGTTATCGGCCGAGTAATTAATGAGCGTTTTTTTAAGTTATGGGAGGAAACCTGAGAACCCGGAGGAAACCCACGCAGAACAGGGAAAGAGAACACACAAACTCCACACAGAAAAGCGCCCGAGGTGGGAATCGAACCTCCTCGGGCAAGCCCATTCCTTGTGAGGCGCAGATTTTACCACTTTTACAATCGGAAGCCGATCTCAGCACAGTGCCCACGGGCGGTGACTGTCCGAACAGTGTGTGTGACTAAGCGGGGATCGTCTCTTGTTGTCTGTGTCGTGTAGTGACCGAGAGAGCCAATCACGCACGAGATTTCCTGCTCACAGAAGACCTCAGCAGTTACAATGGGTACGAATGTGCACGTGCGCACCTGTCTCTGTGTGTGTTGAATTGGGGAGCGGTGGCTCAGTGGTTAGCGCGCTGGGCTACAAACTTGGCGACCCGAGTTCGAATCCCGCTCACGGTCACAACCAGTGACGATGTTCTGAACCGATCCTGGGCCTCCCCTAGCTCGACACAGCCTCTAATGAGTACCTAGTGCGGTGTGTAAACATTTCAAATAGGTTAGACAAAGGCGGCCGGGCGTAGTGCCTTCATAGGTGCTACTCGCCAACAGCACTTAACCCAACAGTCTGTTAAAGCCACATGGGGGATCTTTGTCTTTGTTCCGTCTGGGGTTTCTCCGGGTTCTCCGGTTTCCCCCCCGCAGCGTGGTTTGCGTCGGCGGAGACGGGATGTTCAGCGAGGTCATGCACGGGGTCATCGGCCGCACGCAGGCGGACGCGGGCCTCGGCGAGCGGCACACCGGCACGCCGCTGCAGCCCTCCTGGCTCCGCATCGGCATCATCCCCGCGGGTGGGTCACGGCGACGCTCGCCCGCGCTCAATTCAATTCCCGCTCGCGGCCACCAACACCGGTGACGGTTTTCTGAACCCAGTGCGGTGTGTAAACATTGCCGCTAGGGAGGCAAAGGCGGACGGGCGCGGTGCTGGTCACCCACCTCCTCGCTTGCCGTGTCGAACTTTATGAGTGCTTGCTAACGGCACTTGACCCTACGGTCTGTTAAGGCTGTGCGGGGGATTTTTAGTGGTGGCGGCGGTACGGGCGAGCGTGTGACGGTTTTGGTCGTCATCTCCCTCCAGGCTCCACGGACTGCGTGTGTTTCGCCACGGTGGGAACCAACGACCCCGTCACGTCTACGCTGCACATCATCATCGGTACGTCCGCCGCTCCGCATTCCGCGACCGTTCCTGACACGCGGCTTAATTGAGAGGTTCTGCGAGTCTTTGGGTCTCTGTATGAGCCTATCGGTCTCTGTGTTATGTATGTGGTCTATGTGAGTCTATGTTTAATTACTTGATTACTATTATTATGTAATGATGTAGGTTTTCACGGCTCGATTCACGGTGGTTGCCCTTCACAGCTGTTCTTTCTGGATAGCCGTGTCACTGAGCGATCTCCGTATCTCCGTCGCGACGTTTTGCCTCTCACGCCTGGTGAGGCTTCCAACATTTTGCGAGGGAGAGAGGGAGCTCGTTCGAGATGGCTATCCCAAAAAGAACAGCTATGGAGAGAAATTCTCATACATTGCACCGTGAAAACCTACATCAGTATACGAGGATTCCCGTGGGGAGCATCGACAGATTTGAAGGAATAATGCCTCATTTATTATAACCGATTCTGCTTGTAATCGTCGCCACTAGGGAGACAAAGACGGCCAGGCATCGTGCTGGTCACCCACCAGGCCGTGCGTCGCGTCGACCTTCACGGGTGCTCGCCAACGGCACTTGAACCTACAGTCTGTTAAGGCTATAACGGGAGATGTTTGTACCCCCTGTGCCATCCATTCCCCCTGCACCCCTCCCCCCCTCCCCCCCACAACCCTCCCCCCACGGTGCAGGCGACGATCAGCCGCTGGACGTTTGCAGCGTGTGTCAGGGCGAGCGGCTGCTGCGCTACTCCGTGTCGCTGCTTGGATACGGTTTCTACGGCGACGTGCTGCGCGACAGCGAGGCCCGGCGCTGGATGGGGCCCGTGCGCTACGACTACGCGGGTCAGACTCGCCGCAGCCACCGCCGCCAAGAGGGAGCGTGCGCGGAGAGAGTGGGGGGGGGGGTCGTTAAGTTAGAGAGAGGAGGGCAGAGAGAGAGAGGGAACGTTAAGTGAGAGAAAGAGGTGACGTGACCTCGACCTCTGACCCTGCTCACCCTGCAGGCTTCAAGACGGTCATGAAAAACTGCCGCTACGAGGGAAAGATCGAGTTCCGTCTGGCCGGAACGTCCTGGTCGGGGCCCCGGGACCTCAAGCGCTGCAGGAGCGGGTAACGCGTCCTAGAGTTTCATTAATGACTCATTCACTCATTCGTTCACTGTGAGAAACCGTGTAATCGTGTACAGGGCTGCGGTGAGCCCGGAGCCCACCCCGGTAGACACATTGCGGAGGAACAAGTGCAACATTTAAAACACACGTCAAGATTTGCAGCCACAACTAGGCCGACATATTAATTCTAACTGGGATCTAAGGTTGGTCTTTGCAGCTAGTGACTGTAGCTTCAAGCCCCAGTGAATGAGTGTTAACACAGGCGGCTATGGGATCCGGATCTGCTGCGCCCCAGCGACGCCGCTCGCCCGCACCCTGATCATCGCTCCTTCGCCCGTCTCCCTGCAGATGTGAGGTCTGCTCACACTCGTCAGAGGGGCTCACGGTGGGAGCGGAGGAGGAGGAGGAGGTTGGGGGTCTCCCATCCCCCGTGTCTCTCCCATCCAGCGACGAAACAGGTAAGTGGCGGTGGCGTCACCGCGGCGCTTGTGCCAGGCAGGTCACGGGACAGACTCGGGTGCTATGCGTTGGCTGAGTTCGATGCGACAAACAGAGAGAGCCCGATGTTTACACTATACACTACACTCACTAAACACCTCATTCACCATATAGTGTATAGTGAGTATAGCCTACACTATACTATACACTACACACACTATACACTACACAGATTGCTCACTGTACTACGCACACTATGGACACTAGATACCACACATGTTACACACGACACACACTTCACACACTACACACATTACACACTATATACACAACACACTATTCACTACACTCAGCTTCATCAGGGCTGAGTAGAAGTCTCAGCAAAACGTCGGTACCATCTTTGAAGGTAAGTGCTGTGTGTGCTCGCTAGTTTTCCCCAACATATCGACGGGTGCACTGCACTTGCACACTTTTTCACATGACC
Source organism: Geotria australis (assembly GCA_036362915.1). NCBI lineage: Eukaryota > Metazoa > Chordata > Hyperoartia > Petromyzontiformes > Geotriidae > Geotria > Geotria australis. The sequence continues at coordinate 4,976,155 of JAZEWU010000043.1, read as the reverse complement.
TAAACTCACAAACAGAGCTTCACCAAAGGGGGGGAATGTTTATCGTCGTCTTTGTGCGTGCGTGCGTGCGAGCAGCAGACGGCTGGCGTTGCCTCGAGGGCGAGTTCGTGGCGGTGAACGTGGCCTGCATGAGCTGCGCGTGCCCCAAGAGCCCGCAGGGCCTCTCCCCGGCGGCGCACCTCGCCGACGGCGCCGCCGACCTGATCGTCGTGCGCAAGTGCTCGCGGCTCGAGTTCGTGCGCTTCCTGCTGCGGCACACCAACACGCGCGACCAGGTGCCGCTAGCAATCACAAACATCCCCCTTCCCACCCCCGTAGAGCCTTAACAGACCGTAGGGTCAGGTGCCGTTAGCAAGGAGCACTTGTGAAGGTCGGCTCGGCACGCGAGGAGGCGGGTGACCGGCGGCACCCTAGTGGCGGTGTTTACACACCGCGTTAGGTACTCATTCGGGGTTGAGTCGACTTGGGGGGAGGACCCAGGACCGGTTCGGAAAATGGTCACCAGCGTCGGTCGTGAGCGGGAATCGAACTCGGGTCGCCGGGTGTGTAGCCCAGCGTGCTACTTTCCGCCGCAATCATTATGATAATAATGCGCATCTATCCCCTGCGATGTGATGGACTGGCGTCCCATCCTGGGTATAGCCCTGCCTTGCGCCCTGTGTCTGCCGGGATAGGCTCCGGCTCACCGCGACCCTGTATAGGATTAAGCGGTTGACGATAACGAATGGATGGATCTATGCCCCGCGGCCTGTCGCTCCCTCCCTGCCCAGTTCGACTTCCCGTTCGTGGAGGTGTACCGCGTGACGGAGCTCAAGTTCACGCCTCGGATTCACGACGACGACGATGACGACGAGGGGGGCGGCGGCGGCAGCAGGAGCAGCAGCAGGAGCAGCGGCGGCGGCGGCGAGGCGAGCGGCGACCGCGGCCCGGGCGACGCGGCGGGGCTCGCGGCAACGGCGGGCCTGGTCGTCGTGGGCGACGGCGACGGCGACGACGACCGCGAGGGCTTCTTCCGCGACCACAACAGGAACGCGTGCGGCGGCAGCGGCGCCGGCGACGTCGGGGCCGGCGCCGGCGGCGAGCAGGCCGCGCAGCAGCGGTCGCTGTGCGCGTGCCGCTCGGCGCGCAGCACCGGGAGCACGTGGAACTGCGACGGAGAGATCCTGCACGAGACCGACATCAACGTGCGGTGAGACACGGGGGGGAGACGGGGGAGAGGAAGAGTGATACGGTTGAGCTGACCTAGAGGAGGAGTCCCAGGACCAGTTCAAATAATCGTCACCGATATTGGCCGTGAGCGGGAAGATCTCGCAAGCTCACTGGGTATTTTTCTGCTGTAATCATAAACATTTATCTGAACATCCCACCCCAACGACAACAACCGCCATTCGCCACGAGGAGGCGGTGACGTCACCACCGTGCCTCTGCCATAGATAGATGTTTATTATTACAGCAGAAAAATACCCAGTGAGCTTGCAATCTCTACGGGATTCCTAATGCACAACAAACATGCGAATTGATAACAATAATTTAAAATAAATAGAAGATTCAACAACGAAAACAAATTTACACGTAGCATTGCACACATTTTTCAAGCAACGCGCGCGCACGCACGCGCGCACACGCGCGCACACACTCTAATGCGACAGCAAGGAACGCTCACGCCGCGTCTGCTCTCCGCGTTGTCACAGGGTTCACAGGCAGCTCATCAGGCTGTTCGCTCGCGGCATCGAGGACTCGCCGCGCCTGGGATTCAGCTGATGAGCGGGAGGAGCAGGCGCTCGCATCGACGACACCGACACACTCCTGCAGCCACGACCGGGAGCTCCCTACGTCGCTCCCGGTCGCGGCCGCGCACCGACCTGCCGCCGCCCGCCGCCGCCGCGATAAACACGCGTGCGGGCAGCACCCCCCCAGGAGTTACGTCACCTCAGCTTCCGGACCGATGCCGTGACTGGAAAAATGTCCGTGAGTCGAAGCGCCTCCCGTTTTTTTCCCCCCCCCCGCTTACCGGTGGATTTTCTGCGCTGCGATCGTCGCGTACGCGCGTAACCGACGTAAACGAAGCGTTTGGTAATAAAATAAACACCGTAGGCCTTAATTTGCGAAAAAGGGGGGGAGGGCGTACCGTTGCCGCTAAAGAGCCGTAAGTCCGAGGCGTCGTAAGTCGAGGAGCCGTAAAGCCGTAACTCGGGGTTACGACTGTACTTCCAAACAGCAACGCGAGCGGGTGTTCCCACGTGCTCGTGCGAGGAGGTGGGACGGCTTCCCGTTTTCGCTTCCAGTTTAGCGGAACACGTCCGTGTTCCTCCGGGGCGAGGGAGCGCCGTCTCCACGGGCGAGCGCCGACGACGCGCTGAAGGATTCCGCGCGGGTTAGGGCCGGTCGGAGGGATGACGGGCACTCCGAGTTGGGAGGGCGTGCGATCGGTTTTGAAAAAAATACGCGGCATCATTCCGTCGGTTAATCTTCGAAGGAGCTTTTGAAATCGGTGAAGTGATAGATATATATATATATATTTGAATGGAAGTGGAAATATATATTTATTGAAAACGTTATATTTAAAGGCTTCGCTTTAAGCGCCTGTGCGCGGATATACTGGCTACTATGGTCGAGCCAGGTTCAGGCGCCACCGGCGGTCGCTGCTGTCGATGCTCCCGCACGTCGCGGCCTTAACGCCGGTCGATGGCAAACCACCTGAGCTTATATGCAAAACAGAAAACGCGTTGCCTTAGATTTACGATGCAAAGGCGACGTTGTGTGTCCTCTATGCGGGGGGGGGGGCGGTCGCGTGGTGGTTAGTCCACTGCGCGAGAAATCCCGTGACCCCAGTTACATTCCTGCTCATGGCTACCAGCACCAGCGTAAATTATCTGAACCTGTCCTGGGCCTTGCCTAGGCCAACTTAGCCTCAAATGAGTACCGTATGCGGTTTGTGAACATCACGACTAGGGAGACAAAGGTGGCCGAACGTGGTGCTGGCCACCCACCCCGTCGTGTGCCTTCATAGCCGCTCGCTAATAGCACTTGCCCCCAAGTCTGTTGAGACTACACAGGGGATCTTCGTCTTAAGCGAGTGTGTGTGTGTGTGTGGTTTGTTTCTGATGGAATGTTAGTAACGCGCGGCTTCCTCGGACGGCTGGAGTCGCACAATCGCACGGTGCGATCGTGTCTAGCTCCGTCCCCTCTCGACGTAGATTTGTCGCGGCTCGATGTGCGAGACTTGCTCTCGAGAGCTGCTTTTCTTTAGGGGATGGCCGCGTCGAGCGGTTCTCAGCTCTCCTTCGTGACGTTTCAGCCCCCCCCGCGTCGGTGGAATCGTTGGGCTCTCCAACTTTGGAGGCGATACGTCGCGGAGGTTAGACGACGGACGCTCGACACGGATGTCCCGAAAGAGCAGCTGTCGAGAGCAATTATCGTCAGGGTGAAAGTCGCGGCGTTTCTCAATTTTTTCCCGCTGAAACGATTGTTGGCGTGTAGCTGCCCGAGCTGTCGTCGGAAAGATATCCGAACAATATTTTAAACAAAAGAAATACCGTAACGAGTCTTGGCGGCAATGAACCCTGGGATATTTTTATGAGAAGGTTTTGCCGTGGTGTAACGGTAGCACACCGGATCAAAGGTCGCCGGTTCGATCTCCTGGTCCGGTGGATAAAACGGTTGATGCAAGCTTCTTAAATCCCCCTCTCTCCCCTACAGCCTCTCTCCACCCGGCTGTATATATGGGTGGCAGCATAGTTGATCAGCAGCTCGTGTGTTGTGGAGTAGGTTACTAACGAAAATGTAAACAGTATACAAGGTTTTACCTCTTCTGGCAGTGAGACAAGTGTTCCGATCTTTAAAACACCAAATGGACATCTTTTTACAAAGGGTCCAGTTTGCAAGAAGCCACACTTGCTTGTAGCAAAAACATGCTAACAAAATGAAACCGATTGGCCCACACTAGAGGCAGCTCTTTATAGCCTAGTCTCAGTGTTCAGCCAAGTGTTGCCAAAAGGAAAGCAGTTTTGGACAACGCAAATATCATTGCATTAGTAGCTCGGGGTCTTACTGTTAAGGTAACTAACGTTTGGCCGACATGGAAAAGTAGGCCAAAGTGCCCTCTTAAGAGCTTCCTCTAGTGGGTGGAGGCCTTCGGGCAACGGTGGTGTGGCGGTCGCAGGTCTGCTCGTTTACCCTCTGATTCAATACCTGATCGCACATGGGTTGCGACGTCCTCCAGTATAATCCAGGGCTGTGGCCTTTGTTACAAAGGCTCGTGCAATCATTGTTTATTTAATCTCTAGGTGCGTTTTATTTGTGTCGTTTTTATTTTTTTCTGGAAAATTTATTCTGGTTGTTTTAACATGTTCCCAGTGTTGTTGTTTTTTCTGCCGAATGTGCGAATTAATAATGTTGTTAATGGTTACGATACGGGCGAAATAACATCACGCGGATGCACGGGGCCAAATGCATCGTGGGTAACCCACCGCCTCTCTTGAGAGTGACTGTGTTATTAGAAGTTTTTCGTCTAGATTTACTGGGAAATAAACCGCTATTGCAATAGCGGGATCAGAGCAACATTGCCCTTTGGAGTGCTTAGTGTTACTTTTGATGGTTGCTTTTCAAAGCCGTTCATGTGGGGTAGCCGTGTCACTGAGCGCTCTCCCTCTCTCGTCTTCACGACGTTTCGCCTCCCACGTTGGAGGCATCTTCAGGCGTTCCCGCAAGGCAGGGATATTACTCAGGATGGAAAGCCAGTCCATCAGAGGGCACCGGGGTCAATTTAGTCCATAGGCCAATTAACCTATGCAGCAGCATGTGTTTGGACTGTGGGAGGAAACCGGAGTGCCCAGCGAAAACCCACGCTGACATGGGGCGAACATGCAAACTCTACACAGAAAGGCCCCCGAGCCGGGATTCGAACCCGGGGACCTTCTTGCTATAAGGCGGCAGGCAGTGTTACTCACCGCGCCACCGTGCCGCCTTATAACAATTTAGACAGTGAATACAGCCTCAGCACTGTACAAATGGCACGAATACCAATCGCTGTATCTTACAGTGGTGTTACGTCTTAGAGTGTAGTTCTTTACAGATGCCATGGGTATTGATAAGGAACATCGCTGGACATTCAACCAAAACCAATTTAATAGAAACGTCACGTTAACAATAACACAAACAATTGGTCCCACTGTTACCATGACAGTCGATCCTGCACGTTGTGAAAGAATCAAACTCAATGGAAAATTAAGTAAACCCGACATATTGGACTTAGTAACCACCCGCATCTCACCGACAGCAGCCAACGTTCATCACTAAGCGACAGGCTAGTCTGGGGGGAGTATAATCTGACATTGTGGGTTATGAAATAGCCAAGCCTAAATAATACCCCGGGGTATAAACTGGACTAGTCCAGAATATACCCAGGGTATAAAACAGGCTGGCCCACTTTAACCCCGGGTATAGTCTGGCCAGGGAGTATATCTTATCTTGGTGCTGTGACGCCGGGTAGTGGCGCAGTGTAGTGTGGTAGGAATTGGGCCCTGGGTCCAGCCAATCACTGGGGCCCCTCCTGTCAAATCGTAGACGGGGAGGGACGGGGGGCAAAACAGTG
>JAZEWU010000043.1:4882399-4893737 GCA_036362915.1 Geotria australis | reverse complement strand
GCCACAACTGCCACGGTGCTCGCACGACTCGCGCGAGGGCCGTGCCCCGCCGTGGGAATGTGGAGTTGTAACCTCTGGGCTCAGCACGGCCAGTGAGGGTGACAAGTGTCCCGTGTTCGCTCTGGGCAGGGAGACGCTTTTCAACTGACGGTCGTCGACCGGGCACAGTGGACGATGAAAAATAATGTCGATCGGCGTCGACAGGGCACCGAAAGAGTTAATCGGCATTACGCACACAGTATGTACACGTGACGGGTTCTCTACTCTGGTCTCGCTTATTAAAACACGGATTCACATTCACACCACCTTGTAGGACCGTTTAATTTCACTCTTTGATTGGATGCCCCCCTGAAATGGATGCTCGCGGCCGTCGACCCCACTGCCCCCCTCTCTGCACGGCACTGCCTCACGGCAAGAAGGACCCCGGTTCGAATCCCGGCTCGGGGGGCACGGTGAGCCAGGGCGCCCACGTCCCCGACAGCCCTCGGAGCCCGGATGAAGGGAATTAGATGCAAAACAGCGGCGGATTTCACACAAGAGGGGGGATCGGCGCGTTTGCCTCACTTGGATTCACCGCTCGCGAGACGCCGCATCGCGGTGTCCTGACAAGGCCGTAATGAATCCCCCGGGTGGCCGGGACACCCCGTGTAAGTAAACATTCGGCCCGTGTCTGCATTAATTACAATACGTTAGTCATCCGCTCGCGTACATTCATCCGTTGTCGGTGCCGGAGTCATTCTGTACGGAGCCTGTCCCGGTAGACGCAGGGAGCAAAGCAGGGCTGCGCTCAGAATCGGACGCCAGTCCATCGCAAGGCACCGGATGCAATTTAATCAGCAGGACAATTAACCTAGCCATCAGCAGCAGCATGTATTTGGACAGTGGGAAGAAACTGGAGTACCCGTTGAAATAGTACATTTCCGAGTGAAACAATAGATGGATGTTTAGTACTAAAGAAGAAAATACCCAGTGAGCTTTCAAGCTCTTTACGGGATTCCTGCGGACACAACAAACATGCGAATTGCTGACAATAATAAATCAAATATACAAGATTCACAAAGAACCACAATTTAAATCAACCAACAGAAAAAAACCGAACGTAGCGAAGAAGAGAGAGAGAGGAAGGAGGGGAGGAATGGTCGACGCGGCTATCCTGGCCGGGCAGCTCTCGACAGCGATTCTCACTCAGCCCCAGCTCTCGAGAGCGATTCTCAACACAAACAATTGCTGCGCCGGTGAGCTGTCTTGCCTCCTTGGACGCTCGAGGCAGCGACGCGTCCCCGGCCACAGGTAAACACGGCGCCCGGCGCTTAAACAGTTCCTGAGACACTCGGAACCAAGGGCGGCCATGCGAATGCGATTTTCGATTCTTCTTCGGGGGGGTGGGGTGGGCCTGAAAACGAGTGTCCTTGGGATTTCTAACGCGTGTTAAATGAGAGCGTTCAGAAGCCCGTCCTATTAATGCCAAATCTGCTCTATTATCCCGGTGTACCTTCACAAAGGCCAAGACATTTCTATTGTGTGCGTCCGTGTGTGTGTGCGTGCGTGCTTGGGTGTGTGCGCGTGTTAGTGTGCGTGGGTGGATGAATATTGCATTCGGAGCGGTGGTGCGGTGGGTTTGCCCGCTGCGTGGTGAACCAAGACGACCCCCGCCCCCCCGCTACCCGAGTTCGATTCCCGCTCACGGCCGCCACTGTTGATGATTTTCTAAACCGGTCGTGGGCTTCCCGTAGGTTGACTCGGTCTCAAATGAGAACCTGGTGCGGTGTGTAAACGTCGCCACGAGGGAGACAAAGGCGGCCGGCCACGGTGCTGGCCAGAGAGCCTCTCGTGTGCCGTGCTGGCCTTTATAGGTTGCTACTCGCTAACAACGCTTGAACCTACAGGCTATTATTAAGGCTATATGGGGGGATTTTTTGTCTTTGTAGGTGTATGAACGTCGCTTGTGGAGCGGTGGCGCACTGCGTCGCGATGCCCGCGACATGAGTTCAATTCCTGGCCACGCCAAACATTAGAGGCATGTGATATCAGACGCGGGTCTGGACCGCGCCTAGGTCAACTCAACCTTAAATAAGCACAGACAAGGAGACAGAACGATAACAAAGACAAAGATCCCCCGGTGTAGCCTCAACAGACTATAGGGGCAAGTGCCGTTAGCGAGTAGCACCTATGAAAGTCGACACGGCACACGATGGGGTGGGTGACCAGAACCACGCCCGGCCGACTTTGTCTCCCTAGTGACAATGTTTACACACCGCACTAGGTACTCATTTGAGGCTGAGTCAACTTAGGGGAGGCCCAGAACCGGTACAGAAAATCGTCACTGGTGTCGGAGAGAGTCGGTGGTTGGGGCCGATCCAGCGGCTGCTTGAGGTCGCTTCTTCTTTGCGATTCTTCGAAGCGCGATGGTCAACTTCTGGACATCGTTGTCGTTCAGCTCGGCTTCAAAGTGTTTGGTAGAATTCGCAGGCAACACCAAGCATTACCTGACAGGGATCGCGACGCGAACGCTTCTACCTTGACCCCCTTGAGGTCACTAGGGACGCTGGAAGCCGGGGAGCCGCTCAGCGCGACCGGCATGAGAGAGAGGTGTACGCTCCGGCGGCCCCTCACTTCGCCTGGACAGCGATTAAATAAAGCTGCCCTAATTGGAAACTAGTTGGCTGCCCGAGTCGGCGGAGGTGGCCGGGGTCTCGCGTTGCCCGAGGTGAGCGGCCGCGGGACGCGGACTGGAGGCCGCCTCACTGCCACCGACCGACTACGGACTTGTGGCCCCCCGTTAGCGCCGCGCGTCAGTGTGTGTGTCAGCGTGTGCGAGCGTCTGTGTCCAATGTCTTTGTCTTTGTCTTTGTGCCTCCAACTGCTGTTTGGCCGCGTAGAGGGGGCTTAATGGGCGCGGCACGGGCTAGAGAAGAGATGGACTGATGCGGCACAGGAGGACCTGGAGCTGGGTGGACTTGCTGAAAACTGGGACCGGCGGTGTCAAGATCGACCTCTGTGGAGGAGGTTCGTGAAGGACGCTACCGGGCAGTTGGAGGTAGTCGCCCTCCAGCAACAACGGAGGGCGGAGGAGCGACGCTCACAACAGCGAGCCGAGCGCTATACGGGGGATCTTTGTATGTTTTGTCCGTGTGTCTGTGTGCGTGTGTGTCTTTGTTGTGTGAGTGTTTGGGTGAGTCTGTGTTCCTTGGCCAGTTATCTCAGTCAGCCCACGGCACCTGTGTCTGTCCCGTGACCTCCTGTCAGCGAGCCTTCCACACTTCATATGGCCTCAAGGTGTGCCTGGCGACCGGCGGTTGTTGTTATTGTTATTGCTGTGAGTGTTTGTGTGTGTGGAGCGTGTGGCCCAGTGGTTATCGCACTGGGCTACGAATCTGGCGACCCGAGTTCGAATCCCGCTCACGGCAAACACCAGTGACGATTTTCTGAACCGGTCCTGGGCCTCCCCTAGGTCGACTCAGCCTCAAATGAGTACCTAGTGGGGTGTGCAAACATTGCCACTAGGGAGACAAAGGCGGCCGGGCGTGGTGCTGGTCACCCACCCCGTCGTGTGCCGTGTCGACCTTCATAGGTGCTCGCTAACGGCACTTGCCCCAACAGACTGTTAAGGCTATAACGGGGATCTTTGTCTTTGTCTTGAGGCTATACGGGGGATCTTTGTCTTTGTCTGTGTGTGCGAGTCTCTAGGGCAGCTGATCTTAACCTGGGGCGCATCACGGGATAGTCCGGCTCACTGCGACCCTGTTACAGGATTCAGCGGTTTCTGACAATGAATGACTGAATGTACCGCCTTAGTTAATTGGCTCTGCTGAATAAATTGCCCTGCGATGGACTGGCGTCCCATCCTGGGTATAACCCTGCCTTGCGCCCCGTATCTGCCGGGATAGGCTCCGGCTCACCGGTACCCATGTAGAGGATTGAGCGGTTTCTGACGACGGATGGATGGAGGGATGGAGGGATGTTCACGAATGAGTGAAAACGATAGGGATGGGAAGAGCGATGGTGTGAAGCAGCTTCCCATTGTCTCACACAGGCTGCATTATTAATGCAGGCTGGCAAGCACACTCTGAGAAAGAGATGGGATTTTGATGACAGAGCGGGCGAGTTATTCGTGTGCGCTAGACTCGCAGCGTATGAGAAAGCACTAACCAATTATAAAGACAAAGATTCACCGTATAGCCTTAACGGACTGTAGGGTGAAGTGCCGTTAGCGAGCAAGTATGAAGGGCCGGCACGGCACACGAGGTGGGTGAGTGACCAGCACCACGCCCGGCCGCCTTTGCCTCCCTAGTGGCGATGTTTACACACCCCACTAGGTACTCATTTGAGGCTGAGCCGACCTAGGGGAGACCCAGGACCGGTTCAGAAAATCGTCACTGGTGTTGGCCGCGAGCGGGATTCGAACTCGGGTCGCCAGATTCGTAGTCCAGTGCGCTAACCACTGGGCTACCTCTCCCCACAACAATTACACACACACACGATCGCACGTACACACAAACACACACAAGCAAACACACACACACAGACACGAAGTTGAACAAGTGACAATTGCGTTCACGGTGTGAGTTATCAATTTCCTTTCCTGGTAAGTACAGCTGCCAGACATGTCATGTCGTGCATTACAATTTTCTTCAAGCGTGGATAACATCCATTATGATTCGCAGGCGAGAGCAACGCAAATGTATGTTTACGCCGCGTAGCGACCACAAACACGCTGCCAGCGAGCGAGTGAGTGTGGGGAGCGGTGGCCCAGTGGTTAGCGCGCTGGGCTACAAATCTGGCCACCCGAGTTCGAATCCCGCTCACGGCCAACACCAGTGACGATTTTTCTGAACCGGTCTTGGGCCTCCCCTAGGTTGACTCAGCCTCAAATGAGCACCTAGTGCGGTGTGTGAACATCGCCACTAGGGAGACAAAGGCGGCCGGGCGTGGTGCTGGTCACCCACCCCCTCGTGTGCCGTGTCGACCTTCAATGGTGCTCGCTAACGGCACTTGACCCTACAGTCTGTTAAGGCTATACGGGGGGATCTTTGATCTTTGTGACAGAGTGGGGAGTAACCCTGTAACAGATTAAGCGGTTTCTGACAATGAATGAATGAAACAAATAATAGTGCAGGTTGCTTACACCCCCGCCACTTCTGTTGTCAGGGATACCGGTCACTCTATCGCCAGGTGGGGTAAAGTGTGGGCACTCACACCTCATCTAAGACGTCTGGCCAGCACGGAAGGGTCGGCCAAAACACCCTATAGAACTTGGGTTCACAACCTTTTGCTGATCAAGGCCCGCTCGGCCCACTTGGGTCTGGTCTCCACTGGGCCACTAGGTGGCGCTCGCGGCCCACTGATGGGTCGCGACCCGCCGGTTGAAAATGGCTGTGGCGTGAACGAGAACATTGCAGGGCTGCTCCGAAGTCTTTACATTTTAATCAATCATGCTGCTGCCATTGTCCAGATTTTCGCTCGGGGAATATTTTTCACTTTAATTGCTTATCCATTTAATCATCCGCGGAAGATTGCAAGACTCTTGTGTATCTATAAAAAAATAATAATCTTAAAACATCTTTATAATGAAAAATATATATTTTTGTGAACAAATGTACGGTGTGATGTTTGCTCATTAAGTTGCCTCCAAGGCGGGAGGCGAAACGTCGCGAGGGAGAGACATAGAGCGCTTGGTTAATTTATTATTTTAATATTTGTATTTACTTTTTTCAATTCGCGTTTGTTGCGTAGCAGAAATCGTGTAAAGACATTGGGTATTTTTTCTGCTGTAATAATAGTAAAAAGAACATCTCTGAAGAGCAACCCTCATGAATCGAGCTATTATTATTAATAATAATAGCATTTTATATAGCGCCTTTCACCCGAGGGTCACAAAGCACTGCACAAGGGCCGCGAAGAGAACGGCATGTCAACAACGAAAGAAAAAAAACAACCAATAAAAACCAAAGGAACAAAAATTATATGATTAAGGCTGCTTCGAATACACCGAAAGGCCGCGAAACTGGCAATCCCAAGAGCGGCAAAAATCCGCCAGCGTCCCCTAAGATGGCCGTCACTTCCTTAAAGACAAACACGGAGGGGAGACAGGGAGGGAATGTCGGGGTCGCCGCACGGGTCACGGAGCCCCGCGATTGAGAATCGCGAAACGTGATGATAGACGGTGGAGGAGGGCGGCGCGGCGGGAAATCGTTACGCGGAGTAATCGGTGCGGGAGGAGGGTGGAGGGGGTGGAAGTTGGTGTCGGATGAAACCGAAGTTCATCCATCTATTTCCAGAAACCGCTTAATCCTGTACAGGGTCGCGGTGAGCCGGAGCCTATCCCGGCAGACACAGGGCGCATGGCAGGGGAACACCGAGGATTGGACGCCAGTCCATCGCAGGGCGCCTGGGGAAATGTAGTCAGTACGCCGATTAACCTGGCAGCGTGTCTTTGGACGGTGGGAGGAAACCGGAGTGCCCGGCGAAAATCCCACACGGGATGAGCATGCAAACGCCACACAGAAATGCACCCGAGCCGGGATTCGAACCCGGTTGCTTCTTGCTGTGAGGCGGCAGCGCGACTCACCGCTACGCCACCGTGCTGTTTATTCATTTGAATAAACAACATCGCTCCTAACCGATTCTGATATTGCATACTGTATATGAACGTAGGCACTTACACCCATGGGAACACGCACACACACTCACACACCTATCCTCCCACGCAGGCAAAGACAAAGACCCCCGTATAGCCTAAACAGAATGTATGGTCAAGTGCCGTTAGCGAGCACCACCTATGAAGGGTGACATGCTACACGAGGAGGTAGGTGACCAGCACCACGCCCGGCCGCCTTTGTCTCCCTAGTGGCGATGTTTACACGCCGCACTAGGTACTAATTTGAGGCTGAGCCGACCCAGGGAAGGCTTAGGAACGGATCAGGAAATTGTCAATGGTGTTGGCCGTGAGCGGGATTCGAACTCGGGTCGCCAGGTTTGTAGCCCAGCGCGCTAACCACTGAGCTAGCGCTCCCCACACAGGCGCGCACACACGCACCTACCCACCCACGCAGACACGAAGCAAAGACAACGATCGCCCGTGTAGCCTTAAAAGACTGTCGGCTCAAGCGCTGCTAGAGAGCACCAATAGATACCAGCACTGCACACGCGGGGGATGCGTGACCAGCGCCACACCCTGCCGCCTTTGTCTCCCCAGTGGCGATGTTTACACACCGCACCCGGTGCCCGTTCGAGGCGACCTAGGGGAGACCCAGAAGCGGCTCAGAAAACCGTTACTAGTGTTGTCTCGCCATAGGGCGGCACGGTGGCGGTGCGGTGAGTAGCGCTGCCGCCTCACTGCAAGAAGGACCCGGGTTCGAATCCCGGCTCGGGTGCCTTTCTGTGTGGAGTTTGCATGTTTCTCTCCCCGTGTCCGCGTGGGGTTTTTCCTGGGCACCGCGGTTTCCTCCCACGGTCCAAAGACACGCTGCTGCGTACGTGAATTTGGCCCGCTGACGAAATTGCTCTCGCTGCCCCGCGATGGACTGGCGTCCAATCCGGAGTATATCCCTGCCTCGCGTCCCCGGGATAGGCTCCGGCTCACCGCATCAAGCGGTTACTGATAATGGATGGATCGTGGATGGGCGTCGTGTCGCCGTGAGCGGGAATCGAACGGTGTCTTGGGGGGGGGGGGTGCACAGCCGGCTTCATAGCTAAGCGTGCTAACCGCTGCGCCACCGCTCCTTCCCCCCCCCACACGGAGGCTCTCTGGAGACCGGCTGTCGCCGCGCAATTAGCCGCATCGCGTTTGCTGGCGTCGCGCGCAGAGAGAGAACGCGGTGCAGGGGAAGGCGGCACCTTGTGTGTGCAATTTTGTCTCCATGGCTCCTGGCGTGATGAAGCTGTGATCCCCCAGCGAGATCACCCGGGGTTTGGGGGGGTGGGGAGCGGGCAGGGAGGGGGGCAGGCAGGGGGGGTGTGCAGGGGGGGGGGGCCGAGATGTGACAGGATGATCCCCACTCCGCCACCGCGGCGCTTGTCACTCGCGTCTCCGCATTGGCGGCGAATAAACAGGGAGCTCGCGAGTCGCTGCTCGCTTCCCTCGACAATAATAATAGTGGCATTTTATATAGCGCCTTTCACCCGAGGGTCACAAAGCGCTGCGCAAGGGCCGCGAAGAGAACGGCATGTCAACCACTGGGCCACTCACCCATCCAACCCACTCAGTCACCCACCTAGTCACCCACCAACCTACTCACTCACTCGCCCACCAATTCAGTCACCCACCCAGCCAGTCACCCACTCGCCCACCTACTCGCCCACCCGGCGACCACACTGCAGCTCCCCCCCCCGGTCTCCCACACACACCGTCTCTCCCTCGAGCTCCTACAATGGCACAGCAGTGGCAGCAGCAGTGCCATCAGTAACTGTCATCAGCAGTAGTGTCATAATCAATACTATCATCAACACTGCTATCATCTGTCTCTGTCTTCCTGTCTCTGTGTCCCTATGTCTCCCCCTCCCTCCCTGTCTCCCTCCGTGTTTGTCTTTAAGGAAGTGACGGCCATCTTAGGGGACGCTGGCAGATTTTTGCCGCTCTTAAGATTGCCAGTTTCACGACCTTTCAGTATATTCGAAGCAGCCTTAATCATTTAATTTTTTTTATTCCTTAGGTTTATTTATTTATTTACTTTTCATTGTTGACATGCCGTTCTCTCCGCGGCCCTTGTGCAGCGCTTTATGACCCTCGGGTGAAAGGCGCTATATAAAACGCTATTATTATTATTACAATAAACACCGTCGCTCGATCCAGGAACCGTAATGAACCCGTTATCAATGACGAGTGGTAACAGTGCTGCTTGTTGCTGGCCACTTGTCCTTTCGGGGCCTTTGGGGGGCTCATTAAAAATGAAAGACGGCGCCACCCCCCCAGAGCCGGGTCAAGCCGGGTGCCGAGGGCGGTTGAACCCTGACCCGTGAGCTCCCGTGCAGCACAACAACAAGAACACGAAGCGCCGTTAGCCACACAGCGGCGGTGACGTCACCACGGCGCCTGTGCCAGGCCGGGTGCACCTCGAGGCTATCACGTGAAGTGTCGAAGGCTCGCTGACCGGAGGGCACGGGACAGACCCGGGTGAAATTGACTGACTGATTGAGAAGACTGACAGATGCACACTACCTGTGCTCCCCACTGCTCCACCTCGCTCCGTTTTATCTGCCCGGTGCTACGCTCGCTGTTGTGAGCGTCGCTCCTCCGCCCTCCGCCGTTGCTGGAGGGCGACCGCCTCCAACTGCCCGGTAATAATAATAATAGCATTTATATAGCGCCTTTCACCCGAGAGTCACAAAGCGCTGCACAAAGCTGCAGAGAGAACGACATGTCAACAACGACAGAGCACGGAAAATCAGCAACACATTTTTTTTTTGGTCCCGTCACAAAGACAAATGTCCCCCGTATAGCCTTAACAGACTGTAGGGGGCAAGTGCTGTTAGCGAGCACCAATGAAGGTCGACACGGCACACAAGGAGGTGAGTGACTAGCAATACGCCCGGCCACCTTTGTCTCCTTCGTGGCAATGTTTACACACCCTACTAAGTACTCATTTAAGGCCGAGTCGACCTAGGGGAGGCCCAAAACCGGTTCAGAACCAACACAGTGCCACACGCGTCGGCTGTCTGACAATCAACACCGCGGTTCGAATCCCGGCTCGGGTGCCTTTCTGTGTGGAGTTTGCACGTTCTCCCCCCGTGTCCGCGTGGGTTTTCGCCACCGGGCACTCCGGTTTCCTCCCACAGTCCAAAGACACGCTGCTGCCTAGGTGAATCGTCCTGCGGACTAAATTTCCCGCACTGCCCTTGTGACTGACTGGCGTCCCGTCCTGGGCATAGCCCTGGCTCGCGCCCTGTGTCTGCCACCGCGACCCTGTGCAGGATTAAGCGGTTTCTGACAGCGGATGGATGGATGGGACTGGAGGGTGGCTTGACGGGGAGGGTTGGTGGAAAGGCGTTGAGGGAGCGAGACGGGGGCTCAGACCAGCGATGTTTACGTTTCGCGGGCGTTACTTGCAGACTGGCCCGCATTTGCATTCGTACATTGCCAACCGCCACGAGCTGCCCTTTCGCCGTGATCAGAGCGGCTAATCTCGGCACATCACACTCGCCAGGGTAAACAAACATTATCGCATCAATCGGGACCGTCCCGCCAGGAATCCATCAAGCGACCGGGCAACCGCTCAGTCGTCTGCAACGTTCGCAGATTGCTCAGAGATTTGTTGTTATTATTGTTGTTGTGGCCGCTGTCCGGGTTGACCCGGGTCGGCCGGTTGCCCCCCCCCAATGGTGGGGGTGTTGGAGCAGAAATGTTACGGACGGATGCCCTGCCTGACGCCAACCTCCTTGAGTCGGAGGGTCGCCGGATCGTTATTTGTCTGAAACATCTCACACCAGACCTGTTCATCCAAGTTAGACCCTAGCAGGAGTACTAGACTCCAAACGTATTCACCAAGGGAGACCCTAGCAGGAGCGCTGGACTCCAGACCTGTTCACCACCAAGGGAGACCTTAGCAAGAGTGCTAGACTGCAGACCTGTCCACTAAGGGAGACCCTAGCAGGAGCGCTAGACTCCACACCTGTTCACCACCAAGGGAGACCCTAGCAGGAGTGCTGACGTGGCTGTGGGGCTGACTGGTTCACCGTCACCGCTCCACGCGAGGCGGGTTACGATCCACTGCGGTGCCGTGCTTGTCCCGGCACCGCGGGGCCGCGCGGCAGCACAGCAAGCGGGCCGCTGACCTCGTGACCTCCTCGGGTTTAATCCCCCTCGTGTGATGTGCTTCTTAAGACACGTCTCGAAGCTTCGCTGGAGAAGTGTAGGAAGCGACGCTGAAAAAATAAGACTTTAAAGCCTCGCTGATGTGCAGATAATATTTGCGCCCCCGGTGCCCTGTGACGGACTGGCGTCCCATCATGAGTACAGTCCTGCCATGCGCCCTGTGTCTGCCGGGATAGGCTCCGGCTCACCGCGACCCCTTACAGGATTAAACGGTTTCTGACAATGAGACGAGACGAGACAAATCAAAGCGCCTCGTCTCGCGCGAAGTCGACTGCCATCGTGACCAATCTCCATCTCACAGGAATCTCTGCAGGGTAAAATAAATAAATAAATAAGTGTAAAAACATCCACATGTCTGCGACGAGTGCCGTTGTGTTCCAAGGGCGCTAGATGATAAATCCGTTATTATTGTGGAGGGTCGAATCGACGAGCCAGGCGTGTGCAACAACAACAAAACCCCGGAGAGAATTCCGCATTTGTGAATTAATTCAAGCACCGCACGGCATTTACATTCCGTTGTCTACAGCT
>JAZEWU010000043.1:4845965-4870108 GCA_036362915.1 Geotria australis | reverse complement strand
TGAATGAATATAATATATATAAAGTAATATTATTTCGAACTTGAAAGGAGCAGCAAAGCGCCAAACCCGTCCGCTGGATAGGGGGGACGCAATTACGGAGCCACGGGCGGGGGGTGAAGCAATTGCGCGATAATCGCCCTGTCGTGCGAGAACAATGTAGCGTCGTGCAGAGTGACGTCACGCCTTTCCGCGTGCTCGCTGGCCTATCGCTCACTGGCTCACAGCGACGCTGACCCCTGCGCTGCTCTGGCCAGAAGGATGGCACATTTAATCATAATACTTATTGATAACAATTGCGATTTATAACGCTGCGTGGCACGTGTTCATTCAATGTCGAAGGCATTCATTCGAAGGGAGAACGACTCGGAGGCGTAGCGAGGAAAGCGCGGGCAGGCAGGCGGAGGAGGCAGCAAGGCGGTTTGCCGGCGCCAACATATTGCCACACACTGCTTCCTATACATTACGCTGTTATCGGCCAATTCATTAATGAGTGGGTTTTTTTAAGTTGTGGGAGGAAAACAGTGAACCCGGAGGAAACCCACCCAGAGCAGGGGGAGAACACACAAACTCCACACAGAAAATGCGCCCAAGGCAAGAATCGCACCGCCTCGGACAAGACCATTTTTTCGGTGCACCATCTCAGCAAGAAGAGCCTGGGCTCGATTCTCGGCTCGGGCGCCGCCTTTCTTTGTGAAGTTTGCAAGTTCTCCCTGTGTCCTCGTGGGTTTTCGCCGGGCACTCCGGTTTCCCCCCACAGTCCAAAGACACTCTACTGTCCGACCATGGGTATAACCCTGCCTTGCACCCCGTGTCAACCGGGATAGGCTCCGGCTCAGCGCGACCCTGTTCGGGATTAAGCGGCGACTGATAATGCATGAATGAATGAACGTGCGCTGTTGTGAGCACGGCGACACTGGGTAAACTGAGCAGGAGCACGTTAAGAATTTGATTAGGGAAATAAGCCTTGAGCAATGTAATAACCAGTGTGTGTTTCGTGTATGGCAGCTTGCCAAAGCTGCCGTGTGTATGCCTGGCTGGGTTCGTTTGTGCGCGAGTACATTTCTTTATAGTTGGCGTATATAGCCCACATCAAGCAAGATCATTAACTCGGTTTCGACTGTGGCACGGGGATTCTGCAAATATGAATAAAAGATGTTATTATGTATCAATGAGTTAAACCCTTCAAAGGGCAATTGCATGAAAATTTAATGTGAAGCATTTGCAATTCAGAATGTAGCCCGCGCGTATACACACAGACATACATGTACGTTGTTTTTTTGTCTTAAAGCCAAACAGTGACCACTGCGACAAGAATATTCGTGTTCAGTGGGTCAAAATTATTGACAAATGAGTCCGCACTGGAAAAGGTCCTTATTTAAAGCCAGGGTCGTAACCCCGTGAATTAATTTCGTATTGCAACGTGGTATACACGGCCACCCCTAGACCCGCAATCTGGCTTCGTTAAAATGATTCTGGAGAGTGGATGTTGTTAGGAGGCTGAACCCAGAGAGGGGGCAAAGCAGTTCAATTCTCTCCCGCGTCGAGGCATCCTTACACTTTTAAATAAATGCACCAAATTTGTAACGTGACGTCTATGCCGTTCCCAGCGTCTAGTAAAGTCAAATTAAGTTTACAGTTTAGAACGCGTGCCACGGTATTCGTTCAATATCGAAGGTAATCCGGTCGAAGAGAGAACGCCTCGGAGGCGCGAGCAAACCGCAGAGAGGGGGGGGGGGGGGGGGAAGGCAGCCATACAGTCCGCCGGCGCCAACCCACCAGACACTGCATGCTATTCGAAATCGATGCGTGATGGTTACATGACAGATTCCCATTGCAACAAGTTCTTCTTTAGTTGCAGACAGCCCTTCAACATTTAGAGATATGATAGTCAGTGCTGGCCTTATAGGCCTCCACTTATTTTGTCAATTAATTGTCCTAGCTGCTTTCTAAGATGTGCTCCTATTCTGAAAGTATCCTGATTCTTGGCGATTTCAACATCCATGTTTACTCTCTAAAGAGCCCTATTGCAAGGAATCTTTTGGCCACTCTGACCTCACTGTGCTTCACTCAACACGTGACTTCTCCCACTCACAGATGCGGCCATATTCTTGATTAGGTATGCTCCTGAGGCATATCGGTAACCAACATGTCCGTCACTGATCCTGGTTTGTATGATCATTCTGCCGTGTGCTTTGATCTCCAAATACCACCTCCCATTTCCATCACCAAGCGCCATATTCAATTTCGAAACCTTAGCGCCCTCACTCCAGACATATTTGCCACTGCAATCAACAGTACTTCACTCTCTGCCTCGGCCCACTCTGCCCCTGATGCGACAGCAGAATCTTACAATAATGTGCTATTAAGCATACGTGATGATTTGGCCCCATTGCAATCACACTATATCTCAGACAGAAAGCCATCTCCCTGGTACACAACTGAACTCCGGAATCTCAAGGCAAATGTACGCAGGGCTGAACGGACATGGAGAAAATCTGGCCTCACCGTCCATAGTGACATTTTTAAGGAACTTATCTGTGCCCGCACCAGCCATCTTTCCAGCATTCTGGCTGATAACTGTGACAAGCCCAAGTTTCTCGTTTCAACCATTAATCAGCACCTTCGTCCTTCCAGTCACTCAACCTCATCTCCCGTCACTAATAAAGATCAGCCGGATCGGTTGGTTCAGTTTTTCTCTGAAAAAACTGAAGCCAATCGTATTTCTACTCAGCCTCAGTCACCAACCAATAGCCCAATAATCGTTCCTCCACCCTCCGTGACATCAAAACTCTTTTAAGGTAAGTGATGCATGTGCTCGCTCGTTTGCTCCAACAAATCGACGGGTACACTTCACTTACACACTTTTTTCACATGACCTAAACTCACAAACAGAGCTTCACTTTGAATTGGCCAAGTGACTCAAATTGACCCCGGAATAGGTTCCAGCTTCTGCATAAAGGCAGACTTGTGTGGAAATGTTTTTTTTTCAATCGCTAATTTATTTGCAATTTGGTCTCAAAGTGTAATTGGCTGTGGGCACACACAGCAGCTGCACGGAATTATCCCGTGCAGCATGTTTGTGCTTTTAATTATTGAGCGCATGTGTATGTTGAAAGACAGATGCTCACAAGATTAACATAGCTTAAAGTAAAATGCCTGGCGACCGCCCTTAGAATACACACCATTACATTACAGCGGGCGGCACGGTGCGGCCAGGTAGCACCTGTGCCGCCTTACAGAAAGAAAGCTCGTGGGTTCGATTCTCGGCTAAGGTGCCTTGTCGTGTGGAGTTTGAATGTTCGCTCCGTGTCCGCGCGAGTTTTACCCGTGTCAATCGCTCTCGCTCGCGACGTTTCGCCTCCCACCTTGGAAGCGTCATCAGGCGTTACGTTTCCAACGTGGGAGGCGAAACGTCGCCGGACAGAGAGGGAGATAGCTCAGTGACACGGCCATCCCGAAAAGAACAGCTCCGAAGAGCAACCACCATGAATCGAGCCGTGAAAACCCTACGTCAGTAACATCATCGTATCGCAGCGTCGCACCGTATTCGAAGTCAACACACGTCCCGGCTCTGAAGCGAGAGTATCGCAATCGGTAAATTCTCCGTCGGCGGTCCAAAGCCAGAACGGTGACATTCCCCATTCCCATGACGGGGTCAGGCGATCATCTTGACGATCGCGGTTTCGTGTCGTTCAGAGAGCGATACGGCGCGCGAGCGAGACGTTAAACAAAAACACAACAAAACAGAACAGTCCTTTTGAAGAATGTTTACCCCGCACCTTTGTTTTTTATCACTTGTTTAATTGTCACATTAATCTTGCGGCTTCCTTTCCGTGGCTGGAAGTTAATTGATGAGTTTCTAACAGCAAAGGTTCTCTTTGAGCGATTTGATCGTTACCGGAATAGCGCACACACGTGGCGCGCGATACATCTCATTGTCACCTTGCACAATACAAACGCTCTGTGTGTGTAGACTATATATTGTACAATAATTCCCCGTGTGTGTATGTACACACTATTTGTATAGAGCGGTGGCTCGGCTCAGTGATTAGCGCGCTGGGCTACAAACCTGGCGACCCAGAGTTCGAATCCATCTCACGGCCACCAACACCAGTGATGATTTTCTGAACCGGTCCTGGGCCTGCCCTAGGACGACTCAGCCTCAAATGAGTAGTACCTAGTGCGAGTCTATGTGTCCATATGTAGGTATGTGTATCTCTCTGCCCGTCAGCTGGTGGTGACTTCACTTGCGATACTTTCAGATGAACCTACACATCCACGACTGAACTGTTCTGTGGATGGACTGGCCTGTGCCATAGGAATGTGGACATGCGTACCACCGCTTCGGAGACACCAACAGATCTAACCAGCGCCTCTCGGCGCGCTTTGAGACCCATCGTTACAGAGGGAGTACCCACAACACTGAAGACCGAGGCAAAAGGTGGCCAGAGAATTCCCAGCTGGCCGTATTACCACCCGGGGCGAAAAGAACCAGATTAGAAGGCAGGCAACTTTTCTGGACATCACAAACCACTATGTAAGAGTAGCGGGGGTCATCTTGAGAGTCAGAACCAGCGGCGTTTGAACCGCGAGTAATCCCTGTGATATTGTCAGAGGGCTGAATTTGAACAAAGCGTCGGGGAGCGAAGCGCGTTGCTCTTGAATACAGATACACGTGCAGGTTACTGGGCGATTCGTGGTGAAAAAGAGCGCTCAACAATTTTTTTAAATAATAATAGCATTTTATAGAGCGCCTTTCACCCGAAGGTCACAAACCGCTGCACAACGACAAAAAAAAACTAATAAAAACCAAACCAACACAAAATAAAATGATTAAGGCTGCTTCGAATACACTGAAAGGTCGTGAAACTGGCAATCTTAAGAGAGGCAAAAATGTTGATTTATTCAGGATCATTGTCAGAAACCCGCTTAATCCTGTACAGGGTTTGCGGTGAGCCAGAGCTTATCCCGGCAGACACAGGCCGCAAGGCAAGGTTAGACCTAGGTTGGAACGCCAGTCCATCACACGGCACCGGGGGCAATTTAATGAGACAGGCCAATTAACCTATGCAGCAGCAGCATGTCTTTGGAGTGTGGGAGGAAACCGGAGTGCCCGGCGAAAACCCACGCGGCCACGGGGAGAACATGCAAACGCCACACAAAAAGGCACCCGAGCCGGGATTCGAACCCGGGGCTTCATGCTGTGAGGCGGCAGCGCTACTCACCGCGCCACCGTGCCACCTCCATTCAGTATCAGTACCTGCTTAATCATGTACAGAGTCGCATTGAGCCGGGGCCTATCCCAGCAGACACAGGGCACACGGCAAGGCATATCCAGGATGGGACGCTAGTTAGTCGCAGGGCACCGGGGACAATTTCATCAGCATGCCAGTCAACCTAAGGAGCAGCAGCGTGTCTTTAAACTGTGGTAGAAAACCGGAAGACCCGGTGAAAACCCACGTGGACACGGGGGAGAATATGCAAACTCCACACAGAAAGGCAGCACCCGAGTCGGGAATCAAACCCGGACCCTTCTTGCTGTGAGGCGGCATGGCACACTGCGGCGCCAACAGCTTTGGCCAATTATCTTAAAGATGAAACCCCCCCCCCAACCAATTAAATTGTTTTACAGAACTGGTCGCCGCTCTTTAAAATATATATTTTTCTCTCTCTAAAAGGGCACTCGTCTGGTTAAAGAATGGCCGTAGAGTTTGGCCGTGTGTGTATGTATATATTGCGCATATAAATATTCCCCCTTCGCAAGAATTATGACACTTAGAATTGTGATAAAGTGACATCGCGGGCAACGCGGGAGGCAGCGCGCGGAAGGATTCCATCTGCACGCATGAATGCGAGAGCAAGTGTCACGCCAAGATTTATGAACACGTAATGAGGGGAAGGTAAATACAGTTCAACTTTTTCTCGTACGGTCCTCTTCGCGAACGAGCTGTCAGCATTCTCAGGGGGTTTTTTTAATTTGAAATGTTCCAAATGTTGAAAACGCTGCCTATGATATGTTTTGGTGTTAACATCGCAATGCATAGCTGTATTTTTACTTGTTTATTTGAAAAAAAAATTGCAATGCTGCGTGTCAGTGTGTTTTTTTCGGTTTGGTTAATTTAATGATAATAATTTTACATTTATAACGCGCACATATTCATTAAATGTCGAAGGTATTCATCGACGAGGCGCGAGAAAAGCGCAGAGAGGCGAAGGAGGCAGCTTGCCGGCGCCATATTGCCACACACTGCTTCCTATATATTATGATGTTATCGGCCAAATTACTAATTAGTGTTTTTTTTAAGTTGTGGGAGGAAACCGAAGAACCCGGAGGAAACCCACGCAGAACAGGGGGAGAACACACAAACTCCACACAGAAAGGTGCCCGAGTCGAGATTCGAACCCGGGAATTCTTGCTGTGAGGCGCAGATGTTACCACTGCGCCACCCTGTATTACAAGGCCGAACCTTGTCGTGGTGGGGGGGGACTTGTGTGTTCCAATGAACCTCAGAGTTATGTCGTCTGGAGTCCAGTACTCCTGGTAGGGTCACCCATGGCGAACAGGTCTGAGGGGAGGTTCCAGACTAAGCACGGCCACCCAAAGACCTTCATGATGGTTCAAAATAGTATCATGAGAATCCTGCCCGGACTAGGGTTACCACCGGGACCCAACCCTGGAGCCAGGCCTGGGGGTGGTGGTGTCCGTCGGCAAGCGCCTGGTGGCGCTTGCCGACGGACAGTCAGTCTGTTCAGGCTATATAGGGGATCTTTGTCTTTGTCTTTGGTGGCCGGGTGACCCACGTAGCCCGGTGGTCGGGCCCGGCCCGAAATGGATACGTGGAGCAGCCTTGTGGGCCCACCACCACCCGCAAGGTGAAGGATGAGGGTCGGGTGCAATGCCCTCGCGGCAACGAAAAGGACGGACTTAGACGGACTAGACCTTTGCAATGGAAACTGGCTGTTGGGACGTGGAATGTCACAACTCTGGCGGGGAAAGAGCCGGAGCTTGTAGAGGAGGTGAAAAAGGACCAACTTCACATAGTTGGTCTGACCTCCACACACAGCATCGGCTCTGGAACCAAACTTCTTGATCGGGGGTGGTCTCTCTCCTACTCTGGGGTGGCCCCTGGTGAGCGGCCTAAGGCGGGTGTAGGGATACTCGCAAGCCCCCGGCTTGGTGCTGCACAGTTTTTCTCGGTGGACGAGAGGGTCGCCTCAATGAGACTTCGGGTCTCGGAGAGGAAAACCTTGACTGTTGTTTGTGTGTATGCACCAAATAGCAGTTCAGAGTATTCGGCCTTCTTGGAGACAGTTGGTGCGGTGCTCGATAGGGTGCCATCTACTGACTCTATAGTCCTACTGGGAGACTTCAATGCACACGTGGGGAACGATGGAGATACCTGGAGGGGCGTGATTGGGAGGAGTGGCCTCCCTGATCTGAACCTGAGCGGTGAGTTGTTACTTGACTTCTGTGCTAGTCATGGATTGTCCATAACAAATACCATGTTCGAACACAAGGAGGCTCATAAGTGTACCTGGTACCAGAGCTCCTTGGGCCGAAGGTCAATGATCGACTTTGTAGTTGTGTCAGCAGACCTAAGGCCGTATGTTCTGGACACTCGGGTGAAGAGAGCGGCAGAGCTGTCAACTGATCACCACCTAGTGGAGGCCCAGGACCGGTTCAGAAAATTGTCACTGGTGTTGGCCGTCAGCGGGATTCGAACTCGGGTCATAGCCAGGTTTGTAGCTCAGCGCCCTAACCACTTAGCCACCGCTCCAAAGACAAAGATCCGCCGTATAGCCTTAACAGACTGTAGGGTCAAGTGCCATTATCGAGCACTTATGAAGGACGATAAAGCACACGAAGGGGTGGGTGACCAGCACCACGCCCGGCCAGCTATATCTCCCCTGTGACGAAGACACCACACAAGGTACTCGTTTGAGGCTGAGCCAACCGAGGGGCGGCCCAGGACCGGTTCAGAAAATCGTCACTGGTGTTGGCCGTGAGCGGGATTCGAACTCGGGTCATAGCCAGGTTTGTAGCCCAGCGCGCTAACCACCAAGCCACCGCTCCCCGCGCGTACACACACGGCAGGGACCAAGGCACGTTTCTGACAATGTCCACACACGGCTGAAATAGGAATACATGAAGATATGACGCTTACAGGTCTCTTTCAAGCCGCATCCTCATACATATGTAATGGGTATCCTAACGCCGGGGACGCGCCGCGGTCGGGCTACGAGCCACTGGACGGAATACTGCCTCCGATGCCGCTGCTGTTGCTGTTGTGTGCGGGCGTGCATAAGTGTTGTGTTGGGCTGACAATGACATTTATTTGACCAGGCTTAATCTGAATAGGACGTCACCTCTTCAATGCCACAAGCTGGCCCTTCGGGTTGATTTTAATGGGATAGCAATTGGATGAATGTTTGCGCAATCACACATCGCCTAATCCCACCCGCGATTATGAACCCGTCCCGCGTGTTCATTATAACCGACAAGCAAAAGACAAAGAACCCCCGTATAGCCTTAACGGACTACCGGGTCAAGTGCACCTGCAAAGGGCGGCGCGGAACGCGAGGGGGGTGGGTGACCAGCGCAATGCCCGGCTGCCTTTGTCTCTCTAGTGGCTATGTTTACACACTGTACCAGATGCTCATTTGAGGCTGAGTCAACCTCGGTGAGGCCCAGGATCGGTTCAGAAAATCGGTATTGGTGTTGGCCGTGAGTGGGATTCGAACTCGGGTCATAGCCGGGTAAGGTAAAGCTCCGTTAGCGAGCACCTATAACCGCGACGCAACAGCTCCCCACATTCCCACAACAACATTAAGCGCCGTTCGCCACTAAATGGCCGTGGCGTCGCCACGGAGCCTGTGCCAGGCCAGGTGCACCTTGAGGCCACACTAGGGTTCGATTCCCGGCTCGGGTCACTTTTCTGTGCGGAGTTTGCATGCTCTCCCCAAGTCCGTGTGGGTTGTTGGCGGGTACTCCGGTTTGTCTACACCGTCCAGAGACACGCTGCTGCTGCCGCCTCGGTTGATTGGTCTGCTGACTAAATTGCCTCCGGTGCTTTGAGATGGACTGGCATTTTATAATCCATCATGGGTACAGCCTTGTCTCGCGTCCTGTGTCTGCCGAGGAAGGCTGCCGCTACCCCCCGCACCCCCGCGACCCTATACAAGATTAAGCGGGTACTGATCCATCCATCCATTGTTAGAAAACGCTTAATCCTGTACAGGGTCGCGGTGAGCCGGAGCCTATCCCGGCAGTCACAGGACGCAAGGCACGGCTATACCCAGCATGGGACGCCAGTCCATCACAGGGCACCGGGGTGGAATTTAGTCCGCGGGGCCAATTAACCTATGCAGCAGCAGCATGTATTTGGACTGTGAGAGGAAACCGGAGTGCCCGGCTAAAACCCCCCACGCAGGTCTCCCACGCGCCTGGCAAATTAGGCGCATTACGGCAAATTACAGGGTGCGAGGCAAGAGCGACGGTATGATTGCAATGAAAGCGGCTTCACGCGTCGGTGGCTGGATGCCCGCTTCCCTTTGAAGACCCCCCCCTGGCCTCCCCCGACGGGGATGACCCTAGAATGGGGCCGTTTCAAACCGCGCCGCTCGTAATGAGGGCACCTGCCCCTCTGGGTTCATCCCGCCGGACGGACGCGCCTATCCCGCGTCGCAGGCCTACCAACAACAACGGCCTCTAAGTGGCGGCGACATCTGAGCCGCACCTGCGCCACCGCAGGTTTTCTCCGGGGCTTGTTTGGTGTGAAAGTGACGGACGGGTGACGGGAGGTCACGGGAAGGGGTCCGCGCTAATGGGAGGTCACGGGTGATGGAGGGTGGTGGGGGCAGCCGAGGAAGGCTGCATGACGGGAGGTCTCGCCGCAGCACCCGCAGGATTATTGGGATTTGTTTGCCACCCGCGACTAGGCCCACGCGCAAAGGTGAGTGAATGTGTAAGTGAGTGAGTGCGTGGGTGAGTTGATGTGACCCGTGGTGAGTGAGTGAGTGAGTGATTGATTGAATGGGTGGGCGAGTGAATGCGTGCGTGAGTGAATTCGCGAGCGAGTGAGTTAATTCGTGGGTGAGTGAATATGTGGTGGAGTGAATGCGTGGGTGAGTGAATGTGTGAGTGAGTTGATGTGACCTGTGGTGTGGTGAGTGAGTGAGTGAACGCGTGGGTGAGTGAACGCGTGAGTGAGTTAATGCGTGGGTAAGTGAATGCGTAAGTGAGTTGATGTGACCCGTGGTGAGTGAGTGAGTGAGTTAATGCGTGGGTGAGTTGACGTGACTGCGGGGTGGTTGTTGAACACGGTGTGGATGAGATGAAGCAGTCAGGCTGCTCGACATAAAGCAGGTTCCACATAGCAACAACGATACCACGGGCTCAGTCACAAATGCCAGTCATTGTTATTTGTTTACAAACCGTTAAGTGTATTTTCGACTTACGACCAAATCGACTTAAGACGGGGTCATCGGGACGTAACACCGTCGTAAGTCGAGGAGAGACTGCGCTACCGACGCGGCCTGGCTATCATACACGTTTGTAAATCACAGACAAAATGCTCGAAAAAAATATCATTCCTGGCAAGTGCCACCCGCGGTGCTTCGCAGAACGTCAATTCTGGGCCAACGGCTCCAGGCACTGAAATCAATTTGCCGATGAAGACCTGCTCTTCACAATGGCTCCGTTTCGTATGCCCGGTCCCATTCAATGCACCGAGTTCAACCGAACAGGTCAATTGGGTGGCCGACCGTGGGATGAAGCTGCCCACGCGATGAGAAAAAGCTTCGGCCACTTCTGCCTGACAAGTCCGCTCGTGAACTTCTCTAATGAATCAAACAACATCACGCCACGGATGACCCCCTCGTTGCACCACAGTGAGGGTGTTATGACACCGTCAACCACCCACCCATCCACAGACAGACACTGTAATAAACTCCACGCCTCTCTCTCCCTCTGACCATCTAGATATCCTTGAATGCCAAGTGTGAGTTTGAGTCACCATGTCGTGGCACCGGAGGGATTGTAACTCAGATGTCGCGCTCTCGCGGGCGGTACGGTGGTGCAGCCAGTGGCGCTGCCGCCTCACAGCAAGAAGGGCCCGGGTTCGAATCCCGGCTCGGGTGCCTTTCTGTGTGGAGTTTGCATGTTCTCCCCGTGCCCGCGTGGGTTTTCGCCGGGCACTCCGGTTTCCTCCCAC
Source organism: Geotria australis (assembly GCA_036362915.1). Classification (NCBI taxonomy): domain Eukaryota; kingdom Metazoa; phylum Chordata; class Hyperoartia; order Petromyzontiformes; family Geotriidae; genus Geotria; species Geotria australis. The sequence continues at coordinate 4,858,895 of JAZEWU010000043.1, read as the reverse complement.
AGTCCAAAGACATGCTGCTGCGTAGGATAATTGGCCTGCGGACTAAATTGAGGCTGAGTCGAGCGAGGGGAGGCCCAGGACCGGTTCAGAAAATCGTCACTTGGTGTTGGCCGTGAGAGGGATTCGAACTCGGGTCGCCAGGTTTGTAGCCCGGTGCGCTAACCACTGAGCTACCGCTCCGCTCGCTGTTGAAACACAAAGACAACTCAAAAATACACTGCAACCGGTAAAAAGCACTCTTCCTAACCCTCGCTCATCAAAAGACACGAGCGAATCGTGATGCAATTCTGCCGTCGAGCCATGCTGGCAGCGTCAATTATGTGGGATGAACTAATAAGCATTCATCCTTTAATCTTCGTAATGAGACGGCGTTGTTTTGAAACACAGAGTGCGTGGGCACATTTTGTGCGGCGAATGTTGGCCTTTTGCTAAGATCGACGCAGGCGTGAAATATTAATGACCGCCACTCTAAATCCGCCTTAATTCCCCGCGCCATTTTGTCAACGGCAGACTGAAAACACACACACAGACACAACCCGGGCAGGAATACAATCAAGGTTGAAATAAATGAATAAAAGTGACGGTTGCTCTTCAGAGCCGTTCTTTCGGGATAGCCGTGTCACTGAGCGATCTTCCTTGTCTCTCCCTGGCGACGTTTCGCCTCCCACGTTGGAAGCATCATCAGGCGTGGGAGGGGAAACGTCGCGAGGGAGAGAGGGAGATCGCTCAGTGTGACACGGCTATCCGGAAAGAACAGCTCTGAAGAGCAACCGTCAGACTTGAATTCATTCATGATCACAACCCGCGTGATCCTGTATAGGGGCGCGGTGAGCCGCAGGCTATCCCGGCAGACACAGGTCGCAAGGCAGGGCTGATCCCAGGATGGCGCGCCAGTCCATCACAGGGCGATTTAGTCCGCAGACCAACTCACCAAGGCAGCAGCAGCCTGTCCTTGGACTGTGGGAGTAAACCGGAGTACTGGGAGAAACCCCACGCGGACACGGGGAGAGAACACGCAAACTCCACACAGAAAAGGCGGCAACCGAGCTACGAATCGAACCCAGGGGCCTTCTTAGCCCACATCCATCCGTTGCTTCGGTCTAATCTTGTGAATGACAGCGGAGGCTCGTAAACGTCCGTTCTACAGCAGATGGCAGACTCTGGCAAGCCGTGCAGGAATTAACGTGTGTGCCTGTAATATGCATTTGTGCGTGTGCACGTGAGTGTGCGTGTGCCGTAGGCTATATAGGGGATCTTTGTCTTTGCGTGTGCCGTTAGTGAGCAACCTACGAAGGTGGACACGGCACACGAGGGGGTGGGTGGCCAGCACCACGCCCGGTCGCCTTTGTCTCCCTAGCGCGCAATATTCGCACACCGCACTGGGTACTCATTTGATGCTGAGTCAACCTTGCGGAGGCCAAGGACCGGTTCAGAAAATCGTCACTGGTTGTTGGCCGCGAGCGGGATTCGAACTCGGGTCGCCAGATTCGTAGCCCAGCGCGCTGACCACTGGGCTACCGCTCCCCACACTACCGCGCGCACACGCGTAAACACACCGAGACGCGCACACACAAACAGACGAGGCTGCAATCTAACTCGGCTCCGAGGCTCCGTCTCCCCAGACGCGGGTCCCTCCAGAGGCCGCCGCCGCCTCCAGGTAATGAATGCGACGAACGTTGCGGCCTGTTTCCCGCCACTTGACAGCACTTCCCTGACAATCAATTGACCCGGGGCCAGATTTCGCGGCTGCCTCGCGCGGCTCGCTCACCGTCACGAGCACCCGGTGACACGGGTCAACGGCGCCGGATGGCATGGCCGCCGCATCCAACCAAAGATCCCCCGTGTAGCCTTAACAGACTGTAGGGTCAAGTGCCGTTAGCCATCCATCCGTTTTCTAAACCGCTTGTCCTGGCGAGGGTCGCGGTGGCAGCGGTACAAGGAGAGTGGACCAGACATCCCGTTCCTCAGCAACAGATTCCAGCTCTTCCTGCGGGGGGATTCCCAGGTGTTCCCAGGCCAGCCGAAGGATATAATCCCTCCAGCGTGTCCTGGGTCTGCCTCTAGGTCTCCGCCCAGTGCCGTTAGCGAGTAATAATAATAGCATTTATAGAGCGCCTTTCACCCAAGGGTCGCAAAGCGCTGCACAAGGCTGTGCAGAGAACGGCATGTCAATAACTGAGAGTCAAGCAATAGCAACCTATGAAGGTCGACACGCCACACGAGGGGGTGGGTGACCAGTACCACGCCCGGCCGCCTGTTCACACACCGCACTATGTACCCAGTTGAGGCCGAGTGGACCTAGGGGATGCCCAAGACCGGTTCGGAAAATCGCCACCGGTGTCGGCCGTGAGCGGGATTCTAACTCGCCAGGTTTGTAGCCCAGCGCGCGAACCGCTGAGCTACCGTTATCTCCACAGCACACCCAGGGGTCAAAGCCAATGTCTGACCTCTCCGGTCGAATCGCAACCCCCATTACCACGTGTCCCGTAGCGAATGCTTGGGCCGGTTTCTTACTGGGGACGCCGTATCGGACCGTACCGATTATGTTAAATATACGAGGCCTTACCCTTTCTGGTAACGAGTCAGGTGTTAAGATCTTAACGCCTGATGATGCTTCCAACGCGGGAGGCGAAACGTCGCGAGGTACAGAGGGAGATCGCTCGGTGACACGGCTATCCGGAAAGAACAGCTCTGAAGAGCAACCGTCAAAACCGATATCAATACATATTCCATCCATCAATTTTCAGAAACCGCTTAATCCTGTACAGGGTCGCGGTGAGCCGGAGCCTATCCCGGCAGACACAGGGCGCAAGGCAGGAGTATACCGAGGATGGGACGCCAGTCCATCGCAGGGCACCTGGGACAATTTAGTCAGCTGGGCAATTAACATAGATAGATGTTTATTATTACAGCAGAAAAATACCCAGTGAGCTTCCAAGCTCTTTACGGGATTCCTGCGACACAGCGAATTGATGACAATAATTTAAAATATGTTCAAGATTCATATATAAACACATTTTAAATCAACCAACAAAAACAATCATTTACTCGTAGCATTGCACACATTTTTCAAATAATATAGTAAAAAAAATACACAGCACTGCACTTTTTCAAATAACCAGGTAAGATTAAATTTGTGCTGTACAAAGGCAGCAGCAGCCAGCAGGGTATCTTTAAAGTAGAAAATACGAGGGTATCTTTAGACTATGGGAAGAAACTTGAGTATCCGGCTAAAACCCAGGTGGGCACGGGCATCGAACCAGGGACTTCTTCCTGTGAGGCGGTAGCGCTTCTCACTGCACCACCGCGCCGCCCTGCACTTCACCCCTTTCCAGTGCCATATTTAGGCAGAAGCTAAACAAGCTACAGCTTAAGGCCTCACAATCCGAGGGGCCTCAAGAAGATTCCAGATTGGGTTTCATACCCGCTTTTTAAGTGTTGGGAAAAAACAGAAATCCAATAACAAGAAGAGTTGGTTGATTTACAAACCAGCTGAGGGCCTCACCAAGTCTAAATCCGGCACTGCCCCCCTTTTTTGCTCGTGAATCTGGTGACACGGATCGGGCCGCGAACGAAACCCCCCTGTGTTCTCTCGCCTTCTGCAGTTTGTTAAACAACGCAAACTTCAAACTGGGTATCAGGACGACGATGCCACGTGGCACGGGGAATGGTTTGTTTTCTAGAGACATAGCGGCGGCAGCGACGGCGTGAGGACGCGACACATCGCACACCGCACCCAGTGCTTCTCATCAAAGACCCCGGGCGTGCCAAGCTTGGCTGGTTTTCAGACGGAACATCAAAGCGTTTCACCCTAGCGGATCCCCTCGCTGGGCTGTGGAGGTGGCTCCGTATCGCGGCGGGGGAAACGGCGCTAACGCGGGCACAGACACACACAGATTAATTGCAGTGGCCCGTGTAGTAATTGCAATGAATACCGCAAGCACGCGCCTTAGAACTGCTCTCTTTCGCGATAAGACGTGTCACTGAGCGTTAATTCTGCCTCCTTTTATTTTAAATAATTGTCGTCGATTCGCGTGTTTGTTGTGTCGCAGGGATCCCGTAAAGAGCTTGCAAGCTCACTGGGTATTATTCTGCTGTAATAATAAACCTCTATCTATAAAAAAAAGACTCGACACGGCTATGCAGATAGAGCAGCTCTTCAGAGCGGTTGTCAAACATCAAGCCGTGTGAACCTATACGAATACATCCATCCAACCCGGGACCTTCTTGCTGCCGCCTCACAGCAGGAAGGCCCCGGGTTCGAATCCCGGCTCGGGTGCCTTTCTGTGTGGAGTTTGCACGTTCTCCCCGTGTCCGGGCGGGTTTTCGCCGGGCACTCCGGTTTCCTCCCACAGCCCAAAGACACGCCGCCGCACAGATTAATCGGCCTGCGGACTAAATTGCCGCCGGTGCCGTGTGACGGACTCACATCCCATCCTGGGGTATATCGCTGCCTTGCGCCCTGTATCTGGCGGGATAGGCTCCGGCTCACCACGACCCTGTAGTTAGATGTTTAGTATTACAGCAGAAAAAAACCCAGTGAGCTTGCAAGCTCTTTACGGGACTCCTGCGACGCAACAAGCATACGAATTGCTGACACTATACACAACATAGATGTATTGATGTGGGTTTCCACGGCTCGATTTATGACGGTTGCTCTTCACAGCTGTTCTTTCAGGATATCCGTGTCACCGAGCGATCTCCATCTCTCCCTCGCGAAGGTTTCGCCTCCGACGTTAGAAGCACCATCGTGCGTCATAGTTGCCAGTCTCTACATACAACTATAACGCCCGATTAAACTCCACAGGGAAAGGCACCCGTGCCGAGAATCGAACCCGGGTCCTTCTGGCTGTGAGCGTTCATCAAGCAGATTTCCAGATAGGCCGCGTCTGCGCCGATGCGCCGACACATGAATCACCAGATTCTATCCGCTCCCCGCTGTTCCGGCTCCTGCGCGTTATCGATGGTGTTGCCACGCCACCGCGGGGTTTCGCCTCGCTGTCCATTTGAATGCGGAGCAAGAAGACAGGCCAATGCCCCGCCCGCCTTTAATGCCAGCACTGACTATTATATCTCTAAATTGTTGAACGGCTGTCTGCGACTGAAGAAGAACTTGTTGCAAGGGGAAACTGTCATACAACCATCACGCTTCGAAGGATCGAATCGAATTCGAATCGGCTCATTGGTGCCGATTTTTGTTTTGTGAGGAAACAGGAGCATCCAGGGGAAACCCACGCAGAACATGGGGAGAACACACAACCTCTGCACATAAATGGGCCCGAGGTGATAATTGAACCGCCTCGGGCAGGACACTGTCTCTGTGAGGTGCGGATGTTGCCGCTGCTATCTTCCATTACACAGGTCTCTGTCTCTCTGTCGCTGTGGATCTGTGTCTCTCTGCTCTCTATGTGTGTCTCCGCGTCGCTCACTATCCTGCCCCTCGGTCTCTGCCGCGGTGGCTGAGCCCCGGATTTAATCGCTTGCCTCTCAGTTTATCTGTCTTGATGTTATTGACATGCCGTTCTCTCTCACAGCCCTGTGCAGCGCTTTGTGACACCTCGGGTGAAAGGCGCTCTATAAATGCTATTATTATTAACGTCCGCCTCTCTGCTCGGCGCAAAAGGCACACTTTTCAATTTTCCCCTCGCGGGAAAACAAATAAAATAAGCGAGGAAAAAATATCCGGCACGGAGAAATCAAATAAATATATTGACCAACAAATGTTTGCTTACGATCCTACACACACCGCGGAATGGTTCGCCGGCAGACAGATGCCGATATTCGACGGTGATTTGAATGTGACGGGAGTTCATCGCTGGGTTGTAATCAACAGGTCGACAGAACTCCCGGCTTATACAAGCGGAGGGAGAATTCTAAACTCTGTGCTGATGTAGGTTTGTCACGGCTCGATTTGTGACGGTTGCTCTTCAGAGCCGTTCTTTCGCGACAGCCGTGTCGCTGAGCGATCTCCAGCTCCCACCTCGCGACGATTCGTCTCTCACGTTGGAAGCATAATGCCTTCCCTCTGCCTCCCCTCTGTCTCCCTGTGCCTCCCGTGTCGTTAGCATTTGTCTCCCTCGCGCCACGTCCGCCGCTGCCTCCGCAAAGCGTCCATCTCAGTCCTCTCTGGGGCTAATTTAACCGAGGTATCGTCTCCCCCACTGAGTGCCCCCCCCCACACGGACCCCACCCCCACTGACCCCCCCACACAGACACCCCCCCACACACCCCCCCACACACACGGCCTCCCCCCCAGCTCGTGGATCACAACCGCGCAAAGCCACCGCCACAGTCGTTTTCCCGATAGGGTCGTAATTTTCACAACAATGATAATAATAATATTCACGCCGCGTTCGTTGATCGCCAGAAACCGCCGAATCCTTAACAGGGTTGCGGTGAGCCAGAGCCTATCCCGGCAGACACAGGGATTCGTAATAATAATAATAATGAATTAACATCGATAATTTTACGACGATGCCGCTGATGATGACGAGGTGTGTTTTTTTAAACCACAAAAAAAATGTTGTTGCCGATTACCGTTCTCTGTCGTTGTTGATATGTCGTTCTCTCCGCAGCCCTGTGCAGCGCTTTGTGACCCTCGGGTGAAAGGCGCTCTATAAATGCTATTATTATTATTAATGCACCACCGCATATTGCCGGTCAGTGGCTCAGTGGTTAGCGCAATGCTGGTGCTATGAACGCGGCTATGACCCGAGTTCGAATCCCGCTCACGTCCACCAACACAGTGATTGAGTGGGGTATCTGGTGACCAGTTTCCATGGCGTTTGTACGGGCCGTTCACCAGGAAGAGCTGGAATCTGTTGCCGAGGAAAGGGATGTCTGGTCCACTTTCCTTGGACTGCTGCAACCACGATCCCCACCAGGACAAGCGGTTTAGAGGATGGATGGATGGCTGCTGCCATAGTAACGTGGAGTTTACGGCTCGGTGCCCGCGCCACCGCCGGCTCATCGAGCGAAGAGACGCGAGTGGGGGGGGCGGCGTCGGTTTCCGCGTGTTTACGGGTCGCGGTTAACACACAACGGCGGAATCCGATCGCCCGTTCCCCCCAAATGATGCCCGTTCTGATTAATAAGGGGGTTGTCTCGTGTAATCACGGGGTGCGTCCGCTACATCCCCCCGGCTTGCGCTGCACCACAGACAGGCAACAACAGTCGTGATAATAATGATACCGATCGCGCCAATTGCGGATGAACCACACGAGCGGCGCGGAGCGGGGCCGGCGGTGATTGTAATGACCGGGTTTCTCGCTCGGAGCGCGCTTCAACACGACGCCAGCTCGTGTGTGGGGCGCGTGGGTCAGCGCGTGTGGGGTGACTGGGGGGGGTGTGTGCGTGTGTTATCGCGTGTGGGCTGCGTGGGTTAGCGATGCCACTTCACGGGAGACTCTCTGTGCGTCGATTTTTTTGAACCGGACACGGGCCCTCCCCCAGGTCGACTCAGCCTCAAATATTACCTTGCGTGGTGTGTAAACATCGCCACTAGGGAGACATAGGCGGCCAGGCGCGGTGCTGGTCACCCACCCCTTCGTGTATCATGTTAGGTGCTCTGCCTGTTGGTCCGTGTTTATTTTCTAAATTACATTTTTTTACGCATCTTTGCACGTCGCTCTGCATATCCCGTGATTGCCTGTAGCTTTCCCCATGTCCGTATCTCTGTCCATCTCTCTGCGTTCACATCCCTCTCTCTTCTCATCTGTGTGTGTGTGCATCTCTCCATCTCTGTGCATCTCTCTGTGTGTGCATCTCTCCATCTCTGTCCGACTCTCCACACATCTCTCGCTCTCCCTCTAGCTCAGTCCCTATCTCTCCATCTCTGTGTGTGTGCATCTCTCCATCTCTGTCCGTCCCTATCTCTCCTCTCCATCTCTCTCCGTGCACATCGCATCTCGTACAGGTCGCGTGAACGCGAGCTCAGACACGCGCGCACACCCGTGCGTGCACACACCCGTGCATGCACACCCCCGCAGCAATGCACAGACACGCCGCCTCACACGCGACAAAACGGGTGATTGGCACAGGGCGCGCAAATGCACAACGCGCCGCTCGGTCGCACGTCATCCGACACAATCAATTACCACGGATAACGTTCGCAGTCATTAACCGTGGGGGTATTTGCACTGTTAACGCGGTGCATGCATTAAAGCTCTGTATGCAAATGTGTCACACACACACACGCACAGTGTGTGTATGGTGTGTGTGTGTGATCAATAATACAAAAAAAAACCGTGCATTCATAATACGTCTCACGGCGCGCAATTTCCCTCCCGTCCTGTGTCATTCCGTTGCCTGTTGCCTGCGTCTATCTGCGTCTCTTGCCGTGTCTCGCCGCGTCTTTCAGCCATCGGTCCAGTTACCTCCAAACACCTCTCTGTCTCTCAGTGCCCGTCTCCGGTCGCGTCTGTCCGGCAGCGCGTCTCTCCGTCTATAATTAGCCGCGCCTGTCTCTCGCCGAGTCTCCGTGGGTAACTGTGTGCCCCCCTAAAGAGGTGTGCGGTGATTAACGCGCGGACAAACCGGCACAACGCAACGAGCGGCTACTAACTCATTCCCCCCCCAACCCGACGTTTGCAATCCGCGCACTAAAAAAAATACACGCTAAAAAAATACACTTGGGCAGTATAGCAAGTGCAGCCCGAGCGAACGCGTTAATGAGCTACGGTACGAGCGCGCATCCAGACGGGGACATTGCGCGTTCGCTCCCCCCCACCTCTCTCTGTCTCTCTACGTGTTGATCTTAACGCGCGCGCAATTTGATCAACGCGTTTGGCACTCGCGCCCCTGCGAATACAAGCGGAACGTGCGGACACGCTACTCCGCGCGGCACACACGCTCGTGCACCAACACGTTACTACCCGTGCAGCACACATCCGCGTACACGTTACTCCGCGCAGCGCACCTCGCTCATACACCTCCGCGTTACTCCGCGCGGCGCACGCAAACAACGACACAGTTAACGCGTGCGGCAATTCTTACCGGTGCAAAAATGACCATGCACATTGATAAGCCTTGGCGATCGCCGACCACTTGATGGTGCCTTCTACCGAGAGCTTCTCATGAGAGCGGTGTGTGTGTGTGAGTCTGTGTGTGTGTGTGTCTGTGTGTGCATCTCTGCCCATCTCTCCTCCTCCTCCTGCCCTCCCTCCCCCCTCTCTCTCCACACACAGCCACTCCTCACAGCTGCTCCGGGGTTATTATTATTATAATATATTTTATTTTTTGCTCTCATCCACTCTCCCTCCATCGCCTCTCACCCATTGTTTAGTTGCTATAGGCGGCACAACGCGGTAACGTTCATTAACTCGCGTTGTTGCTGTTGCTGTTGCCATCAGCGGTGCTAACCTGTGATTCTGTCTGTCTCGTATCTACCTTGTGCGTGCAATGCGCTCACACACACGTGGGATGCGTGTAGATGTCACCAGCGAGAACGTATACGCTGACGGCACACATCTATAGACGAATCTGGTCGTGATGATGATGATGATAATAATTACCATCATCATTATCCATCGAAATAATCAACATCATCGTCATCATAACCTGTGCGCAATGTCCATTCGTACTGCGTATTCACGACCAACAAGTGCCGCGCGCGCACAAGACAGCCGCCTGCGCATCGTGTGAGCCGAGTGTACGCAATCAGTTACATAGTTCCTTCGTGTCTCTGTGTGTGAGTGTGTGCTCATGTGGGGAGCGGTAGCCCAGTGGCTAGCGCACTGGGCTACGAATTTGGCGACCCGAGATCGAATCCCGCTCACGGCCAACACGAGTGACGATTTTCTGAACCGGTCCTGGGCCTCCCCTAGGTCGACTCAGCCTCAAATTAGTACCTAGTGCGGTGTGTAAACATTGCCACTAGGGAGGCAAAGGCGCCCGGGCGTGGTGATGGTCACCCACCGCCTCGTGTGCCTTGTCGACCTTCATAGGTGCTCGCTAACGGCACTCGACCCTACAGTCTGTTGAGGCTATACGGGGGATCTTTGTATGTGTGTTCATGCCTGTGTGTGCGCGCGTCTGTGTGTGTATTCATCTCTGCGCGTGTACAACACAAACATTCTGACCTCTTAATCCGCATTATGTTATTTGAGTATCTCATAACAATGCGGCAAAGGTTGAACAATGCAAGTTCACGTCGTAATTAAGTCCGTTGTCACGAAATGTGTGGTTTTACAATTCAAATCGTAACAGGTCTTGCGAGTTTATATCTTGCTCCCTTACAGCGGTGATGGTGCAAGCTGTCACACAGGCTTGTAACCTGTAGCTGTCTCCGTGTCCACCCATCTCCCCGGCTCAATTTCCCTGCTTAGACACTCCACAGTGGCGCACGCAAATACAAAGATCCCCCGGGTAGCCTTAACAGGCTGTAGGGGCAAGTGCCGTTAGCGAGTAGCACCTATGAAGGTTGACCTGCACCACGCCCGCCCGCCTTTGTCTCCCTAGTGCCAATGGTTTCACAACACCGCACCAGGTACTCATTTGAGGCTGAGTCGACCTAGGGCAGGGCCCAGGATCGGTTCGGAAAATCGTCATCGGTGTTGGCCGTGACTCGGAAATCAGTGGTTCGTAGCACGGCGCGCTAACCGCTGCGCCACCGCTCCCCGCACGCTCCCTTTACATAATATATGCATGCACGTGTGGATGGCATGCAGCATATGCACGCTTACATAATCCGCACATGCACTGGCATATACAGCCACCGACGCACGGAAATTTAGCATGTAGCCACAGAGCAGTGCACGCTTAGTACATGGCGACGAATGCACGACACGGTAGCATTGCAGTCTCGCAACAACGTACCGCTGTGGATGCAGCAATGCACGGCCGTCGGCGTGTGCACAGAGAAGCACACGCAGTCACGAAATGAGCCGCTATATGCACTCACACAATCTCGTACATATGCTTACACGCGCACATTTGTAAACAAAATAGCAAAAGAGTGTCACGCAGTGTATCCACACACACAACCGTGTACATGTACAGCTGAATTAACGTCAGCGTGTACACTATTCACAGTGCGATGCTTAGGCACACTGGCCTACACCGGTGGACGGCAAAGACAGAGATTCCCCGCACAGCCTTACCAGAGTGTCGGGGAAAGTGCTGTTAGCGAGTAGCACCTATAAAGGCCAGCACGGCACCGGAGGGGGTGGGTGGCCAGCACCACGCCCGGCTACCTTTCTCTCCCTTGTGGTGATGTTTACGCACCGACCGCACCGGGTACTCATTTGAGGCTGAGTCGACCTAGGGGAGGCCCAGGACGGTCTCAATAAATCGTCACCGGTGTTTGTCATCGTGAGCGGGAATCGAACCTCAAAACCCGGCCTCGTTCAAGATCCGTCAACCTTACTTGGACCTATTCAGCATTTAATGAATACGTGCCACGCGTTATAAATTGCATTATTATTAGACGTAAGTTTGCATTGATGGATGTCCGGCTAACGACCAACGAACGGTAGGTTATGAAGAAAACACAGTGCCCCTGAAGCCGTGTAAAAAAGTTCCTTCAGCAGTTTGTCTGAAACGTGGCCGTACTTTCATCCGACAGAAGCATGAAACCCCGACCGACCGCGGTTTGTTCTTATCGCCCTCGTCAAAGGAAGCAGTCATCAGTCTGAGAGAAATCGCAATACATGCCCTCCGCTACACCGTGTTGTTATTAAAATTACGAGACCCGTATAACTCACGGAGCAACCAGTGCTGCGTTCAGTGCTCCGTTTCATCCAAATCACCGTTCGAGGTGTCATTTTGACAAAACGTTTAACTCTCGCTGTGTTGTCGTCATGGTGCGGTGAGTAGCGCTGCCGGCCGCACAGCAAGAAGGGTACCGGGTTCGAATACCGGTACCTTCCGGCTCACCGCCGACCCTGTACAGGATTAAGCGGTTTCTAACAATGAATGAATGAATAAACAGGGCAATACACATATCTAACAGCAGCTGTCTTTATGTCCTATAATTTATCGCTATTGCTTGACTTTCAGTTGATCTGTCTTGAAGTTGTTGACATGCCGTTCTCTTCACAGCCCTGTGCAGCGCTTTGTGACCCTCGGGTGAAAGGCGCTCTATAAATGCTATTATTATTATAGCAAAGAAACACAAAAATAAAACAATATTCTTTCAATGCTTTCCACTGCAGACCGCTGTCTTGGAAGTAGCGAACAGCGTCCGTTGCTTCCAAAGACCGTTAAATAAAGGTCCGTTAAATCGAGGCTTTACCTTAGTGGAAATTACACGACCACCAAAGCGGTGGGCTCCAACAGATGGGAAGCACGGCCCCCGCAGTCACGTGGGCGCGGAGACGCTTTCACTCGTGATGGACAATCATTCATTGATTGACAAATTAAAATCGATTACCGGACTTCAAAGAGCTACAGGCTCATAATGAAAAAAAACACAACCCTGTCCCCTTTGGAAGAGAGAGAGAGAGAAGGATTGCATCGCCGGTGTCTCTGTCAAGTCGACAAACGCGTCGTCGGAGCTGCTTCCTTTGAAACAACGTTGATGACATTTTTTCCTCTTACGTAAAACGGCAAAAGAAAGCGTAATATTTTGACCGCGATTGATTCGTGGGGGGTCGAAAGGTTGCCCGTTATAAATTCGTAACAAACCGACGTCAACGCGTCCCAGTGTCTTCTGCAATTAAACGCGAGCGTGCTCGCGTCTCCGCGACTGGATGACACATGTCGACGTGTCGTTCTCTCCGCAGCCCTGTGCAGCGCTTTGTGACCCTTGGGTGAAAAGCGCTCTATAAATGCTATTATTATTATTGTTATTATCCGTCCGTCCTTCACGGTCGCTCTTCGGAGCTGCTCTTTTGCGATAGCCGTGTCACCGAGCGATCTCCATCTCTCCCTCGCGACGTTTCGCCTCCCACGCCTGATGATGCTTCCAACGTGAGTAGCGCTCTCGTCTCA